>CM028130.1:1632895000-1633452500 GCA_016271365.2 Neoceratodus forsteri | reverse complement strand
ACTGGATGCAGGGCACTCTCATACACTGAAAGATTGGAAGCACTAGATTTATTCACCCTTCAATACAGAAGGACAAGGGGGGATATGTGCATGGTATATAATGCACTACAAGATGAGGCCTCATCCACTAGTTTTGGACTGATACTAAGGAAGGGAATATACCAGTCTAGAGGACATCCACTGCAACTAACACTGGGGAACTGGAATTTACTCAAAAGAAAGTTCTGGTTCAGCCAAAGGGTGGCCCCTCTGTGGAATAACCTACCCATGGATGTGGTTACTAGTAGTACAATCAAACTGTTCAAAAAAAGGTTGGATACTTACATCTTGAATAAACACATAATGATTTAAATACTTTTTTGGCAAGCATACTAAGGATGAAAGTCTAAAATAAAAAGCTTGTGTCATCTATGAAATCTACTTGAGAGAGAATCAGAATAGGGTATGGCTTGCTGCTGATGTTACTACATTTTATGGCAGAGTGGACACTGAAGAATGAGTTAGGAAATGAAAAGAGACCTGCTAAAACTGGAAAAGAGGTCTAGATTATGGCAACTAAAGTTCAATATAAAAAAAGTGCAAAGTGATGCACAATGGTAGTAGAAATGATTGCAACAAACTCTGGTCAGGGTCAATATGACTTCAAAATTATATTTTATAGGGATTAGGAGCCATGTACAGATAAATTCTTCCCATAGACTTGCATAGGTTATACAGAAAAATATAGCATTTAGGCTTCCATAATGCAGTCTACAGGAAAACATAGGGAAATTGCCCTAGTGTTACTGGGAAAATGTCAAATCAATCTATGAGTAGCTGTGTAGTGGAAGTCGTAACTCAGTAGGAAAGGGAAAGCAATATCAATTATAGGCTTAACACCATATTGCCTGTCTTTCAGATTTGATCTAGAACAATGTTTTGAAAAAAAAACACAGTAAAGCCTCCATACCTCTTCAAGCATCTATAATTTCTTGACAAGTGATTTAGAGAGTTTGTAATGGGTGTTCTAGGAGGTTATATTTGTTTAGGAGTACCTGACATGGCGTTGCAAAATTCAGCATTCTATGATTCATTTCTAAATTGGTGTGCTAGAAGTGGATAGCTGGATTATCTTCTTTAAAGTGTATCATTTTATTCCTAAAAAGCAGTAACAGAAAAATGTTTAGTTGGCCACATTCCAAACTGTTTTAATGTTCTCACCCAGAAGTTTATTGGTCATACCACAGCAATGTATGTTAACAATGCTCTTTGAAATAATAATTAAAACATGTACAGCCATCTACAGTATAGTCTTCCAGTCAGCAGTAACACTGTGAAGAAACCAAGCAGTCCATATAGATGTCTTTTGGAAATGAAAATGAGCACTGGAAGTGCATATAAAACATGTTTGGAAAATGTAACCAAGATCCTGAACACTCTGTGCATGTTAAGGATCTCAACTCTGTTTTTCAGACATGGTTTATATGCACTTTCAGTGCTCATTTTCATTTCTGAAAGACATCCATATGTTCAGAATCAGTCAATCTTTTGTACTATTTCCTTATTCACGTTTATGGAGTCAAGATGCTTCCAGTGGCTGAAGTTCAGCATTAAAAAAAAAGTGCATCAGGGAGGGATCGAGGGAGAAAGCAACCACACTCTACTGAATCAAGAGGTGCCGGTGAGATGTGAATCAAATCCACTCTGGTGGAAGTACACAGCGTGGTGTATTTGCAGTCACATGGTACCAAAGTCTTCTTTTCAATGTAATTGCACTACGCCATGCATAGCTCATGCTATGCAGCTGTAATAAATCACATTCCACTGTTGAGAACCTCCGGTCCCAAACACTGAATGCAATCCCAACTTCCCCCACATCTTCTGTCACTCTTCCACATCAGTGTTTATAATCCCTCTCTCCTGACACACAAATCCTGGAGGTTGCAGGACATAACTTTTTTATAATGCAGATCCCACAATCTGCTGGCACTGCCCAAGTAATACTAATTGTATAAAACCAGAGTAGAATCCAGAAACCTCACAGTAAATAATCCAGTGTGAATTTGGCTTTGGATACCCTTCTATTGAATCCAACCCCGTTACCAAGATAGCAAAACAATTTTCAAACCATAATCATTTTCTTTCTGGAGGCACTCTAGACATTTTAACAGTCCAGTTTGTGCTTATGCTCCTGACCTCTGCAATGCTATTGCTGATGTTGCTGTATTCAGCTGAGTGGCAGATTTTAATGCACGCAGTAGGCACTAATTCCTGTTATAATAATATTTTGAGGTACAAATGTCTGTTTTCTGTGCTGTAATATGTCCTGTTTACTCAGACCCAGATGTGATGTACTGAAAGGTAAAACAGTTTTAACTTCAGATGAGATTCATCATTTGGGTTTCATTCTGTTGATAAAAAGTAGTAGAAAGAGTTTTGAACATTGAATGTTACTGGCATGCAAACTGAGAAAAAGGAACTTGTACCTTTCCTTTGCTGAAGCACTTTTTATGTTGTCTTCCATGACTCTTCTTTTGTTGTGTATTTAGATAAGACCATGCTCTTCTAGGCATTAGGTATTCTAGGAGAGAAATATGGAAAGAAACATAGAAACATAGAATTTGATGGCAGATAAGGACCACTTGGCCCACCTAGTCTGCCCATTTCCCTACCTAATGGAGACGCTGCAGATCCTAGTTAACCAACAGCCTACTTCCTCCTATCCCCCCACTAGAATTGCCTTCTGTCTATCCCACACATTCTTGAATTCTCCCACTGCTTTTGACTCTATGACCACCTCAGGAAGGCTGTTACATGCATTTACAACCCTCTCTGTGAAGAAATACTTCCTCACATTACCTCTGAGCCATCCCCCCTCTATCTTCAAATTGTGCCCCCCTTGCTTTTGCACATCTCTTTTTCTGAAAGATGCTACCCTCTTGGACTTTGTTGATTCCCTTCATATGTCTTCTGGTGCAGCCCCTGCACCATTTTGGTTGCCTTCCTCTGGACAGCGTTCACCCTGTCTATGTCTTTGCAGAGATGGGATCTCCAGAACTGTATACAGCATTCCAGATGTGGTCTTACCAGCTGTCTGTACAGAGGGACAACAACTTCCTGTTTTCTAATGGTGATGCCTCTCCCTGTGCATACCAGTATCTCCCCAGCCCTACTTACTGCCTTCTCACATTGCTGGACCACCTTTAGGTCATCTGATATGACTACCCCCAGGTCCCTTTCCATTTTTGTTGTTGTCAGTGTCTCACCCCCCATTGTGTACTCTTCCCCTGGGTTTTTGTTTCCCAGGTGCATTACTTTGCACTTCTTTGCATTGAATCTAAGCTGCCATACATTTGACCATTCTTTCAACCTTACCAAGTCCCTTTTCTTCCTTTCCACCCCACCTTGCATATCAACCCTGTTCCATATCTTTGTGTCATCTGTAAAGAGACATACTTTTCCTTCCAGTCCCTCTGCAATGTCACTTATAAAGAGAAAATGACTGTTTTCTATTTTATTTTACCAATTGTTTTGATTTTTTTTACAACGTAAGTATTGTTGTACAGAGCAAATTTATATCTGTGGTGAACTTTGGTACAGCAACACTTCTAATTTTGTGGGAAGGACTTTAGCTGCAATTTTTTTTTGTTGGTGCAAATTGTGAGCTGTGGTTTATTTATTGAGATTTTTGCACACCACAATGTTACTGTTGCATCATATAACAGCTGATGTCCAGCTTTTATTTTTTTTTGTTAATGGAATAGTTAAAAAGCCATACCACTCCTACTTCTGTTGCTGAAATGTGGGACATGGACAATCAGAATGAGGGACAACAAGGGGCTTTGACCCTCATGAGGAATATATCCTCAAACATGGAGTTACAAGGTAGTAATGTCTGGGTTAGTATCAAGAAATATCATACTCCAAGAGGTGTAGATTTGAACCATTCCAAAAGTTGTGCATGTATGTTGATCATAATGTGTAAAAGATATGTTAGAAAATGAAATATGATTTGTATAAATGGCCTGGCCTGTATCTCCTGTAAAAGTTGTAAGCCTTATAATAAAATATGTTAGAAAAAAACATTGAATTACAAGCTCAGAACACTGGAAAACATTGTTTACTTGTACAAAGTTTGTTTTTGATTTAGCATCTTATAATATTATGAATTTCTGCTTTAGCAAGGGCAAGAATGCCCAGCTGCAACAAAGGTGCCCTCCGGCTTACAGTTGCCACAATGTCAAAGGCTGGAGGAGTCTCTGAGAAGAGCAAAAAGGACTTAAAAAGTGTTAATATTAAACTAATGTTTGTCTCATTTTAAAGAAATAAAAACTTCAGAGTTTTGTTTTGTTTTTGATAAATGAAAGGCCTAATTCCAGTAGAACTTACCCTTTTCAGGCACTACTGTCGGGGGGGGGGGGGTTCAGACAAATTAAAGTCCTGATTGTCTCTGAAGCTTGGTTATATGTGACTTTCATCACAAAAAGCATAAGTGGCAGAATAATATGCAGACTGCCAGATACAAAAGCAGCAAGCCATCTCCTGGTGTCTTGGAAAAAGTTCTTGTTGAATTTAGTTAGCAGCCCTTGAATTACAAACACAAGCTAGGTCTACAGTTAATATGCTTAGTAGTTTGTAATGGTTTTTCTATGAGGTTATATCTGCTTAGGTGCATCTGAAATGCTGTTCCAAAATTCAGTTTTCTCTCTTTCATTTCTAATTTGGTGTGCTTAAAGTGGATAGCTGGATACACGCAAGAGAATTATATAGCAGGAGAACAGGAAGGAAGCAACAACTCTGTACTGAATGGAGAGACCATAGTGAGAAGAGTTTCAGATCCACTCCAGTGGAAGGACACAGTTGTGGTGTATTAGCAGTCATGTGGAACCAAATTTCCCTTTTCAGTGTAATTGCACTATGTCATGCATTGCTCTTGCTATGCAGCCATGAAAAGGACTGCTGAATGGGGGGGGTTAGTAAAGTGGTGCAGACCACTGAGGAGAGAGAGACCTGGAGAGTCGTAATTAGTGAAAGTCTCAATCCTTGAGGCAGATGACCTTAAAGAGCGGCTGACACCTTCGGGAAGACTTTGGTAGACATAATATTTGACACAATTTAATTTGTATTTCATATATCTTCTATAGATTTCTCCTCTCCATTATTTATTACTGAAGAAATTCCCACAAAAGCAAGATTTTCATCTGTCACAGCTCACCTACCTCTATAACTTATTCTTTACTTTAAATCATAATGCTCTGTTGTGACATTATAGTCTGTTGCCATGGAAACAACTATGGTGTCATAAGAAGAATATTATGACATCAGGTTGAGAAGAAGCAATAGGAGCTGATGAGCCCTCAAGGAACAACTATCTTGTTTTCAAGTATATTAACCTCAATAATAAATAATGGGGATAGGAAATACAGCGCCAATGAGAAATACAAACTGCTTTGTGTCCAGATATGTTTTTTTAAAGTTCTTCTCAAGGTGTCAGTGGCTCTTTAAACATGTGGTTATGAAATACCCATTTTAAAATGCAGGAAGACAGAAGTAACTTTTCTCAATTCTAGTGGATACTCCAAGAAATTTTGAGGAGTTAGTGGTAGATATGTTTAATCAGTCTTCTTTCTCTTGCTAAATTTTTGCATTCAGTAAAATTTTCATAGTGAAGTTTCAAGATTTCTATTTTTTCAGCATTTTGTAATCCATTCAGTCATTTTAATGATTATCAGTTCTATAATGTGGAATGTATGTAGCCAGACCTGAACCTCTATATGTCTGATTTCATGTTGAGCAGCTTAGACTGTCTAGCACTGGCTAACAGATAATCAGGGAAAATCTCTGCTGTATTTTCTGTGGAATATACTGCTGCTGTAACATTTCATTGTATATTTACTGTGCTATAAATCTTTATCTACTTTGTGTGTCTGTTCTGCATAAAATTCATTATATCACACAAATTATTCCAGGAATTGTTTGTATTTGATATTTCTGTGTGTCCTCAAAGGAATAGTTGGTTTATTTTCAGGCTGCATCATATTTTGTATTTGTGAGGAAATGTACACTGTTACTTTAATGTATGTTTTCATACTATTTTTAACCAAATGGCTTATTGCCAATTGATTAATAAAAAGTCTTGAATCTTGAACTCTTGAAAATCTCAAGTCCACTGCTAATTGTAACAAAGCATATGGGAAGGCAAACAGAATGCTGGATGCATAGGAAGGAGATTTGATAGTAGGAGGAAGGATGTGCTACTGCTCATGTACAGTTACCTGATATGGACATACCTGGAGTACTGTGCACAGCTATGGAGTCCACTCCTCAAAAAAGACATAGACCACATAAATACAATTCAAAGAGGCCACAAATACTGTATTATCCAAGGATAGCAGGGGAGGTCATATGAGGAATGATTGATAGACCTTAACATGCACAGTATACATGGTATACTGTTAAAATTGTGAAGGAATTTAAGTGAAGAAATTAAAGCTCACGAAAAACAGTGACTGCATTCACAGCAATATGGTTATCATAGCACATGGTTTTGTCAGCAATGAAGTAAAGCTGGCTGTTGTGTTCTGAGAAGTGAAGTCAACTGCTGTGTAGTGTCAATTTGTGCTGCAATGTAGCTTAGTGGTTAGAGTCAGTGGCTTTGTTTCCACTTCCTACCTCCAGCAGACCTGGGTTCAATGCTACCATTTCCTAGTTTTTTTTTTTTATGTTGCACCAGGCTTCGTGGCTCCCTCCAGTTCTGTCTCCCTTCTGGAGTTGAAATATTAAATCACCCCTCCTCCTGACTTTATTCCCCTCCCCGAGTTGTGTCACCCAGGAGAATTCCCCCATGCCCCCGAGTTGCATCCCCCCCCAGTGATGGTTATTTATTTTAAGGTCAGAAAGTTACTGAGGCACTGTTTTCACAGTTGACAGTGATTGCCATTATTTGCAGTCACTGTAAGTGAATGCATTATTGTTGAGTTGCTGTTTTTGTCTTTGTGATTTTATTTGCTCTGTTTTGACATGGAACCATATACACTGGGGGCCAGGAGAAAATGGAGGCTGTGATTAAGATGAATAAGTCCTTGCGAGGAATCAACAGGGGGGGGTTGTGAGAACTTGGTCATAAGGAATGAGGGCTCAGTGACAAGATGACACAGATGGAGACAGGTGGGGGTAGGATTCAAGAGAGACACATAAGAAAGTTCTTAATGGAATGGGTGATGGGTGAATGGAATAGACTGCCCAGGGTAGTGCTTGAAGTCAAGACTTTGACATGGTGTAAACTTAGGTATAATAGATATAAGGGAATGGTGCAACTCAGATGCAGAAGAGGAGAAACGATACCTGGGAAAGGAGGTGATGATGTGGTACTAGGGCTACCAGATCTGTAAAAGTCAAGCATGGAGCTTGGCAGGGAAATAAGCAGACTGGGTTAATCTGCCTCATCATTGCCTATATAATGTGGGCATCCCCAGCATGCCTCAGTTCTCTGATGGAGGCAAGCTCAGTGATCTTTGGACCAGACACACAAGAAATGATATGGAAACCTGAGTAAACACTCTGAATTAGGCATAAGAGGAGACCCAGCATGTGAGAGCACTCAGGATAATTAACTGTCACTCGACAAGGAGGGAAGGAAAGAAGGAGAGGTGTGGCTCAATGGAGGAGGCTCTCTAGAAGATCTACGGTTACAGTAAGTAACTATCCTATCTTCTTTATGGACATCTCCTTCCATTAAGCCATATCAAGGAACAATTCCCAAGCAGTAGCAAAGCACTGAGTGAGGATGGCAGGATCTAAGGACCCTGAGTAAGGAAGCCTTGCAAGACAGTAAGGCCAATGCTGGCACCTGTACAAGAGATGATGTCCAGACTGTAGAGATGCAGTGAAATATGAAATTACACCCATGAAATGCAGAGTTTCACCCATCAAATGTGGAATTTTTCCTGTGAGGGGTGAAATTCCACATTTCACAGGCCCTTTTCTGTAATATAGTGTTCCTCCCCCCACCCCAGTCCCTGATCCCCATAATAATAAAACATTAATGCCCTTTTCCATAGTATAGTGTCCATGTCCCACACCCCAGTCCCTGATCCCCATAATAATAAAACATTAATGACCTTTTCCATGGTATAGTGTCCATCCCCCACACCCCCGGTCCCCAGTCCCCATAATAATGAAACATTGCTCCCCTTTTCCATAGTATGGTGTCCATCCCCCCTTTCCAGTCCCCATAATAATAAAAAATTACTCCCCCTTTCCATAGTATAGTTTCCTTCCCCCTCCCCAGTCCCCAATCCTCGTAATACCGAGATGGGATGATATACTATAAAAAGGGTATTTTTTTTTATTATGATGGTGATCGGGGACCAGGGTGGGAGGAGGGACTCTATACTACTGAAAAGGTCCCACAAAATGTGAAATTTCACCACTTACAAGTAAAATTCTGCATTTGGCAGGTGGAATTTCACACCCGCAAAATATTTCGCGAAATGCATGAAATTTGCAAAATATTTCAGAATGAAATTTGCAGATTTCACCCATCTCTACCAGACTGCAATATTTAGTAAATGAATGAGCTGTACACCAAGTGGCAGCAGCAAATATGTCTGCAGCAGACACTTTGTGAAAACACATTACTGAAGTAGTCATCCCATGGGTGCAGTAAGCATGGACAGGACCAGGAAACTGCTTACCGCACATCTGGTAACATAAAGAAATAAAACAGAAAAACAACTTGGAAAGGCCCCAAAACAACTCATATATACTGGAGGTGTTGGCACAAAGTGAGAATTGACTTTGGCATGTTCATCAGGACACTCAGCTGGTTGAACACTTCCCTTGTCCAGAACAGTGTGTATACTTCGGCATCACTTGACGGGGCCCTCAGAAGCAAGTTATCAGTATATGGGAAGACATACTGGTCGTCTTTTCAGAGGGTGGCTGCAACCACTGCAAAGCACTTGACAAAGACACCCGGTGCAGAGGACAAACCAATGGGCAAGCCATGAAACTGATAGCGAGGTAAAAAAAGCTGTGTGCTGTAGATGAGGGAATGCAAAGCAGGGTGGCCAGTCTTTACAATTCTGTAAGAAGTTGACAGGCAATGCTCTCATGAACCACTGAAAAAGCAGATAAGTAACTCCAAAGGTAGCTGAAGTAAATGAAAATTTATTGTAGCAAAGTGAAGGACCACTAGCTAGAACCATCAGCTCCGGTGCTTCATCCCTCCCAGGTCTTCATCAGGGGGCAGGTCTTTGGAGTTGCCGTTCTGCCTTTTCAGTGGTTCATGAGTGCATTGCCTGTCAACTTCTTATGAAACTGATAGCGTGTGCCAAGGAGCATGTATCAAAGGTACTTTGTGTGAAACTTGTGAATCTTGATATGGAGATATGCATCCTTCATATCCAGGGCAACCATCCAATCCCCTTTCAGTAAGAGGGGGAAGAGGGACTGCAGAGAAACCATTCAAAATCTTTTTTATTCTATAAATAGATTGAGATCTCAAAGGTCTAGGTGGATCATTAAATACTCAGTCCATACTAATACCAGAAAGTACTTGGAATAATAGCCCAGGTTCCATCTGGTAACCAGGATGGGCACTAAAGCCCTTTTGCTGATGAGGTTTTGAATCTCCTCCAGCAAGAGGAAAATATGTCTTGGAGGGTACTTATTGGGTAAGGAGGGTGAAATGAGGGACAAAAAGGAGCTCTAGCATGTGTCATTGCTGAACTACCTGCAGGATCCAAGCATTGCTAGTGATCTCCATCCACTTTAGTAGGAAGAGGAAGATTCAGCTTCCTACTAGAATTTTCTGAGGCAGAAAATGCTGAGACAGTGGGGTACTGCTGATACCTGCCCCTTTTGTGTGCATCTTGAGCAATATGAGACAGAATGGCTTGAGTCTGAGAGATCTGAAGTCACTGGGAACTGCATCTTGGACCTCGAGAGTAACCCAAGCCTGGATCTACATAAGGCCTATGAAAAAAATCCCAGCCCTGTCCCCAGGGTTTTGGGATCAAAGTGTGAAGAGACCTCATGGTAATTTAGGATGCCTGAAGGTCCCACAGAGCATTCTCCACGTTGCAGCTAAAAAGCTGTTTACCTCTGAAAAGGGTATTGAGGACTGACTGTTGGGCATCAAAGGTAAAGCCTGCAACACCCAGCAAGGAGTGAAGGTATAGGCAGATGCCAGAACCAGCCATATGTGCAGCAGTGTACGAGCCATTATATGCTGATGTTAGCAGATGTAAGCTGGCTTCCAAGATATTAGCCACTGTTAGTTGAACCATAATTTTGTCATGACCATCAGGTAGCTTCTCAGCCATGGTGACAAAAGACTTCCACAAGCATTTCTGATACTTGATTATGTATGCCTGATAATTTGCAATTCTCAGTTCTAGGGATGCTGAAGAAAATGTTTGTTTCCCCATGTCATCCAATTTTCTTGACAACTCCTCAGGAGGAAGAGAGCGCAGATGATTTGGTGCTTTTGACCTGCTATGGGTAACATTATCACAACTGAATCTGTTTCTGGTTGAGAGGAATAATATGCTTGCTAATAGGGACAGGATATTGTTTGTTCAACTTCCTAGGAACTGCAGGCAGGGAACAGGGTTTGTGCAAGGCAGCCAGAGTGGCATCCTCCAGGGCTGAATGGATCCAAGGGATCAAGATGGTAGGAAAGGCAGACACCTTTAGAAACTCATGTAAATTCTTCTTAAAGGAATCCTCCTCCCTCATTGTCAAACCCTAGTTTGGCCTGAAAAAGCTTGATGAATGCCTGAAAGGATGTGTCCTCAGACATTGATCTGGGAGTGTTTTTCTAACTCTCCTCACCAAAGGAGGACAGAGAGGAGCTGGAACCCACAAATCCAGGTGATCCTGCTCTTCTTTTATTTCAGTCTCTTCCTCATCCATGTATTCTGGATTATACTCCAGTTCCTCATTAATATCAAGGGACACAGGTAAAGGGTGGACAAGATGAGGAGACAGAAAAGGAGGAACTATAAACAGCAAAACTTCTGGAGCTTGATCCCGGCCAGGCACGACAGTGGGCAAAGAGAACTTCTGAGTCATTTACAAGTGTTATGTGACATCCCTACAACCTAACTGGCATTCTAATGTACACCTTAGACAAACCTTAAATTACACATAATATGCACATGCTATACTAATATATAGGGCACAGACACCTACCATATAAGAGTAAGTGTCAGGAAATATAGTAATTGTAATGCACTTTACTTTCTCTATGCATGGAAACAACACATAGTAATCCAAGACATTCATGTCTTTGTCATCTTCTGCTATTTTATAGTCACCACTGTCACACTTTGGATTTATGCACAATTACACTACATCCTATGTTTTCACACACTGTGTTTACTCTTATTGTTCTAAGAGACAGCTGACTTAGCGAATATTGTATAATGTTATCTGCACTGGGGAGCCACCTTACTTTTAACCAATAGGTCTTACTGCCTGTAACTAAGAATCTTTATATCTCTTGGTAGTCATGACAATTGTCATAGTATATAATGTAATGTATGACACTTCCTCCTCAGAGACCTGCTTCACTCCTTGGGGTATAGGTGAAAGCTGAGCTCTGGCTCCCAGTATCTTATGATAAGAACTGCTTATGGCAACTGTGATATCCTTTTATAGTAATAAACACATTTATCACTGATATGCAACTTGTCTGTGATTGCATCTCTAATTATCGCCAAGAACCTGATCAGAGTTAGACTCCCTAACACAAGGTTGATGGCAGCATCTCCAAGGGTATTAAAACAATACAACTACAATAAGCGGTTTATGGCATACTCAGCTGGGCAACTGATCATTTGCTGAAAAGGCTGCTGATTGGTTAGATGAACTGCTGGATGCATTAGTTTAAGAAACCTTTCATGTCTGGCCTTGCAGTCCAAAGTAATTGTAACTATTAAACTTTAATATTTTTTTTTCTCTTTGTACATATTATGTTAATTTATACAAGGATATGCATGGGTTTTTTGTCTTGAAAGTTTTGATTCTGACTCTACTGCATTCCTCTGAAACTGCTTATTATATTTGTATTGTTTTTTGTGACTGTGTATTTGATGTTATACCTTTGTAAATGAGCTCATAGGTAATTTCTGAAGTTTAAAATAAGTTTTCAACAAATAAATTTAAAGGGCATTCCTGGCCATGTTCCTGATGTTGTTATGGTTGGAGATGGTGCAGATGCAATTGTTAAAGCAGGGGCTGTTAGGCCCAGGAGCACTTTTATGGCTATCAAACAGGTCTGGAGCTTTATTGTACTGGACAAGTTACACCTTCAAAAGACTGTGCTAAGGTAACTACAGGAGAATAAAACCAATCTCAATTGTCTGATTCATGTGTTTTTTATTAAAACATTCATATACAAGACAGACAGCACTACATGCTGTGTGCAACTTTATTCTACTGGGTAAGGGTAGCCAGTTAGTAAGTGCATAGAGGGTACAATTATGAGTGTGGGTATCCACACCAAGTACAAAGTGGCTCACCTTATTACACATCACCTTTACTCTGTTTAGCACTGTGCTACTGATAGCTGCATAGGCAGGGACACCATAATCTTTAGGTGACAGAATGGAACTGGCCACATTTAGGCATCTAACATCCTTAGGGAGACTGGTCAGGTTATGGTGTAGGACACCAAGTCTTCTGTTAACCATGGCTACCAGATTGTCAACTTGGGCAAAAGATAAGGTGTCATCAGAGTTGCTACAAAGTATTTGAAGGTCTCCACATGTTCAAAATTTTGTCCCAGGCCATTTTGGTTGGAAAAGGGTATAACTTTTCTCTTCTGTGAGAGGCTAGAGAGGAACATGATATTTGTGTTTTTTTGTAATTTAAGACCAGTTTGTCATTGGAGAACCAGTTTTATAGTGTCCTGAAGTTACTTTGGAGAGTGGCATTGAGACTGTCAAGGTCACCATTTTTGGAGCAGATGACAGCATCAGCAGCATAGAGGAATACATTGGCTGTCTTGACAAACATCAGGCAATTGTTTTATGAAGAGGCCAAACAGAAGTTGCCCAAGATGGAGTCCTGATGGACACCAATATATACTCCCCTAGTGTCAGACACAGATCCATCGATCTTCACATGCTGAGTGCAACTGATGAGATAACTGTGGAACCAGTCAAATGTGTTCTGTGACAAACCCAGGCCAAGGAGTTTGCTAAGTAGTGGCTTATGGCTGACCAGGTTGAAGCCCTTCATAAAGTCAATATATATTGCTCTGACCAAGTAACCATTGTGAAGAGCATCATGAACATAGTTAGTATATTCCAACAGTGCCATGTTGGTGCTGTGAAGCTCCAGTAACCATGCTGCTGTACACAGTGGGCATTGTTTTTTTTTTTGTTTGTTTGTTTTTGAGGTGCATGACAAGTTGGTCGGAGAATATTCTCTCAAGGGCCTTGGAGAGGGAGGAGAGAATAGAAATGGGTCAGTAATTGGCAAGGCTAGAGTGGTCTCTGTTTTTGAAAAGAGGTGTAACCAGTGTGAATTTCCACTTCTCTGGGAACTGCAAGTAGCACAGGCCAAAGTTAAAAATTCTAGAGATGGGGTAGTAAAGTTCCGCTTCTTCAAGGGCAAGATGTTTCATACCAACTGAATCAGTACCACAACTAGTTTTGCCAAGTACCCTACTAATGTGTTTTGCAGTGTCCTTGACCAAAACAGTCTTAAAGTAGAATTTAGAGTAACCTGGTTCACAGCCCAGCATCTGGGAGGCTTCAGCACTGGGTCTCCCCCAAGGGGGTCTGGACCGGCTTAATGGGGATGATGGAACTTAGGTCAATAAAGGCTGGGCCAAAGTAATTGGCTATTTTGGTGGGATCAAGGACCTCTTGACCCTCTTCCAAGAGCATTAGAGGAGAAATTTTAACTCCCTTCCCTAGGAGCTCTGAGTCATCGTCCAAGAATCTTGTGCAATTGCTCCAGTTCTTGATCTGCTGGTCCTTGCAGAAATCAGATTTGGCCTTTCTAGTTATATTGATGCACTTATTCCAGGCTTCCTTGTACCTTTGCAGGTGGACAGGGGGCCCTGTTTCCCTGACCAGTGCCAACAAATTGTCCCCTCCTTCATGTAGGCAAGGATTATGAGGGTGATCCATCCAGATGGTGTTCCTCTTGCCTTGTGTTTTAAAGGGTGTAAATGTATTTATTTATTTATTTATTTACAAGTTTAACCAGGAAGGCATACTGAGCAGGGGTTGCTCGATTCCAGATGCATCCTGGGGACAAGTCCCAATATAAATAATACATTGCAGGGCACAGTAATTGCACATCACAACATGGGGGTAACCTGGACATTTCAGACAATCAGCAAGTGGAAAACAAAGGAGGGGGAAATACAATTGGAATAAAATTACACAAAATACCATCTGAGAACACAGAATGCATGCACATAGTGGGAACTACTAAAAGCAAGAGCAGCTGGAGGAGAAGTGTGTGCTGAGGAGGAGACTGAGGTGATGGGAGTTAGTTGAGTGTCTAATATCGACTGGCAAGGCGTTCCAGAGCTGGGGGATATGGAATTTGAAACTGGCTTGTCCTTTGGTTCTGTACATGAAGGGGAAGCGGAGGAGCCTGGGGTCCATGCTTCTGAGGGAGTAGGCAGGGAGAGGTTGTGGACAGAGGACAGAAACCAGGTAGGGAGGAAGGGACTGGGACAAGAAGTTGGCTGCGGTCCTAACACAGTGGGTTAGTCTGCAGTCTTGAAGGGATGGCAGGGCTAGGGAGCTGTATAAAGGTCAGTGATGGGTTGTTTGTGGGCAATCCGGGATAAAGCAACAGAAGGAGTGAAAAAGTGTGTCAAGGCTGGCTAAGGAGGAGGAGGGAGTAGTGCTATAGACTATGTCACCATAGTCAAGTATTAGGAGGATCATCTTTTGGACAATAGCCTTCTGGGCTGGACAGGGAAGGCAACCTTTGTTCTGATATAGGGCGCCGAGTTTAGGGAGTAGTTTTTTGTGGATGGAATCAATATGAATGGAGAAATCTAGGTGCTGGTTGAGCCTGATGCCTAGGTATCTGAAGGTGGTGCATGCTTCAAGGGGGGTCCCGTCCAGAGTTTGGAAGGAGGGCAAGAGGCTTGGTGGTAGAGTCTTTGCTGTGATCCAAAAGTTAGCAATATAGTCTTCTTAGGGTTTAGGAAAAGCTGGTTTGAGCAGAACCAGCGCTGGATGGTGTTGAAATCCTGCTGTAGGAGATTAGCCACATCGCTTGTGAAGGGGCCCATGGCATACAGCACTGTGTCATCCACATACATATGGATGGATAAGTGAAAGCAGGCTGATGGAAGGTTGTTTAAAAATATGAGGAAGAGCAGTGGGCCCAAGACTGAGCTTTGGGGGACGCTGGCAGTAACTGGTAGGGGGCTAGAGATGTGGGAGGTGATTTTAACAGACTTGTACCTGCCTACCAGATAGTTGTGAAATCAGCTGGAGGCCAGCTCGGAGAGGCCGGCAGCTTTTAGTTTAGATAGGAGCAGAGCATGGGAGATGGTGTTGAAAGCCTTGGCCAAGTCGATAAAAATGGCCCAGGTGATGTGGCCATTGTCCATGTCGGTGAGTATAGCATCAGTGATTCTTAGCAGAGGCGACAGTAGAGTGTGATTTGCAAAAACTGGATTGATATGGGGTGAAGAAGGAGGATGCATCCAGATAGAGAAAGAGTTGGGCAAGGACAAGATGTTCCTGTAGTTTGGCCAGAATCAGAGGAGGGAGATGGGGCGATAGTTACCCAGTGAGGAGGGGTCACTGCCTTTAGGGAGGAGTATGACCATAGCCTGCTTCCATTCGGTTGGTAGTTTAACTAGTGAGAAGGAGTGGTTGAAAAGGTTGGCTAGTGGGATGGCTATGATGGGGGCAGACAAGTATAACATCTTGGCGTCCAGGGCCATGGGACATTTTCCTTTATTAGGGTTCAGGCCCATAGGGATTTGAGTACTTCAGCCGAGGATACAGGGTGAAAGGAGAAGCTGGATGGCTGGTAGGTGTGCTTTTGGTGAAGGGGGGTTGCACGGAGTGGATGGGTGCTAGAGAGTCGATAGGAGAGAGTCTGTGCAGCTGGAGAAATAGGTGTTGAAAGCGGCGGCTACCTCACAGGGGTCAGTGATGGTACTGCCCTTTATTGACAGTGTCGGTGATGGCAGCTGGGCTGGGGGGGAGAAGAGAGATTTGAATGATTTCCAAAAGTTTGTTGAGTGGTTAAGGTTTGCACTGAAGGCCGATGGGAAGTAGTTCTTTTTGGCCTGGAGAGTGAGTTTGGTGCACAGGCATGTGTGAATTTGGAGGCAAAGAATTCAAGGGTTGAGTCAATGTTGGGGATGGCATCTAGGAAGCTCCATTCAATTTGAGTCATGTAAGATTTGCATTCAGGCACATTGTTTTTGTTTCGGATTCATCTGGCGGTGATCCAATGGAGTGTCCTGTTTTGTATAACTGCCAATAGACATTGCACCAGGGAGTGGTCACTTTGGTTATCTGGCAGAACTTTGATAACTTTAACCCTGTCAGGGTGTGTAACTAGTAGCCAGCCAAGTAGTGTCATGGTGCCTGTTTTAAAATTGGTCCTGGTGTGCTCAGTGACCATTTACGTGAGAAATATGCTGGACATTCTAGCCTTAGCCTTGTGCTGGACGTAATGCTCCAATTGATGCTGAAGTCTCCTGTAACAATTTATTCTCACTTTTGATTGTGTTGCATTAAGTAGTGAGTAAGACCCTCTATGCCCAGATTCTGTTTACCTGGTGGGATATATCAGACAGGAAGACAACAGACTTGTGCCTCACCCTGTCAAAAGCTATATTGTTAAGCATTCAAAGTCCCTGATAAGGCATTTGATCACAGTTTTAGAAGCTTGAAGGTTTAGTTTGAGGTAAATAAGGCAACCCCACCTTGCCTGCCTATTCTAGCCTTCCTGAAGATATTGAAGCCCGGCAATGAGATAGTGGCATCACATATGTGTGGATTGAGCCACGTGTCAGTTAGGCAAATAATGTCTGGCTCAGCTCAGGCTTCGCACTGGTCACATTTAGGTAGGAGACTACTGATATTTAGGGAAACTATGTTTAGTAGTCCTTGGCTGTGGGTGCCAAACCCAAATCTCCTAACATAGGATCTGCTAGTCCTTACAGAAATCAGATTTGGCCTTTCTAGTTATAGTGATGCACTTATTCCAGGCTTCCTTGTACCTCTGCAGGTGGACAGGGGACCCTGTTTCCCTGTTTCCTAACCTAAATGTTGTGGTAAACATTGCCAGATGGTAGGAATAACATTATTGTAAGATCCCTAGTGGATCTGAGGTAGTGTTTCAGTCTCCAGGTTTTACTCCCTGGGAAGAAGGGGCAGTCATGTGGTCCTGGGCACATGGCCATATCAGGCAAACCTATAGCACTCCCCACATGCCACTAAGGTTAGGTGTCAAATGTAGGGTGCATATGGTTAGGGGGCTTGGGTACTGTAAGGTTTGTCAGGGGGATGAGTAGGCCTTGGTATCTGAGTGGGACCAAGGGAGATAGCCTCCTTCATCTCTGAGGGCTCTATAGGTTCCTGCAGCAATACTGTGGGTAAGCAACTCAGCAGCATTAATATTGCAAAGAATTATTTGCAGGGAGGAAGGGTAACAGCAGTGTGTAAGTAAATCAGGTACAGTAGGTCACTGACCCGCAGCCCTGGAACACAATCTACAAGCTAGGGTATTAACGATATTACAGTAGCAGCAAGGGTTGCAGCATCAGTAATAAAAAATTTAAACACTATCACTAGTCTGGACAGGTACTAGCAGCAGCCGGTTCAGTAGGTCATTGACCAGTTAAACTTAGGATACAATCCATCCAGGTAGGATGTTAGAAATTTTACCATAGAGTTAAGGGTGGTAGCAACCAATATTATACAAATTAAACACTATTAGGAGACAGAACTATAGGCCATACCTATATTTGGTGCCCAAATACTCAGATCACCCAGATGAGGTATGAGCAATACTACGGAAGAGGTAAAAGTGGCAGCAACCAGTAAGTTACTTTAAATACTTATCAGAAGTCAGGCTGTGACAGTGTGACTAGAAACTTCCTACACTTGTACAGTATCTAGTATCCATAAAATGCAAACCACCCTGATAGAGTGATAGCGTGCTAGTAATGCAACAGTAGGAATAAGGGATGCAGCAGTTAGCAAAACACATTTATACACTATCAGCAGTCAAACAGTAGCAGGGAACTTAGCAGCAGCCCTCCTTGTACATGGTACAGTAGGACCTGGATTATCCGAACAGCATGGGTGACATCCATTTAGTTTGGATAATCGGGAGTTCTTCGCTTGAGGGAGTGTGTAATGTTAATAGTGTCTTTTTTTGTTCAGCTTGTGCTACAGTGGTTATTCATGCAAGTGGTGCTTAGAAAATGACTTTGACTCTTTTTGTGACTTTTTACAGTACACTACTGTACTTTATTATTTAAAGAGGTCCATGTCGGACTTTTGTTTTAGCGATCCCGCTCTTGCCCTAGTGGCTTGCCGTCATAGATTTCTCAGCAGTAGTAGGTACATAGGATTACACTCATCTTAGTTCTTTAGCAACAGTAAGCATTTATTAAAGCAGTCTTCTGCTTTACTGTCACTAGGAACTTTAATGGGAAGGTAATTTTTAGTCTCCTAATCTACCTCTTAGGTGTCTTCTCCACCTTGCCCAGTAGTCTGTCCTGTGATGGCCACAATGATCATATCATCATCTAAATGTCCATGACCATCCTTGTTAATGTCATAGCTGACCCAGTCATTCATTTCTGCCTCTGAAATGTTCAACATCAGTTTACTAGCAAGGTCTGTTTGTGTGTTAATATTGGAGCATGTTTCTATTTGTGTCACTAACTCCGCCATGATAACGGGGTTATCAGGGGTCTCTACAGTGCCATCAGCTTGTGCCATGTCCTCAGCTTTCACTTTTCTCTTAAGAATACCGGACTTTGCCCATGCCTTGGCAACAGTGTCTGGAGGCATACCATCCTATGACTCATCAGCCATATAAATGGCATCTTTAAGGGTTAATGACTTGATTGTGTCCTGAAGCGACACATCATGGTTCTTGTCATCAAGTACAGTCTGCAAAAATTTTCTCCTCTAATTTCTCTTAAAAATTTTCAATATCCCCTGATCACAGGGCTGGAGTTTTGAGGTGGTGTTGGGAGGGAGGAACAAACATGTAATGGAGCCATCTCTTGTTTTGATTGCTGGCATCTCAGGTTGAGCAGGGGAATTGTCTAAAAGAAGAATGGCTCTAGCAGGAAAGTTTTTAGAATGAAGGAAATGCTTTGCACTTGGCACAAATGCATCCGTGTACCACCATAAAAAAATGGCACCATCCATCCATGCATTTCTCTAGGATTCATATTCCAGGGAGAGGTTTTCCATGTTTACGTGATGAAACCACTGGTGTCCCCTTGACTTGCCAATGATTAGCAGCATCAGCTTATGACTCCCTGTTGCATTCGTACAGCCAAGAACAGTGACCCATTTCATCTGCTTTTTGAATTTAGATGTATTCTTCTCTGTTCCACCGACCAAGGACTTGTCAGGAAGACATCTCCAAAACAATCCTGTCTCATCAACATTATACAGCTGATCAAGGCTAAGGGATTGCTTTGCCATACTCTCCAACAGCTACTATGTGAAAGGATCCATATTGTCATCTGCTGCACTTAACTTTTCCCTGCAAAGCCATAGCTGCCTAATGCCATGTCTCCTTTTAAATCTGTTGAGCCAACCATCACTAGCTACAAAGGAAGACTGGCAGCCAGGCTTCTGGTGGAAAATCCGTGCCTTCTCTTTCAGTACTGGCCCTAAGATTAATGTACCTTTCTCCCACTCTTGTCTGAACCACAAATAAATTGCAGCATCCCGATTGTCCTTTGCACACTACCTCATGTTTTTTTCAGCTCTCGGTGCCATTTGAGCCTTCCATAATCATAACAAAGGAACAAAACTTTTCCTTTACTTCCTTTATAACACTTATGGTTGACTTTCCTATCCCACATTCTGCTGCCATGGCAACAGGTCATTTGCCATTCTCAAGGCGGTCAAGAATTCTAAGTTTCTGTGCCACGGTTAGCACTGTCTGCTTCCACTTGACTGACATTTTGATTGTCTTGATCTGCCCGAACATCAGTTGGAGGTCTCTATTGTAAAGGGGGATTGTCAGGTGATTGACAGGATTGTCAGCACATGATTACAACTGGTTGACATTCACAATTGCAAGCAGTACAACAGTACCATGGAAAGGTAGTGGTGAGAGTCGGGTGACACAGATTGAGTTTGTTAGATAGGGATTTTCAGAATAGCAGTGTCCCATATATCTGGGCCCTACTGTATATTGAAGACACAGACCACCAGGATAGGGTTTTAGCACTACAACAACTGGTACAATTCAGACAAAGCACTATCAGCAGTCAGACAGCAGCAAGGGACATTAGCAGCAGCCCATACTTGTAATTGGTAGCCAATGAACTCAGCCCACCCAGATAGGGCAGTGGCAATATTTAGTAGGAATCAGTATTCAGCAAGTAATACAACATGGCTCTGACAGCAGGTGAAACTGAGACAGGAAAGAGCAGCAAACAGGGTTTTCAAGCTATCAGAGTTAGCAAACATTTTGTTGTTTGCAATACACTCTGTTAGGAGAGTATAGATACTTGGTAGCATACTAGTGTTTTGTAATAGAGTACTCATGAGTCACGGCAATGAAGCAGACAGGAAGCTGGGCAGTGGGGTGTAGTGGGGCTAACTGCCTCCATGACTGACTCCTGGCAGACTCATAATGATAGCCATTTCACTCAGCCCTTTACATGGAGGACTGCAGTGCAGATGACCAATTGACAAGAACTGCCTTTTGAGGGGGAACAGAGGTTCTGATTGGCTGGTGCAGGGAGCTTCTGGAATTGTTGCTGGGGATCTCCCATCCGTGTATGAGCCATTTAGCTGCTTGGGTGGACTGGAAGGATATGCTGCAGCCCCATTCAACCTCCAACTGTGATCACAGAGCTGTTCTGGTAGTTAAGAGTAAGGCAAAGGTCCTGTTTTGAAGTTTGAAATTCAGTGAGCACACAAGGATACATCCCTAAAGTGATCTGATTGGTTAGTGGAGGGAGCACAAGAATGGCTGCCAGGCAGGTGGTTACCAGCTATTTGGGGTAGGCAAGAAGGATACAGTGAAGCCTGACACCTCCCCCAACTGGACCACAGAGCCATTCTGGTAGTGGAGAGTAAGACGAAGTCCCATCTTGAAGTTGGAAATTTTGCAGGCACCAGAGACTCCACCCTCAAAGTAATCTGATTGGCTGCTGGGGGGGTTTCCCATCAGAGTATGAGGCAATCAGCTCCTAGGGATGGGCTGCAAGGATGCAGTGAAGCTTGACTTGACCCCCCAACTGTGACTGTTACTGAAGCCCTTTCATAAGAAAACGCATGTTGTCTGAACATTTTTGCTGTATATTTAGGGTGTTCTTTATGACAGAACTCTTCTGAACAAAATATGAGGAAATATTTTGGAGATGCTATGAAATATGCAAGTAGTCATTTAACTGGTCAATTATATTATAAGGTAATCATTTAAGTGGGCTCCATATCAATTTTAAGATATTTGTTTGGAAATGAAAAATGGACAGTGGTACATATCTGGAGCTTAAGCATGCAGGTTTCTTATATTCAGTCCCAAAGGTGGAGCATTTGCAGTTTTTAGAATGAAATAATATAAATAGCAGTGGTATAAGTGTTTTTATTTTCATTGGCCACTGATGTGAAGAAGTACTTTACACAGATGTTATATGACGTTAGTCACCCTAGGAAGCTGCAGAAAACAAGGAAAGTGCCAGTAGAGCTACTAGTAGTTGAAAAATTAGGAGGTGTACTGCTGCTGTCTGGAGGATATGTCCCTTACATAAAGGGGGAAATCTGGAAAATTAAAGGCTGGTTAACATGATGGTGATAGTGAGGAGTCTTCAGGAGACAATTTTAAAGCTGGGAGAGTTGCACTCTTAGAGGGGAAAAGGCTTACTGGATGGGAACCAGCATGGGTTTATGAGTAGTCAGTTATGTCGCACTAATTTAATTGACTTTTTAATGGTGAAACTGGGAAGAAGACAAAGACTAGACTGACTCCAACTAGGGAATCTTGGGACACACTGGATGGACTGTTCAGGTCCTTTTCTGTCTATCACTTTTCTTTGTTTCTAGACAGCAGTATGGTGTAG
This sequence comes from Neoceratodus forsteri, assembly GCA_016271365.2. NCBI lineage: Eukaryota > Metazoa > Chordata > Ceratodontiformes > Ceratodontidae > Neoceratodus > Neoceratodus forsteri. The sequence continues at coordinate 1,633,430,239 of CM028130.1, read as the reverse complement.
TCTGTCATATCCACCAATTCTGAGCTGCTGTGCAGGCAGGGTTTCATTGGACAGATGACCCAGGCTGCCTATTAGAAGCTTGGTGTCCAGCCCACCTCTGCCACTGTTACTGCCCTGCTTCCTAGTGAAAAGCTCCACTGCACTGGACAACAGGGGTGATCAGAAGAGCTATGCTTTTGGAGCAGCATTGGGAGTGGACCTGGATATGCTAGTAATGTGAGAATTACATGAATATCAATCCATCTTTAGATAGGGGGCTCTGTCAGCATTTGCACTTTATGTGAAAAAGAGGTTTATTAACTAAAGAAGAGATTATGGAGACTCTTTTTCTTCTTTGATGTAATGTCAAAAATATGCTGTAGAAGGGTCAGTTATTACAAATTTAAAGAAATGTCCAGAAGTTTTCAAAAGAATAGTCCAAGACAGCATTTTTGAATTCTCCTCTTGAGCTGATATATGAATTTATATAAAAAACTATCCATAACAAATGGTTTGATACCTTTTATTGGACCAACAAGGATATCACAAAAAAAAGCAAAGAGCTTTAGCTTCAGACCAACAAATCCTTCTTCAGAAGCTTAATGAGAGTTATTTAGAAAATCCCATATTATTAATGCTTAGAACATGCAGAAAAAACCGGAAATAATTTTCATTGCTTTAAAACAGGCCTTCAAAAATTATTAAAGTGACATTGGAGAGCTTGAATATGTAAAGAGTGATTTCAGCTGAACTAAACTTAATTGTCAAAGGCTATTTAAAGATAACAGCAGGTGGTAACCATATATCAGTCTAATGGGTAAAAAAAAAGAACTTTAAGATTCTCTCCTCAGTAAATTATATGTCAAGTGAAGAAAACCTCCCTAAGACACACATTTCACAAGTGATGCCACAGTACATCACTTTGCTTAGAAAAGAACCATTCATAATGAGCTGACCCTCGAGAAACAACTACAAGCTAAAATGTAACATATAACCAGGTAAAAAAATAATAAACAATGGTGAGCCCCAAAATTACAGCATCAGAAATTATTTTAACATGGCATACCTGGTTAAACAACTAAATAAAATAAATAAAAAAAAATATAGAATGATGAAAATGATGTACACCCAAGGTGAGTAAGTGCATCACACTGATGATAGTACAGCCAGCTGGAGATATATTCCCAAGATACTCTCAACAAACTATTATGTTAAGACCCTGTTGCAACAAGATTTTATATGTGATAATATCAATTGTCAGTGTAAGTGGCAGATAAAAAGAGTGCTAGTCTGGGACCCCCAATAAACTGAGACTATGCAGCCTGATGTGTACAGATTTCAAGAAAATGTCAGTGCATAATCAAAATACTACATATACACAAACAGTCTAAGGAATCCAAACCAAATTTCTTAGGAATTACCCTTCCCCCAGAGGAAAGTAACTTCTTAAAATTAAGTATATGTACATGAATCCTAATACACCATCCTAATAAGTACAGAGTATAAAAACATTACAATATGTACTCAAATTACAGAACTAGCATTATGAAGTCAATATCCACTCTAATATGAGTCTAGAGTCCTAACTACAATGGCAACATACTGTCATGTACCTGAACATAAGTTTACCTCAGTATCCCCACAATATTCAAATCCACTGTACTCACATAACCACCTATCTCAAACTTACTATCCCTCATAAGAAGTACTGCAGATGAATTGGATTTTTTTTTAAATATGTGAGTTTTTCTGGAATCCTTATTTGGGGATGACCAACATAGATGTAACAACAAGAACAGAGTGTTCTTGCTTTCGGACCAACCAGTCCTTCGTCAGAAGTGTAATGACAATTATTTAGAAAAAAACAATACTTTTAACAACTAGATCATGCAGAAAAAAAAAATGAAAAAATCCCCATTGGTTTAAAATACATATTTAAAAAAAAACAGAAGATGGTGTCAGAGAAGCTTAACAGTACCATGTCACCTTAAGCTGGGAGGGTCCCAGGGTCAAAGGTGCTTGGTGCAAAACACATACAAAGAATTCTACTACATATAAATTCAATTGACATGAGATAACACTACTTGAGAAGGTGGCTCTTAATTCAACCTATGAGTATCACAATGTGTATAAGAATGCAATTACTGAAAAACAACCCCCACCCAGATTAAAGACATAATAAGATTGTCTTAGGACTCCAATAAGTTTCAATGTATGTATTACAGACAAGAAACTACCAGTAAAGCTGTCTAAAAAAGATTAGTATACACTGTATGATGTGTAAAACTTAGCTGGACCCACTACCAAGCTATACTCTTCAGCTAGATATTGTGCCCCATAAACATCAAAAGTCTCCAGTGTAGTGTTTATAAATGATAATACAACTATAAATTGACAGTATTAGTGTCAAACAAAAAACTCTTGTCAAGGACCAGCAAGGAATTAAGGCCATGCAGCCTGATATGTACTGATGTCAATAAATTCTCAGTGTATAACAACTTGATGTACCGAAAGTGTCTAAGAAATCTGAACAAGAGATACAAATTAAATTCTCTCCTCCTCTCCACACACACAACACACCCTTCCCCACCCCACATCCCCATAATGCGGGGGGGGGGGGATAACTAGTTTTAAGGAGATACACACACACACACACACACACACACACACACACACTCCTTATGCACATTCATTCACATCAATCACTGCAATTGTTCCCCAAGGGAATTCAACTTGTCATGAAATCCCAAGTAAAAGGGATCATGTATCCTAATATCTACAGAGCAAAAATGTGACACTAATTAACCTTACTCCTATCTGCGTAGTAACATCTCCAAGGATTCTGGATAGAACTACAATGAAATAAAACTACCACCTTCCCCAGGGTAAAGTAACTGAAAGTAAATATAAAGAATGTGTATAAAACAAGAGTCCTAACATACCTACATCTCCACAAATCACTACAATATTAGCCTAATGTAAATAGACCTGTCAAAGACCCCCATGCGAATGAGATCTAGCACCCCAATATGTTCAGAGATAAAAAAAATTTGACAGTCTATAATAAACCTGCTGCATGTACAGTAACAGGCTAGGAAATCTGAATATGGTGCAATGGAATCAACCTCACTCCTGGGTGAAGGTAAATAGTAAGGAGGAATTAATATTCATTATGTTTTTTTATTTTTATTTTATTGAAATCTAGGATTACAAATACGTTATATGTGTGAAGTAAAAGCAATAACACACTGTAACTCCATGTATTTAAATAGAAGCCTACCTCAATTTGACAGCAAGCCCCACACGTAAAAAACTGTTTAACATTTGTGTTGTGTTCAGTCCTTCTGCTTTACTGTGCCTCCTTAAAATCATGAAATCAAAAGGCATTTTAATACTAAAGGAATTTTGTTAGAAACAGTGAAGCACATCAAGGCAATTATGGACTGGCCTTGAGAAATAGAATCTACAGAATGCTTTCCAGTTATGCATGCCATTATACCAAGGCTTTTCTTTGCTTGGCTGGTAGTGAGTATCATACATAATGAACTTCAGTGCAGATGACTACTGAACACTTCCTGGTTATCGCTGAATACCTAGAAAATGGGGCAGTGTTTTGACTTTGCATATAACTTAAATGATAAATACTATGTGCACAGTAACATTTCACCATTAATATATAGAAATAAGTGGGCTGATTTGTGTAGATGGAAAAAAGAACTCAAAAATACTGTACTTTGTAACATGCAGGTATTACTGAGATATCAGGAGGAGGAGGAGGAGGAGTGCTACTAATAATAATATATGACACAGCAGATGTGATTTATTTATTTATTTATTTTTCGATTCCAACTTGCAGGGTTTGTGTAAGTGAATAAGCAGAAGGGCTTTGGATTAGGGTATTTTGTGTTCTGTTTTTGTTTACTGTTCAGTAATTCTTAGTAGCAAGGAAAGGGGACTGCTGTAGTTAGCAGACCATTTTCCAGTATCTTGTTGCTGCGTCAGGACAGATATAACCTGTGAAGCAGGTGTGTGCTTGGAGGAGGGTCTGAAGCAGGCTTACAAAAGGAGAAGAGCTTAAAAATGAATCTTGGCTGTGAGTTTAGTTAAGAAGAACTGAAAAGAACTACACAGCAGAGGTGATTATTTTTTTTTATAATTTCAAACTTGCAGAGTTTGTGTAAGTGAATCTCTGATTGAAATAGTTTTTAGCTGGGTATATTTTCTGTTACATTGTTGTGCAGGCTGTCTTGCTGAAAGGAAGGAAAAGCATTTGCTTGGGTGGTGGGTCAGAGCAGTAGCTGATTATTTCTGAAGGGCACAGGTTTGGTTCTACCATCCCTGCCCCTCACCCCACCCACCCCAAGTGCATCATTTCCTTTATACCAGAGATTCTGACATCACTTTCTAAAAAGGGCAAAGGACATACACCGTGGTACCCTTAACAGCCCAGCATGTCACATGGGGTAAATGCATGCTCATGCTAGCAAACACTAATAAAAAATAAAAAATCACAAAAAAATTTAAACATAAAGGGAGAGAGAAATGTGTGGAGAGGTGCAATGCACTGGCTATGGGGCAACAGTCTTCTGGGAGACATTCTGGAGGATGTGATGCTGCCCTATTTGCAGTCACCTCTTAGGTCTGAGGGAGGAGGTCGCCCATCTCCAGGCTGACCTGGCAAGGATTCAGGAAACCTCCTTCCCCATCCAGGGACCACCAGGCCACTGCTGGTGCCTCAGAGGTTGCCAAGAAAGAGGAGCAGTTGGACATTGGTGGACTCAGGGAGGGTGAGGGTGGTGGAACAGGGTTGCATCCCTCCAGTTGTATCTCTCCACAATTCCTATGCCATTCTGGTGGAGCATGGTTCCCCTATGTAGGCACCCACAGTGGAGACCAAGGAGGATGCTGGGAACCTCCACAAATGACACCCAGAGGAGGGTGGCACAGGACACCACAGGGGAAGGAAACAACTCAGGGTGGGAGACTCAATCATTGGGGGGTAGAACTGGGGCAGGGAGGGGAGAGGGAGGTAATATACCTACCTGGTGCCATGGTTTGGAGGGACAGAAATTGAATCCTCAGGATTGTGAGAGCAGCTGCACATGAGAGGGAACTGGACATCATTGTCCACATAGGGACAAATGACCTGGCTGGGAATGGGATCAGAGCAGTGCAGGAGGAGTCTGTGGAGTTGGGGAGGGGCCTTAGACTAGTAGCACGCACAGTAATCTTCTTGGATGTGCTGCCTGTCTATGGCATGGGTGAGGCTTGGGTACTCCACACCACGGGATTCAATGAATGGCTGAACAATTGGTGCAGAGCTCAGAGTTTTGGCTTCATTAGGGACTGGTGGTCTACCTGGATGGATACAGGCCTATACTGGCATGATGAACTGCATCTGTCTGGAAGGGGAGTTATGATCCTAGATGATAGGTTTAAATGCATCACTGGCAAGCATGTAAACTAGTCAAGTGGGAGGCACTGAAAAGGAGAAGGGAAATCCTAGCCCCACCCCAACAAACCAGGGTAGATAGTGAGGTAAACACCAAGGTAGAAAAGTTGATAGAAAGCAGGACAGGGATAAATTGAGAAAAAGGCAAAGGCAGTAAGGACAGAGATGGAGCTAAAAGGGGTAAGGTCATCACAAGATGGAGGGCAGTGAGTACCAATGCCCATAGTCTGGGTAACAAGCTTCCTAAACTAGTGGCCTTGATGGAAGAGGGATACTTGGATATTGTGGCAGTCACTGAAATATGGTACACAGAGAACCATGACTGGGATGTCAACATACCAGGGTACAGAATCTACAGGCAGGACAGGGTGGGTAAAAGAGGAGGAGGAGTAGCTCTCTACGTAAGGGAAGGGATCAAAGCAGCAGAACTAAAGGGTAAACAGGGAGGAGAGGAGGCACTGTGGGTCAACCTAGAAACAGGAAATGGCACCACAATCCATATGGGGGTTGTATACAGACCCCCATCTCAGGGGGAGGCAATGGACAAGGAAATGATAGAAGGCATCCTTAAAATGGCAGAAAAAAAGGAAGATATTGTTGATGGGGAACCTGAATATGCCAGATGTTAACTGGAGTACCTTTGCTGCAGCCTTATCCAAGAGCAGGGTCATTCTCAATGCCCTACAGGGGACATACTTCAGACAGCTATTGTTGAAACCCACTTGGGAGGAAGCAATCTTAGACCTGGTACTCTCAAATGGAGATGGAGAATGATTCTCAGATTTAGAAGTGGGTAGTTATCTGGGAACAAGCAACCACCAAACAGTGTGGTTCACAAAAAACACAGCCATAGAGTTAAGTCATGCAAGGGTACTGAACTTTAGAACGGTTGACTTTGGCAAAATGGGAGAGTGCCTCAGAAAAGCACTAGCAAATGGGCAAGAAGGAGGGGTGGAGGAACAATGGGTAAAAATCAAAACTGCCATCACAAAGGCAACAAGCCTTTACGTGAAGCAAATAAATAAAAGATGGAGAAAAAAAACACTATGGCAGGGCTCCGTGTTTACTGTGGCAAAGTGTGCCTACATTCTGTGGCAGGGCCTCATACTTTCTGCACGGAACAACTGTTGATTCTGTGGCCAATCCTGAAGCAGATAAATTGTGACTAAACAGCATACCTACAAAGGGATTAAGTCTTTGTTAACCCTTTGACTGCCTTTGTGCAACCACTCTGCTACACTGAAAGTGAAACAGCAGGCCATTTAACAGTATGTAGTCTTCTTATCACAAATATTAAACTGCAATAACCCAAACCTGGCACAGCCATGGGCATCAGTCTTCTTTTTTAATGAATTTTCCCTTCCACCCCAAATTTGAAGGCTCATCTGTTCTTCTTCTTCTTCTTCTTCTGTAAATTGGTGGCCTTTGCTGTTCTTCTAGGTTATAATCAGAGGAGGACATACACACTTAGCTAAAACTATGCAAAAGGCAAAACCTGCTTAGATTTCTTCTGGTTTATATTTACAGTTAGCAGATATAAAGAGAGACACCAACTTGAAAGATATTTTTTTTTCTGATTTTGATCAATGTCCTTTAAGATTATTACTTTTTTTAAACTAGGAATACCCCAACTCCCATACAACAAATATGTTAAGTGCAGTGTGCAAATCTGTGTGTTGGGGGGTGGTATTATCTTCCTATAGCAGTGAAGGATGGTATAACTTGTAGTGTCTGTAGGATTTGTTGACTCCTGATTTTTCTTTTGGGGGACACACTAAAAAATGCAAGCAAGTCATTCTTATTAAGCTGGAGTAGCCTTGGTTAGCATGTTATCATCTCGCCACTCAGGGGGTTGTGGTGTTCTTCAGGCAGTGAACCTCATTTACTTGTGTATAGCAGCAATCAAACTCTTCATTCCAATTTTTTTCCATACGTGCTTGTTCCAGTTCTAGTATACCCTGGTCCCCAACTCTGCTTCAGCTGGGCAACATGACTCTCCTTAAGAACTGAGCTTGATGCAACCACTTAGGCTGCAGGTTCAAATCTGCCAAGAAATTACTCTCACACTTGCAGGTACAGAACTGCAGCCCACAAATCAAAACTGTGCTCGATGTCCACCAGTGTGGACCAAGTCCTCAGCCAGGTGCCAGCCCTATGTTTTTGCAATCAGCTTCTCCTCTGATACCTGTCACCACACCAAGATAGACTGCACCTCCATGGGCACCACTGAATCTTCTCACTTCTTGACTACAGCTCACCTTCCAGTTCTTCTTTCCAAATTCATCTTCCAAGGATTCAGCATGGACCATGAGTAGCCTCACAATGAAAAATTAACATGGCTGAGCTACCCACACCTACACAGAGCAAATCATAACTGCCATGGACCTAATCAAGCTTTGCCACGCTTGCATCAGTCCCGCCACCTCCCACACCCACAATACTGGCTAGACAAAGTTATGTAACAAGACCCACCATGAGTCAAGATGCCACACGGCCACTAGCTTTTCAGCTTTGTAGTGGACGCATCAGTTTGCTGCCCCTTCTAATGAGCATGTATGCCATGGCATACTTAACACATCATTATACAATGGCAAGGAAAATTCCTCTATTCTGATTGGTCAGTGTGTGCCTGGCACAGTGATGATATTACACAATAACATCACTGTCATTGATGAGCATTCGCTTTTTTTCTTCTTCTCTTAAGAAACAAAGATATACTGCCTCACTAAAAATCTACTAAAAACATTTTTGTAATTTTTTTTTATTTTGTATCACAACGAGCCATTGTATAATAGCAATAAGGCACTTTAGGGTGTGTGTTATTGTGTAATAACGTCACTCCTGGGGTGGTGGAAGCACTCGGCTTTGCCTCATGCTTCAACCCACCCCATGAGTGACGTTATTACATGATAACACACACCCTATCATGCCTTATTGCTTAATTAGCTATGCCCTTGCTTGTGTGGATGCATAGCATAGCTAGCATTTCTGCGGCTGTATGACTGGTTTTCCTGATTTCTGCAGTCAGCCCTGATTTCTTTGGCCACTGCTGCAACTGCAGAATCTCAGAAAACATGGGGCTCTGCACTATGGTTCTCAAAAGAGGTGGCGGGGAAGGTTAGGGAGAAAAATATAGCATTCGGGAAGTATAAAGAAACACAGAAAGAACAGGACAGAGAACTGTATCAGTTAAAGCAGAAAGAAGCGGGGAAGGCAGTCAGAACAGCAAAGGCCCAAACCGAGGAAAGGATAGCCAAGTCAGTTAAGAAGGGGGTTAAAACCTTTTATAGGTAAACCTTTTATAGGTACATTAGAGAGCAAAGAAAGACCAAGGGAGGGATAGTAAGGCTTTATAAAGGGGAGGGTGGTGGGCAGATAGTGACAGTGAAAAAGCAGGTGTACTGAAAGAATACTTCTACTCAGTATTCACAAAAGAAGAGGAGGGTGAGGTACCTAAACCAAACAATAGAAGCACTCTGGATAGGGGGGTTGATACCAGTCCATTCACAGAAGAAAGGGTCATGAAAGAACTCTTAAAACTGAAGGTAGATAAAAAAAATGGGGCCTGGCTGGATTCACCCAGAATTCTAATAGAAATAAGGAGAGAACTAGTGACACCACTGACTACCCTTTTTAACAAATCATGGGAGGATGGTGTGGTACCTGAGGACTGGAGATGGATGGATGTGATTCCCCTTCACAAAAGTGGGAGCAAGGCAGAGGCAGGAAACTACAGACCTGTTAGTCTGACCTCGGTGGTAGGGAAACTTATGGAATCACTTCTGAATGAAAGAATTGTTGAGTACCTAGAGGCCAGTGGGGCACAAGACCCAAGGCAGCATTGATTCATAGTGGGAAGGTCATGTCAGATGAATCTAATAGATTTCTTTGACTGGGTAACCAAAGACATAGACCAGACAGGGGCTGTGGACATAACCTAACTAGACATTAGCAAGCATTTGACACAGTCCCACATGAAAGATTAATAAGCGAGTTAGTCAGCCTGGAAGTGGGTCCCAGGGTGGTAGACTGGGTAAACAATTGGCTGGACAACAGGACACAGAGGGTAACAGTAAACGGAGTCCACTCTGAAGAAAGGGGGGATTACTAGCAGGGTACCGAAGGGTTCAGTACTGGGACCGGTCCTCTTTAATGTCTTTATATAATATTATGATTAATGCACTGTGCAATATTGGCTTTGATATGACTGCCATTAAATGGTTCACCTGCTACCTCACCAATAGACTACAACAAGTTAAAGCTTCAGGTGACTTATCCCTGTTAAAAACACTTCCACAAGGTCTCCCCAAGGCTCCATTTTAAGTCCTGTCCTGTTTGCAATTTATATCAACAACCTTGATACACATCTGCATACTGCTAATGTGCACCTATTTGCAGATGATACTGTCCTTTACACTTCACACTCATCATTGGATTCACCCTGTGAGGACCTAGAGCAAGATTTCATCTCTCTCCAACATAACCTGATCGAACGTAAGCTCCTGCTCAACGCAAAAAAAAAACAAAGCCATGATCCGCGCACCTAAGGCAGCCTCTGGTCCAACACACAAGCATATGATTTTAACACTATTAGATGAATCCCTTGAAATAGTAGATACCTTCAAATACATAGGGTTCTGGTTGGACAACAAGCTCAACTTCTTATGCCATCTCAGTGAGGTCTTGAAAAAATTAAGGCAGTGGTTAGGCGTGTTCTACCGCATTAAACACTTACTTACCAAAGAAGCTAGAAAGAGGCTAGTGCAATCAAAATTCCTACCCTTATTGGACTATGCTGACTTTCTATAGAACCACTGCACTATAACTGTGCTCAGTAAACTTGACACGCTGTACCACCGGGCCTTAAGGTTCATCCTAAACCTGCCTTCTCACACCCACTATTGCATACTGTACCAGGAGATGGGATGGTCCTCTCTCTCTACAAGGAGGAAAAGGAACTCTCTACTCTGGTTCTTCAGAGCCTTATCTGACAAACTCCCTGCCTACACCTCAAGCTTCTTCGAACGTGCCAATGGTTCTTATGGGTTGAGACACTTCTCCTTACTCTGCTTCAAGATACCCAGAATAAAAAAAACTTACGGCATGGCTGCAATCAACGTCTTCTTCCCATCCCTATGGAATGCCATGCAAAGCTCACTTAAACTCTCTTCCCTGCATGGTCCATTCACTTTCAAAGCACTAATAGCTGAATACCTTAAGGAAAATTGTAACTGCTACAAGTGACCATACTAGTAGCCTCTAGTCTCATCCACAAATCTGACATCTCTATAACCCTCTTATCTTTTCACCCCTGTTAAGGGCTACTAGCACTTATTAGTTTCTCACCTCTTCCCCCTGTCCCCTTTTCCCACCCCCCTGATTCTTATACTTTCCCTCTTTCTTCTTCTTCCCTCCCTGTATATCCCCTCTTATACAATAATAGCTGCCTTACATTGATGTATAATTAAGTTCTAATTTTAACTGACAAGCCTCCCAGTTATGACACTGTAAATGTATCACTCATGTATGTTTAGGCCTACTAGTTATAACTCTGCAATTATGTTACCTATGTTAGTGCATATATGTACCTATGTATAGACCTGTACAATCCTGCACATGCAATTTGCCCCTGGCTTGTCAACCCTTCATTTGAATGTTTTCTGTATTAATGTCCAGGACCACCTTGAAAATGAGCTTGCTCAATGGTGTTTATGCCAGGTTAAATAAAGTTTGATTGATTGATTGATTATAGGTGACATTGCAGAGGGACTGGAAGGAAAAGTATGTCTCTTTGCAGATGTCACAAAGATCTGCAACAGAGCTTGTACACAAGGGGGGGTGGAAAGGATGAGAAGGGACTTGGCAAGATTGGAGGAATGGTCAAAAGTATGGCAGCTTAGATTCAATGCAAAGAAGTACATAGTAACACATCTGGGAAACAAAAATCCAGCAAAGAGTACACAATGAGTGGGGGAGGTACTAACAACAAAAATGGAAAGGGACCTGTGGGAAGTCATTTCGGATGACTGAAATGTAGGCAAGCAATGTGAAATGGCAGTAAGGATGGCTGGGAAGATACTGGGATGCACAGGGGACGGTATCACCAGTAGAAAACAAGAAGTTGTTATCCCTCTGTACAGACAGTTGGTGATACCCCATCTGGAGTACTGTGTGTAATTCTGGAGACCCCATTACTACAAGGACATAGACAGGATGGAGGCAATCCAGAGAAGCCAACTAAAATGGTACAAGGTCTGCACCAGAAGCCATTCAAAACTAAAGAAATGTAATATATATATATATATATATATATATATATATATATATATATATATATATATATATATATACACACACACACACACACACACACACACACACACACACACATATATAGTTGTGGCCAAAAATATTAGCCCTTGCAGTTTTTTCTAATAAAGCACCAGAAAATTGTTGAAATTAAAAAATATTTTGGTATCCACATATGTATTTCTTTGGTTTGCAGTGGAATAAAACACAAAAAGCAGAAAAATTTAATAAGTCTTAGCTTATTCCACACAGAAATCCTTAAATGGCCCTGACAAAATTATTGGCACCTTTTAGAAGTAGTTAGAAATAATTAGATTTCAAGCAGGTAATTCTCCTTCACTTTGGAATTGAACTCACCTGTGGTGAGTTGCAGGTACCTGCAATATAAAAATCACTCATTCAACCAGTTTGAATAGAGAAAAGGACTCAATCTCTTGTTTTGTGTCACTGTGTGCACCGCAATGAGCATGGAGAAAAGAAAGACAGCCAGAGAATTATTTGAGGAGGTCAGACAGAAGATTGTAGCCAAACATGGACAATCTCAACACTACAAATCAATCTCCAGAGACCTTGATGTTCCTGTTTCCACCATGCATAATGTTATCAGGATGTTTAAGGCCCATGGCACTGTATAGCCAACCTCCCTGGACGTGGCCGCAAGAGAAAACTTGATTGAAGATTGTAGTACAGGATTGTTCGAATGGTGGAGAAAGCACCTTGATCAACTGCCAAACAGATTCAAGCTGACCTTCAGACACAAGGTACAACAGTTTCAACTCGCACCATCCATCGCCAACTCAATGAAAGGGGGGTTATATGGTAGGAGGCCCAGGAGGACCACACTGCTGAGAAAGAGACATAAGAAAGCCTGACTGGGGTTTGCCAAAACACACCTGAACAAGCCAAAATCCTTCTGGGAGAATGTCCTGTAGACAGATGAGACCAAATTAGATCCTTTTGGTAAAGCACATCATCATCTCTATGTTTACAGAAAACAAAATTAAGCCTTCAAAGAAAAGAACACCTTCACTACAGTCAAACATGGAGGAGGTTCAGTGATGTTTTGGGGTTGCTGTGCTGCCTCTGGCACTGGATGCCTTAAATGTGTGCATGGCATCATGAAATCTGGAGATTACCAGGCCATTTTGGAGGGCAATGTTGAACCCAGTGTCAGAAAGCTGGGTCTCCGTCAAAGGTCATGGGTCTTCCAGCAGGACAATGACCCAAAACATGCTTCAAAAAGCACCCAGGAATGGTTCAAGACAAGACGCTGGACTGTTCTGAAGTGGCCAGCAATGAGTTCAAATCTAAATCCCATTGAAAACCTGTGGAGAGATCTGAAAACAGCAGTTGGGAGAAGGCACCCTTCAAATCTGGGAGAACTGGAGCAGTTTGCACAAGAAGAGTGGGTCAAACTGCCAGTAGAGAGGTGCAGGAAGCTCATCCATGGCTATAGGAAGTGGTTGATTGCAGTTATTTTGACCAAATGCTGTGCTACCAAATATTAAGTCTAAGGTGTCAATAATTTTGTCAATGCCATTTCTTTTCATTTTCTAATTTAAAAGGATATATTAAATTCTGAACAAAAACAAAGGTGCTGTAATATTAATAGAGAAATAAAGAATTGTTGAGACCAAATACTGTACTGTTGTTAATTTCAACTTATGTTTAGAGGAAATTGTGAGTTATTTGAAAAAGTGCAAAGGCGCGATATTTTTTGGCCATGGTGTATATACAGTATATGTATATATATAATATATATACTGAATATATATATATATATATATATATATATATATATATATATATATATATATATATATACATAAGAAAAGGAGGGGCATGATAGAAACCTTCAAGTACCTCAAGGGAATCAACAAAGTCCAAGAGGGTAGCATCTTTCAGAAAAAGAGGTGCAAGAACAAGGGGGCACAGTTTGAAGATGGGGGGGATGGCTCAGGAGCAATGTGAGGAAGTATTTTTTCATGGAGAAGGTGGTGGACACATGGAACAGCCTTTCTTAGGAGGTCTTGGGGTCAAAAACAGAGAGGGTATTCAAGAATGCATGGGACAGACATAAAGGAATTCTATTGGGTGGTAGGAGAATGTAGGCTGTTGGTTAACTAGGATCTGCAACTTATCCAATAGGTAGGGAAATGGGCAGACTGGGTGGGCCAAGCGGTCCTTATCTGCTGTCAAAGTCTATGTTTGTATGACATGTAACTTACTGTAAATAGTGTGCTGTATAAAGGGCTGAATGCAAAAATATTGCAATGCTCTACTTAAAGAAAAGGCAGAATGTTAGAAAATGGAAAGTCGTTTAACTAGAATTGATTACAAAATCACATAAGCTACAAGTTATAGAAATATCAGGAATAAAGAAAATAGACTAGCCAAGGTCTGGCACCCACTTTGCTAAACTCAATTTTCAAGATAGTTTCCCTATATATTGCTTTATTGAGAAAATATACTAGCACAGAAAGATCTATCAAAAGAAACAGGACTGAGCGCCATGCCCTGGCAGCAAGATGTGGACAAATCAATATTTTTATTCATGAACATTTCTGAACTGTGTTCTACCCAATGGTGAATCATGTATAAGCATAGAGTATCAAAATTTTTTCTTATCAAAAGGATGTCCCCTCTGTTGCCAGACTGAAAACTTTCAAAATAACAATTTTACAAGTAGCCTTCAAAGAGTCGATAAATTATAAATAGTTCTGAACTGATAACCTTCAAGAAGCAACAACAGTAAGGAGAGCCAAGTCTTATGTGCTAGTATTGATATCTATTCCAAAGAACACAGACCTAGGCCCTGATGCACAGATCAGGTCAGAAAATGTGTAATATATAGCTGGCCCACTGCTGAAGAAGGCTGAAGTGCCCTGTAGTTTACTATTTCCTGTGCCAGCAACCTGGGTTCAGGAGTGGGCTTGGGTCACAGAGGTTGGCGAGGGGGGGGAGAGAGAGAAGACTGAGCATCTGGAGGCCAGCTCTCATCTCATCTCCTGGGGTGGGGTGGTTTGCTGTCTTGGCCCTTGGCTGCCCCCAGGTGGAGGCCTGAGAGTAGTGCTAGCAGCTTTCAGTGACACGAAAGGAGGTGCCGCAGTCCCATATGTGAGTATACCTCCACGTATGTCCCTTTATGTCACTGTGGCAGGGGATTTTGGCAAAAAAAAGTGAAAAATAGTTCACGCAGGCTATATGAATCCCTGCCCGCATACCCCTGCCCTCACCACAGACTGGTCGCCAGCCCATCTGGATGAGTGTCACAAAGTGGGAAGAGGATGGCCCTGCCATGGGGGAAAATTCATGGGGGTTTTCAGGCAGTCTGGTGCAGCAGATGCTACATGAAAGGAGATGAGAACAGGGCTAAGAGCCCACCTGCACCAGCCAGTAGAAGAAAAAGTTCTATGGAAAAATTATGTGTAATATATACCCAGCAGGCTTATCTCTTCCTGTCCAAAATTCCTGTCCAGAAGCCCATCTCAAGGTGGGAGGCAGTTCTACTTGAGGATTCATCTTTTACTTGCTCTTGGCTGCTGCCATTAAGTTTCTTCTAGGGACATTTGGTTGCCAAGGCGTGGAGCTGGGCCTGACATTGGGCTTCAAAGCAGAAGTCTTGATCAGACTAGTGAATTACCTGTGCTGAGCAAGAAAATGATTATGAAATATGGCAGTCTGGCTAGGACAGATGTATCCCCATAACAGTCAAATAAATATCCAACAAAAATGGACCAATGTTCCTGCCAGCGCTCCATGCCATATGAAAGGGCTGGTGACGTGTATTGTTGCACCCATTTGGGGCCCAAAATTATGTGGAGTGTCACATCAGGGTGACACAGGAAATCTCACCGGTGTTCCAGCTGTATATTCCCTATGTGTCCCTGTTCCCAAAGCCAGATATGACAGAAAGCGCAGCCATACTCTTTGACTGTCTCATAATACAAATAGCTGAGCAGGCAGAAGGAGTTGGGAATTGGCTGAGGTGGGTAACGGGGTGGTTATGGAACCATTCCTGAGCACCTGAGAAGGACTAACATGTTTTTTTTTCATTTAATGGCCAAAGGATGAAGTGATCCTGAAGTGGGTTAAATGTTCATCTGGGTTGAAGCAAAGGCAAATGTGCTAAATTTCAGAACATTCACTGAATACAAATTCAACATTGGCTCATGTTCACAAAATTATACATCCACACATGCCAATACTCATGAAAAACTGCTTTAAAGTGAACACATTCTATGACCTCTAATGTATCCACTCTTTTAGTGAATATTTTAGGAAGTTCTAGACTGAATGGCTCTACAATGATAATTTCCCTTGCACAGTTTGCAGATTATTGGTAACAATTTACACTCATTACTATTTCAATCTTCCTGCTAATAATATAAAGAATAATACATAGATGGGTGTGTGTAACCAGGATTTATTCACACTGAGGTGTGGATGCTGCATAAAGCCATAGAGTGAACCTCAAGGGGTTTATAAACATATCCCATACTGTGGGTGTGTGTTAAATTTTGAGTTACACACCACTCATGTTCTTTTTTTTGTTGTTGTTATAATCACTAGTGGAGCATTCTTAATCAAGAGAGATCTTTTACTGGTAGAAGTGGCTTAAACATTTAGAGCTTATTTTAGTATACATAAGTTAAAGTAAAACATGGCAGGCAATGCTTACATGCACCCCTATAGGTGTGTTATAGCATAGGTATTGTGACATTAACCTGCATTAATGATTTGAGATAGTTTAGTAGTAATCTTAATATATATTGAAAGGATGATAGTTATTATGCTTAGATATAGCTTAGTAAATATATATCTCAGTATTTTAAGGTATTAGCTTAGTAAGTGTATACCTCAGTCTTTTATCTTAGTTTGTTATAGGCATATACTTCAAGAATTTTCTTAGACTTTGACTTAATTATTTACCTCAGTATTTAAAAATGTTACAACCATGAGTCTCATATGCTCACATTATCACATTTTGACAGATCCTTAAGTACCACATCCTTTTGCGATGCACTGACAGTATGGTGGCGGGGTTGTACATGCCGGTGTGACAAAAAGATCAAGACAGGCATTACAGTGATGAGAGTCATTGCGACTGCAAGTTGCAGTCGGCATGGAGCCGCTCGGTTCCGGTCTATGTTTTACACCGCTATGGGGGGGAAATATGTAGGCTCAGTTCCAGCCTACAGGCCAGAGGATTCTGACAACATGTTAAAAGGTATGTATACTTCAGCCTAACTAACAATAGACATGCTCTGAGGAGCCTGTCCTAAAAGACTTATCTCAAAACATTCTACAGTTAAACAGTTCTGCCAAATATTAATTCATATACATGAGCATAACTCCGCTGAGAGACTGCGCTTGGAGAACACAAATATTAAAAAGACCTTTTAAAAGATCCTTTTCAGCCCTTCCAGCTCAAATAACCTTGATAAATACTAACTGGACATACTTTGGCTTAAGTTAATGAAATGTGCCTATAGCTTAATATTGCAAGACTTCTTTTTAAAGACTACAACTCAGCATTAACCCTGTCAGAGGACTGAGATGACAGATTGCAATAACCCCAGAAACTCCAGCCAGTTCACCTCCCAGACAAGTTCTTCAAAGCTGACCACAACTATCTGTCACCAAAGACCATCTGCTACTATGAACCGCAGCCTTCTAACCACAGGTTTCAAAACTTCTGAACACCTTGTCCTGAGTATGCGCAGTGCAAAGCCCTGTAGTCAGGACTCTATTAATTACTGTCTTGTGGTCAGGTCAAAATTTCAATGGACATAAAGATGTTGACTGAGATCCTGTGGTTGGTAAACCCCAGTATGAAGGCTCCAAGACCTTCCAATCAGACAAGGATATCTGTCTGGAGATCCAGCTAAGCCAATGAGACATTGGCAAGTATGTGTTGCTAAACCATTGGGAGATACCACATTATCTGTAATAGGACAGCCCTGCATAAAAGGAGAGTGCTGAGAGACAAAAAGTTGCATACCAATCTTGCTTCATATCTCTGCTATACTCCCTCTTCTCTAAAAGAGACATTAACTGCACTTCACACTTTGACTCTAAGACTGTCATTTCTCTAACTCTGCAAAAGACTTTGGCTAATGCCAAAGAGAAAAGAGCACAGTAAAAGCTCTAACAATGTATTAACTTTGTTCAAATTAATTTCACATTAAACTTCAGAAGAAGAAAAGAAGGACGTCAAACCAAGGAACCAAGAAAAGACACAGCTCATCCAGCCTCCAAGAAAAATCCAATCTCAGGACAAAAGGAGAAGATACTGTAGAAGGACTTTGGCTGAGTATATTTAAAAGACTTTTAAGGTGCTCACCTAATGTGTGTCTTTTGAGAATCAAGGTTCCATATAAATGCATTAGAATAAAATGCAATACACTACTGTTTAAAGCTAGCAAAGATTATTTGCTACTAAAGAACTGTACACATGTGTTAATTAAAATGGTTCTAGATAGGACACTGCCTTAGCCCCAGAGAAATAGGGACAGATTAAGGCTATATAAAGATTACCAGTGTGTAGTTGTAAAAACAGAAAACTGAGTCTACTCTGGGAGCATGTGCTCATTCATTGCCAGCTCACAGTAATTGGGGTTTTTCAGGGGCTCAGAGAAGGGGGGGGCTACTCCGTTCATCTGTGGGGGGATGGGAGAATGGCATTGTGGACCCTTGGGTTCTGCAATGCCATCCCCCATCCTGCCCTCCACATGGCTGGAGTAGCCCCCCCTCTCTGCCCCCCTGAAAAACTACAATGGTTGTCTGCTGGCCTGACTGTCAATGAATGAGCGCATGCTTGTGCAACCATGTGCTCTTTCATTGATAGATCTGTGGCTGCCAGACATGGAGGAGAGCGGAGGGCTTGTGTTGGTGCCCAGCTCTGTTTTGGGATGGAGGGAGCTGGGTGGGACACTACCTGCTGGGGGGGGGCACTACTTCACTACTTTTACTGCCATATTACCACTGCTAGTGTTTCAGTACTGTACCTTACAGTAGATGTCATATTAGGTAACATGGATGACTTCACTACAAATGAAATGCTGGCCTCAGTGAATTTATTCAGGGTAATACAGGTAGAAAAATATGCAGTGCTGCCAAGCACTTAAAAGATTTATATTGCCCTGTGAGGTGCCACTACTCTCAGTACATACATACATACATACATACAAGTTGTCAGCAGAGAAGGACCACAAGGACCACCTAGTCTACCCAATCAAGACTCACCTAACAAGAGCCCCCCATTCTAACTCCTACTCCAGAAACCCCTCCCCTAAGTCCCAGAATCCCCGTGTGTCTGTCCCACACATTCTTAAAGCTAGTAATTGTGCTTGCCCCTACCACCTCTTCCAGCAGACTATTCCAAGTGTCCACCACCCTCTCCATGAAGAAGTACTTCCTTATTTTCCCCTTGAATTGCTCCCTCCTATAGCTTCCAGTCATCTCTCTCATCCTTTGGCATCTCTTCCTTTGAAAAACACTCTCCCCTTGTTCCCTGTTTATGCCCTTGATATATTGAAGGTCTCTATCATGTCACCCCTCTCCCTCCTTGCCTCCAGGGAATACATATTTAGTTCCCCCATCCTCTCCTCATATGACATCCTCTGCAGAAGCCTCATCATTCCTGTAGCCCTCCTTTGCACCACCTCCAAACTGTTCATGTTCCTCTTTAGGTGAAGCCACCAAAATTGAATGCTGTACTTAAGATGAGGCTTCACCAGAGTCTTGTAAAGGGCAATAGGACCTCTGTTGACATCTCCACTGCACCCACTCTGGGCTCTTTTAAACAAATGCTCAGACAACAACGTGTTGCTACTGCTAGCTGTGACTGCTTCCACTAATTAATCCCAACCAGTCCTCTAGCACTTCCTTTGAGCCCTGGTCTCCCCCTGTCAATTGCATGTCCTTCCTACTGTTCACCTACCTTACCTCCTCTATCCCTTCCCTCACCCCTCTTGCCCTCCCTGCCTTGCACTCTATATCACCTCCCCATCTCACTTTAGACTAGGCCCTCTCAGCTGATTCCCCATCTCTCCCTCCTGCCGTCCCTGTCTTCCTATCCCCACCCCTTAAACCTGGACATCTGGCCATTTCTCCCCTCCTGAATTTTCTATTCCACCTGTCTTCAGAGGCCATCCTTTGACTTGGTCTTATGGGCTGCACTCCACCCCCCCCCCCGCTGCTGCCTCTGTCCTATCTTTCCCAATTTATGAATTTTGCGTGCCTGTGGCATACATTGTACAATGCCATGCATACTTAGCTAGCATGTTCCAAATGTGAATCTATTCTATATATCTTTGATTTGTTTGTATTTGCCTCTTCAAGATATGTATGTTCTCCTGTACATATTTACTCTGATGTGGAACCTCTGTAAAGAACTTTTAGCTCAAAGGTGTTAATCTAAGACTTTAACAAATAAATAAAAATAAAATACCTTGGTGTCATCCGCAAATAGACACACTTTCCCCTCCAATCCATTTGTGATGTTGGGTATGAAAACATTGAGAAGTAGAGGCCCCAGCACTGACCCCTGTGGTACATCACCAGCTAATTCCCTCTCAGCTGATACTGCACCATTTACCTGCACCCTTTATGTTCTTCCTTGTAGCCAGCTGCTCATCCACTTAACCACCTCCTTACCCACCCTTATGTGGACCAGCTTCTTTACCAGCCTTCTGTGTGGAACAGAGTCAAAGACCTTACTAAAGTCCAGGTAGACCACATCTACTGCCACTCCCTGATTCACTGCCTTTGTAACTCAGTTGAAGAAGTCGACCAGGTTTGTTTGGCAAGATCTACCCGCCATGAAACCATGCTGTTTTGGGTCTTATTATTCACTGGCTTCCAGATATGCTATTATCCTCTGTTTGAGGAGTATGTCCATCACTACCGATGTGAGGATCACTGGACTGTAGTTGTCAACATCCTCTCTGCTCCCTGCCTTGTGAAGTGGAATCACTATTTCCCTTTTCCAGTCTTCTGGTACTCTCCTGCACTCCAGTGATTTGGTGAAGATTTCTTCCAGTGGAGCCACTAGTACGCTCCCTTGTTCCATGAAAACTCTCAGGTGAATTTCATCTGGACCAATACCTTTGTATTGTATGCTATAAGTGATGGGAGAGGAGGGTGTTGCATGTCAGTGGCTGTGCGAGATGAGGAGTTACCAACTGAAGGAGACTGGATTAAGTGGGGGTACAGATGGGACTGCTGGAGTTTTCAGTGTTGGAAACTGACTGTGGGAGGGACTTCCTATTCTAATAAAGATAACATATACAGTATATGGAAAGCAGGAGGTGGGGGTTGATGTTGTCAGCAAAGGGGTCACTGGATAGATACATGTTTAACAGTGTTTTGGTGATAAGGTGAGGAGGTATCTCTAGATGCCATGTATAATTAATGTAAAGTGTTATGGGTATAGGATGTGGGAGAGGGATGATTAGACACCAGAACAGAATAATTAAAAAATCTTTTAAAAAATAATTTATCATTTAAAAAAAAAGTAATTAACAGTGTTTTGTTGTCAGGTGAGGGTGGGAGGACCACTAGACATCAAGAATAAATAACTGAAAGTGTTTCAGGGATCAGGTGTGGGATTAGGGACCACTAGGAGCCAGGGACATCTGCAGGTATGGGGGACTCCTCTACTGTGTGGTGTGTCCTTTGTTGGACTAGCACCACTGTTGTCTATAGGCTGCAGTTTGGAGCACTTAGCCTGCACCAGCTTGGAAGAGCAACTGATTGCTCCTCATATTGTCATAGAGCTATACTTTATCTTTGTAGGCTTCATTTTTGCACTATCTTACTGAGGCATCTCTCAGAGGTACTCAGTCAATCTGAGGCCTGCTACTCCCTGCCAAGACCCCACTACTGATGGACCCCCCACCAGGACATTCCAGTCCCCTGGATCACCCCCTCCAGAGTGGGTCACCCCACCTACCTTGGCAGTGTTTTTCCTGAGGTAGAAAGGTCCATCCTGTGGGTGGTGCCTGGGGACCATCGAGGCAGTGGTCTGGTGTTGGGGATATGCAGCCAGATCCCTGGAGCCCTCATCACCTCCTCAGTCCTCCGTCAATGGCACTAACAAGCCAAAGCCTGCCGGCGCTCCACCCCACTGCATTCGCAGAGTGCAACTTGTTCCAGCACTGCCCCCGGACACTACCAGGAGCCACACTGAAGCAGTACTAGCCCCAGATCCCTCCCTAGGAAGGGAGAGCAGTCCTCTGGATGCTCTATCCCTTCCTGAACCTGCGTGGCTGGTGTGGCATCCAACGCCTCAACCCTCAGTGCCACCAGGTCGGCATCATAGAGCTATACTGATATGGAAATGTTCTCTTCATCCCTTCCATGGGGAAAGTTGCCATTTTCATATTATGGTTCCTCTGTAGGGTTATGTGCCCCAAGATCAGCTTTACCCTGTTTAAATTCTTGCTTGCTTTTGTGACTGTGAGGCCTGCCTATGCCTTTCCACCAGTTGTCCCTCCTTCCCAGGCCAACAGGGAGCTTTTGATGCATTTTGCCTCCTCATTGACCACCACTCCCAATGGGATATGATGAAACTTTGACTCTGCACCTGTTCCATATCACTCTGCAGATAACAGGCAACTTTTCTCATCAGTAGGTGACTTTGCACTGTGCTTTGCTCTATCTTCAAAAATGCTGGCCCACATCTTTTCTACTAAGCAGTGTAAATGTATGTGTTTGTTTAAGGAACCAGATTAGCATCCCTATTTAGAGATGGGTGGATTATAGACTGTTTTCTCCATTTGATTATCTACTGGATGGTGTTTCTGTTAATCAAATACTGTGGAAAGGAAATACAGTATCTAAGCGGTGCACTCCCATTCCCCATCTGTTAGAAAAAATATTGTTAAATGGATTCTGGATGACTATGGACTGGCACTAGTCAGTGATCTGTGATATATATGTATGTGAGTTGCCACACTTAAAGTAGCAGTCCAACAAAAAATGTTTTTCCCCAGAAAGCTAGCTGTAGCTGCAATTATTAAAAACACTAGTATACCAGTATAACCTACATTTCTACGGAACTTACATGTGGTGTACCATGAGGGTTTTTGTTTTCTCTATCCTAACCTTTGCCTGGTCAATAGTGTTATTCCTAAGTTAAATGTAGCAGCCATCTTTTTTCTTGAGAAAAAAATAAAGCAGAGCAAACTTGTTATTATAGCAAGGATGCAGTCGACTGATTCAGCTAGAACATTTCTGCTAGAACATTTCTAATCAGTTGGTATCTAGACAGATACTTTATTAGAAGTGTAGAGTCCTCAAGGTAAATTGGGACCTGTAGTCAGGGTAAAAACAAAAACACAGTAGTTATCAGTGTGCTAGTCTGCATTGGGAGAAGGGAGTTGATAAGCATGGTGGTCCAAAGGATAGCTGTGAATTGAGGTGTGTGGCTTAGGCAGAAGTGAAGCAGTTGTCTGCATTTACACTTCCCTAGCCTTCTTACAACAGCACTATAAAAGGACTCCCTCCTAATTTGTCCAGCATGTGTGTGGCCCAGTGAGTGAGTAGAACAGGAGTGAGATTGTTGTCTTAGGCATTGGCAGGTGTCAGCAGGGGACATCAAACGCACAGGGAACTCTGCCGGTACAGAAAGGTAAGGTAGACTATCTGATTGCTGGTTGCTGCTTGTTTAAAAGGGTGTACCGTCAGTGGGATAGGAGTAATCAACAGTGTAGGGCAAGGAAGATAAGACCTACAAGCAAAGGGCAATTGAAACACAAGTTTCAAGTTTATTGTTCAGCCATCATGAACAAAAGTTTAGGTTATTACAACATTTAAAAAGATAATATATATATATATATATATATATATATACACAACTTTAAAAATAGACACAGCAAACACATATATCAATTCCATTATTCTTATATCTTTCAAGCCATCAACTTATTGCAATTATTGATTATCCAGCCCTGGGTAAACTCCTACTTATTTATTTTCTTGGCTTGGTTGACATTGTAGCATAAAACCATACTTTTTTTCTTTTCTAGCTCATTTGTTTTTTTTTTTTTTGTTTTACCACTGATACTAGAAATTTTGCTATTCAATTAATTTCTTCAGTTGTCCTGGGGTATAGAAGTATAAAAACAGGATCATAGTTCGCTTCGCCAGCGGGCAGTCAGCGGCACCTAGCGAACTTGGAAACCACAAGGCCGGGAGGAACAGCGAGGAAGCAGTTGGGAAAGGCGCAAAATTTTGCCTAATTCGCCCCTTCCCCCTTCCTGTGTGTTAATTTATAGGCATCTTCCTTGAAATCTCTTCCCCGCCCACAGCACTTTTCTCTAAACCAATAGACAGTCACACCAGCTTGCTGACCCAACCAATCAGCAACTTCGCTGCTCCCTATTGCCAACTATCAATATCCCCCTCAGAATGGGGAGCTTGCTACTGATACTCCTGTCACTAATAGCCATAGGGTTCCACAATGAAGATGACCCTATTACACAATCTAAAGTGGTCAACCCTCCTAGTTTCTCTGGAACATCCCCCGTGGCTGACACTCATACCCTCATATATGTCTTGCCATTGCTGCATCGACTACAGTGGTACAATCACCATAAAGTTACACACATCACCACATATATGTCTCAGGCAAGGCCCCACTACTGGGTATATAGATCCCGCTAAGCCTAGTCATCAAACTGCTAATTGGTATCCTGACACACTACCTTAAATCCACAGGAGCACCCAAAACAAAGAGGGCAACAGAATAAAAAGGAGGACCCAAGACAGCCCCCTCTCCCTATCACTGGCAGCCCTCATGAAATTACTGATCTTCCTATTGCTCTGTATTGGTAATGTAGAAATCAACCCTGGACCTCTTGAAAGCATCACCTCTCCCTCAGACCTATCCTCAACTAAAGGCCTCAGTTTCCTGCATATTAATGTATGCAGTCTCTTGAAAAAATTCACATTGCTACAATCCTGGGTTGCCCATACCTTGCCAGACTTTCTTGTGATAACTGAGACATGGCTCAAGACCACCACAATGGACAGGGAACTTAACCTACCTAACTATCAGCTATTCAGAGCTGATCGCCAAACAAGGGGAGGCGGAGTAACCATATATGTAAAAGCTGGTTTAGTTGTATCCTGTACTGCTGCAACATCTATGCCCAAGGAGTTTGAGTGTCTATCTCTAAAAGTCTCTCTCCCCAATACAGCAGCTTTCCATTTAATTGGATGCTACAGACCCCCCTCTGCTGAACACAAGCTCTTATCCCACCTGGGAAACCTGGTCAAGTCCTGTACTGAAGAAGTCATTATCATAGGGGACCTGAATTTCAACTGGCTCACCCAGGCAGCTACACCTCTGGTATCATTCTGTGACACCTATGGGCTCACATAGTTAATTAATGAACCAACAAGACTAAATGCAAGGAATAGTAGTAACAGTACTCTACTTGACGTCATACTAGTGAGTAAACCACATCTATTCACACACACTGGAGTGCTCCTATGCGACATAAGTGACCACTGCCCCATCACAGGGGTAAGATCCAACAGCATTAAAACAGATCCTGCAAAATTCCTCATGAGGAGATCCAAGAAAAACATCAATATTGAAGGATATCTGCATGATCTAGCCTACTCTCCACACTGGCAAAAGTTCTATCTTGCACATTCTGTAGAAAAAGCTCAGCAGGTGCTAAATAGCATTATATTGAATGCTCTTAACACCCATGCCCCAATCTCTAGTATCCGAATAAAACAAATCCTGTCGCTGGTTTTCAGCTGACCTCAAAGCTCACTGCTGGAGAGAGATAAACTTTGGAAAGTAGCAAGAAAACTAAGAATATCATGGACTGGATGATCTTTAGGAAAGCCAGGAATAAATGCACTAGGAAAGTTAGGGATGCAAAGGCTTCCTACTACCTGGCCAGCTAGCTCCTCCTACCATAATACTGCTAGATTTTGGGGCACCATCAAGGGATGATGGGCCAGAATGTTAACAACCCCTTCCAACCCATTTACACAGTAACTATGGCCCCATTACTGGCACATTGGAAATCCTGGATGCATTCAACAACCACTTCATAACAGCTGGCCTTGCCTTTGACTCCTCCCCAGCTAACCTATTAAGGGATCATTTAAGCTCCCACTATACTGGTGAACAAAGAGTTGACTCCTCCTTTAGCTTCAAACCTATACTGTTGAAACAAGTTGAGGATCTATTATGGCATCTAGATACCAAAAAAAGTGCAGGAGCAGATCTTCTGGACCCATTCTTTCTAAAGATTGCGTGTCATGTGCTTGCAGTCCCACTAACTCTCCTTTAACCTTTCCTAAACTTCGGTTTCATTCCCACGCCGTGGAAGACAGCTCAAGTGGTCCCCTTCTAAAATCAGGGGACCCTATGGATCTTAATAACTACAGGCCCATTTCCATCCTACCTGTGTTGTCCAAGATGCTGGAGAAATTAGTGAGTATTCAGTTAAGGGAATTTCTGGACAATGCTAATCTATTAAATCCAGCTCAATCTGGATTCAGGGCCAAACATAGCACTATCACTGCATTAGCCAAGGTCACCAATGATTGGCAAACCGAACTGGATAAAAAGAACAATGTCTGTGCAGTATTCCTGGACCTGAGCAAAGCATTCAACACTGTGGACCATGAACTGCTACTCTCATCCCTACACTCCATTGGCCTAGATCCATCCTCCCTTAAATGGTTCAGATGCTACCTCTCAGTAGATCACAGCAGGTAAAAGCTGAAGGTGACCTCTCCCATTAAGACCACTGTCAAGAGGAGTCCCCAAGGCTCTATTCTGGGTCCTATCCTTTTTGCCATTTATATAAATAAAATTGATTCAACCCTTACCAAGTCCTCAGTACATCTCTTTGCTGATGACACTGTACTGTATGTCAGCAACCCTTCACCTAAAGTTGCTCATGAAATCCTACAAGCAGAATTCTCCCTGTTACAACATCAGCTTCGAGAAAAGCTTCTGCTAAATGCAAAGAAAACCAAAGCAATGATGTTCACAACCCAAAACTCCACCAACACATCCTCTTCAATCAGTCTCCCCAGATATGCACTATACTTGAGAAAATCTGGAGTATGTTGAAAATTTCAAATACCTAGGTGTGTGGATTGACAACAGACTTGACTTTACTCAGCATCTAGAACAACTGCTGAAAAAGCTTTGCCTAAGGCTTGGCCTCCTCTACAGATTAAAACCCTTCCTTAATAGAGATTCAAGATGAGATTAGTCCAGGCCATCTTTCTATCAGTCATTGACTACGCAGACTTCCTCTATAGTCACTGCTCCACTCCCTACCTTCGAAAGTTGGATACCTTATACCATAGAGCAATAAGGTTCATTACAGACCTGCCATATAATACTCACCATTGTTCTATGATTCAGTTGGATGGTTTCCTTCATGTCAGGAGGAGCAGAAATGCAGCTCTATGGATCTACAGAGCTTTATCAAAAACTCCCAAGCTATATCCTGGACTGCTTCAACCTGTCCACTCCCAGCTCCTATGCCCTAAGAAGCAACAATATCATCCTGCTCAAATTGCCCAAAGTCAACACCAAAATAGGAGGGCAGCAATCAGCTACTCTCTAGCCATAGCATGGAACACCCTACAAAAATCCTAAAACTGTCCATTATCATTCCATTTACATCCTTCAGCAGCACTGTACAGCCTTCACAGAGAAATGCAGTTGCTACTGCTAGAGATAGAATAGTCATCCCACAAAACCTTATTCCAATCACATATGGCATATTCCTTCCAGCCAGACACCGCCAGTATATGGCACCCAATATTCCCTTCACCATCCTTATACTCATTATGTGAGTGACTGTCATGGCCCTCATTGTGATATATATGTATTGTACATATTGTAGATGTTAGTTTAACTTTCTCTTGCCAAGCTTTAACATGTGAACTCTGTATATTATTGTGTTATAAATAACATTTTCTTGTTTCTGTATGTATAACTGTCTCATAAGTATGTGATGTAATTGCTGTGCACCAACTTGAACCTTGACCTTATCAGGTCCAACTTGTAAATGAGCCTTGCTCAATGATGATCGCCTGAATAAATAAAGATTTGAGTGATTGATTGATTGAGTGTAGACTGTGAGGAAGTTCAGCAAATATTCAGATCTAGGTTTCTTGTATAGAGGGCATATATTAATGATATGACAGATTCCTGGAATCACACAGTAGGGTGGCAATAGAGGCAACACCCTATCTAGGGCAGGAGAAGAAAGTGAGTATAGGGAGCCAACTATCTTAAATTACCAATGTACAATAAAAGGGAACTAAAGGAAACGCCTATTAGTTCAGTTCAGTTTTATTGCATGACAAACAGCATTGTCTTTACAAAAATCAATACAATATACAAATACACAGCATCACAAATAAACACAAATTGGTGCATTAAGTTAAAGAACCATATTAAATACAGTTGAGGTTCACATTCCCGTAAAATCTTGATCTTACAAAGAGAAGAATCACTTACAGGTGTGCATTTAATTAACATTCATACAATTATTGCACAATATATAGAATTAATTATTTCAATTCACTTAGTTACTCCTGAGTATTACCTTTGTTACTGTGTATTATGTGCAATTTTTTTTAGTTCTACAGAATTTTGCTAATCCATTCAACAGTTCCCTTTTATTAGATTTTGGCATGTAAGTAACCTGGTACCTGGGTTCCATATCTAGGGTTGCTATAATGTTACCCAGGTATAAGCTCCTCTCGAAACCATACAATGGGCAGAGTATTAACAAACGTGTTAGATTATCTTCCCTAAGCTTACATTTACAACTTCTCTCCATGCTCTTGCCAAATATTTCTCTAAGCCTCTGGCTATCATTGTATTCAAACCTGAATCTTGTGAGAGATTTTCTCTTTTTCAGATTTTTCATTATGGATAAATAAGGTTCCATTCTCATGGCATTTTGTTTATTATGAGCCAGCCATCTACTGATTTTGCAGTTTGTCCCCATTTCTAATTCTCTTTGGTAATAAATCTCCCTTATTCTGTGTTTAATATGTACTTCCATTATCTTCATATGGTTTTTACAGCTCTTATATGAGCAACTCAGTAGACCACAGTATTTCGAAATATTATCTAGAGTCTGTATGCTTGGGAAAGAAAATCCTTCTTGCATATATTTTATTGCTTCCTCTAAGCAGATTTGAGGTAATCTTGCCTCTTTCATATTCCTTTATCCAATATATGGACAATCTTTGATTGATGTTACACCTTACAGGTAGTTGCCCCGGTTCTTATCTAATTAATGTGGAGGAAGCCCCATTAGGGAGACCCAGTAATCATTTATAAAATGTATTCATTAATATTTCTAACAAGTCTGTATTCTGTTGACCCCAGATTTTGGCCCCATACAGTATTTGACTTTTTATTTTAACATTTAGTGCCCTCATACAACCTATTAAAAAGTGTCCTCCAAATCTATAAGAAAATCCTTCCACTGTTGTAAAGAATCTCTTGGTCTTTCGTACCAAGAGTTGTATATGTTTATTCCATTTCAAATTTTTTGTGAAATTATTAACAATCTCTATTTTGTGATTGTTACATGTTAAACTGCAGCCATTCCCTGTTCTTTTCTGAGATTTATGACATATTAAATATGTTGTCTTCTCATAATTTATCTCCAAGGATGCCTGAACACAACCTTCAAAAAAATGTTTTAGTCTTCTCTGTATCCCTAAATAACTGGTGGAAATTAAAACAAAATCATCTGCATAGGCTAAATAAGGGCAGTCCTTCAAGCCCACTCTTGGCATGTGCAGCCCAGGACCATACAAACCTTCCAATATCCTACTGATGTAGAAATTAAAGAGTATAGGAGAGAGAACACATCCCTGTCTTAATCCAATGTTTGTTATAAATTGTGCTTTGTTGTCTCCTTCTTTCTTGTACCTTATACGTGTTGTGTTGTCTGTATACAATGCTATTTAGATGTTTCATATTGCAGGATCCATCCCATAACTCTCCAGTACTTTCCATAGTTTGTCTCGACTCACTCTATCAAAAGCGGCCCACAAATCTATAAATACACAGTAAAGTTTGTGCTTTTTAATGTTAATATAGTTGTGTATCAGATGTGCCAAGACAAAACACTGGTCAATACTGGAGTGCCCTGGCACGAATCCTGCCTGAGCCTCATCCATGATGTTTAACTCATGGACCCCAAAACCCCTATCTTCAGTAAAAGGCCGAACACAAATTCAGAAGGGAAAGGTAAAGGGAAGCCAAGGGGGTGAAGTTAGTGATAAGGGAAGCCTAAAGGCAAGGGAAAGGCAAGGAAGAAAAAAATCAGGAGGATAAACAAATCACCAGGCATGGGAGTGGTACATGGGAGTGGTACATTGTAATGGATGCAAGACTGCAATTTTCAGAGACATGTTCTGGAGACTGAGGTATTGCCCCATATGCAGGCACATCTCTGGGTTAAGCAGAGGTCATTGGACTTCATGCCAAACTGGTACAAATACAGGACACAATCTGCCTCACTCAAGGTCCACATATTTGCCTTTGCTCCCTCATAGGATGCCAGCAAGGAAGCAGAGCAGTTGGACCTAGGTGGCTCCACTAGGTTGGGGGAGGAAGGAGGGAGAACACCCCCCAGACATTACTGCTGTGCAATTACTTTGCCATTTTGTTGGAATGAAGAAGCCAAGAGGAGGCAACTGAGGCAGAAGTAAGAGAGGAGGTGGGGGTCCTCAAGGGGTCAGGTCCCAAGGAGGGTGAGAGAGTCCCACAGCCTAGGAGGAGACAGTTGCTGGTGGGGGACTCCATAGTCATGGAGATTGAGTTGGGAGCAGAGAAAGGGAGGGACAGGATAGTACAATGTATTCCAGGCACTTCAGCAGGGCAGACAGGTGGGTAGATCTTGGAGGTCACCAGGAAAGAGGGGGGAGAGAGGGATCTGGATGTTGCTATGCACCTAGTGACAAACATGCTAGCAAAGGAAGCTGTAGGTGTAGTGCAGGTTAGATTTAGGGAGCTGGGGAGAGGCCTAAAGCACATAACTCACACAGTGACCTTCACTGAGGTGCTACCTGTGCACGGTCAGGGGAAGGCTAGGGAACTCCACACTATGTCCTTCAATGAGTGGTTGAAGGCATGGTGCTGGAAGGAAGACTTTGGCTACTTTGGGGAATGGGGTCACGACTGGGGGGATGGAGGCCTATACAAGGGAGATGACTTCCATCCATCCAGGAGGGGAACAGCAGTTCTGGGTGGAAGATTCAAATGCTACTTTATTGAGCATTTAAACTAGCCAAAGGGGGAAGCAGAAAGGCTGAGGGAGGCAAAGACTTCCCCCAAAGGACTAGTGCAACAGGGAAGGCTAACCTAGGGAGAAGTAATTCCATGGTGGTTGAGGGAAGCAAAGAGAAGGGCAGAGCAAAGAGAAAGGCAGGGCAGGCAAGTTTGGAGGAGGAATTTCTGTTGGAAGAAAGGGGAAGTAGGGAAGGAATGAAGGAAGGCAATGAAACAGGGAGGGCAGCATCAGGTAATAGAGGGGGCAAGGGGAACAGAAAGATGAGGCAGGGTAGAGGGAGAGAGGGACAAAGAGAATGGACAGCCATGTGTGCCAATGCAAGGAGTTTGGGAAACAAAAATACTAACCTTGAGGCAATCATTGAGGAGGCAGACCTGGGTCAAGTGGCCATAACAGAATCATGGTAAATGGATGTCCATAGCTGGGAAGTGGCCATCCCAGACTACACCATCTTTCAGAAGGACAAGTCAGCTACACCAAGAGTCAAGGCCATCCTCAATATCATACAAGGGGCATTTGTCAAGCAGATAGTTTTGGAACACAGTAGGGATGGGATAATGCCGAATCTGGTGCTTACAAACAGGGACAGGATTGCTGAAATCACAGTGGGTAGTCCCCTGGGTACCAGTGATCGCTGCACTGTGTGGTTTGGCATACAGATAGGACAGGCCAAAAACACATTAAGATTAGGCTCCTGGACTTCAGGAAAGCAGCTTTTAAAGAAATGGGGAAACTGCCTCAGAGAATCCTTCAGGGTGGGGGAGACAGAAGGGGAGAAAAATTAAGAGGGTATTGCTCAGGAAATGATATGCTGTTTGAAGGAAGTGAGCAAGAGAAAGAGGAGAAAGAAGCCACTAGGTTCTCTAAAAAAGTGGTAAAGGCAGCGAAGGAGAAGAAAACAGCATTTAGAAAGTACAAGGAGATTTGGAAAGATGAAGACAGGGAGGTATATCAGGCAAAACAAACGGGGGCAGGAAGGACGGTGAGGCCAGCTAAAGCACTTACAGAGGACATGATAGCTAAGGAGGTCAAAAAAGGGGACAAGAACTTCTTCAGGTATGCTGGGAAAAAGAGGAGGACAAATGGAGGGATAGTGAAAATCAAGAAGGTAAAGGGACTACACAGAGGATGATCAAAAGAAAGCAGAAATACTAAATGATTACTTCTGTTTGATCTTCATGGCAGAGGGTGGGGGAATGGATCAGGATGCTACAGTATTCATTAGGGAAAGGGTGAGTGGACACAAGTCCATTCTTGGTGGTGAGGGTCTGGAAGGAATTGGAAGACTAAATTAGAGAATGAAGTGATGGGGCCAAATGGGATTCAAGGGTCCTAAATGAACTGAGCGCAATGTTGGCCATGCCTCTGGCATCACTTTTTAGCACCTCAGTGGAAATGGGGAAAGTTCCAGAGGACTGGAGGAGGGCCAATTTCATCCTTTTGCACAAAAGCAGCAGTAGGGAGGGAGGATGATAGCAGCCAAAGGCCAGTCAGTCTCACATCAGTGGTGAAGAAGGTAATGGAGACACTACTGAAGGATAGGCTTGTGCAGCACCTGGAGGCAAGCACCTGAAAGCAAAAGGGCCATAGAACTATCTGCAGCATGGTTTCAAAGGGGGAGAGGTCATGCCAATCTCAGAGATTTCTTTAACTTGGATACCAGGGACGAGGATCAAAGAAGAGCAATGGATATGGCCTATCTGGACTTCAGTAAGGCTTTCAACACTATGCTACACAGAGGCTAGTTAAAAAACTTAGCAGCCTGGGGTTGGGGGAGAAAGTCACTAGCTGGGTATCAAACTGGTTAAGGGATAGGAGGCAAAGGGTGGTGGTGGTAAAGGGTAGTCACTCTGGTGATGGAAGAGTGATTAGTGGGGTGTCACCATGTTTGGTGCTGGGACCGGTTCTCTTCAATTTCTTCATAAACAACATTGCAGAGGAACTTGAGTGTAAGGTGTATGTCTTTGCAGATGATACAAAAACCTATAAAACTGTTGACACCCAGAAAGGAGCGGAGAGAATGCAAAGGGATCTGAGGAAACTAGAGGAATGGTCTAGGCAGTAGCGACTAGGTTTCAATGCCCAAAAGTGAAAGGTTGTTCACTTAGGGCTGTGTAATGCAGTGGCTATTTATGAGATGTGGGAAGTGGAGCTTATAGTCACCAAGCAAGAAAGAGACCTAGGGCTCATCATATCTGATGACTCAAGGTAGCTGAGCAGTGCAACAAAGGGGTGCGAAAGGTTAGCAGGACACTGGGGTGCATTAGGGGAGGGATTTCTAGCAGGAGGTGAAAAGTGGTACTGCTGCTGTTGTATCGCTCACTGGGAAGCATCATCTGGAGTACTGTGTCCAGTTCTGGAGGCCACACCTCTGCGAGGACATTGAAAGGGTGGAGGCAGTACGGAGGAGGGCAACCAAAAATGGTGAGGGGGCTGCATGAGAAGCCATATGAGGAAAGGCTGCATTACATGTACACCCTGGCTGAGAGGAAAGTGAAAGGCTGCATTACTGAAATCTACAAGTGTCTCACAAGACTGAATAAGGTGCAAGTGGAGGGTCTATTTCAGACAAAGGAAGGCACTAGAACAAGGGGGCATGCAATGAAGCTAAGCAGGGGAAGTTTAGGAGAGATGTGCAGAAATACTTCTTCATGAAAAAGGTGGTGGATGACTGGAACAGCCTGCCAAAGGAGGCAGTGGAGGGCAAAGACTGTGGGGAGTCTCAAGCATGTATGGGATAGGCACATTGGCATATAAGTTAGAGGAATGGGGAGAGGAAGTGACACCTATGACCATCTAGGGTTAGTGGTGAATAAAAAGGCAGGGACAAGAGTAGACTGGATGGGCCTAAAGGTCCTTTTCTTCTGACAAAATCTGTGCTTCTGTGTTTCTGTTTATAAAATACTTACATTTTGGAAGAACTAGTAAAATTTACTGCAAAATAACACTGGATGAGGCCTACAATCGTTTACTCTAAAGAAAAGGTAGGGTCAGTTTTTTTTTATTTCATTGCACTGCTGCTGTAAGATCTGAGATTGTTCCATGGAAGATAAAAGCAATGATTAATTAATCTGAACTGTCTTGTTGCAGATTAAAAAGTGGTACAGTAGGTATAGTCTAGATCTTTATAGAAGCAGAAACAGACATCAGCAGAAAAAGAACACTGGTCCATCCAGTCTACCTAATTTTACCCTACCCCTGTGACCTATAGTGTAGACAAGATTTTTGCCGTCACCTACACTCCCTGCTCATTGCCTTAGTTCTACCCCCAAGTAACTATTAAGCCCTGTACTCTGTCCCAGCCATGCTTAAACCCATTCATGGTTTTTGCACCAATCATCTCTGCTGGTGGACTTTCACATAACTCTCCTGAATTTCATTCCTGCTGCTAAGTGGAAAAGAGTAGTCAGCAGTACCCCTATGGCTGCTTGAGTCTGCAGATGACATGAGTCATTCGTTTTAGGCTCCCTATTTGCACACCATGTAGTTTTCCACTTGCAGAGTAACTCTTTGCACGATTCTATACTTTTCACTAGTGCCACCATATTTTATTGTACTGTGCCAAGCTGGGTCATTGTTCTGACTCCTGGGGCTTCAGATTAGGTATAGCCAGAGGTAGGACCTACCTACAGGGTTGGGCGCCTTTTGCTGCAATTAAGGAGGGAAAGTACCATGGAGTCATAATGGACATGGTTCTGAAGCAGGAGAAGAGTACATAGCCTCTGTCAAGAGGGTGAGCAGGACGGGAGAATGAGCAGAGCAAGGAAGATAATCCTGCCACTAGACAATGTCCTGGTCAGGCCCTATCTGGAGTACTGCATGCTGGTTTGGTTTCCTCAGTACAAAAGAAACAATGAGGCAGTCGAGAAGGTGCAACACAGGGCTTTCAAATGATCAGTAAGGTGGTGGACAAGAGCTGCGGCAGCTGTGGTTCGGAGGCTCTTAACATGTTTACTCTGTAGATAGGGAGGCTCAAAGGAAATATAGTCTCAGTTTTTCATACATTCAAGAGTATGAACAAGATTGAAGTGTCAGAGATGTATGAGCTGGTGTCCTGCAGTAGGATGTGGGGACATGCTCTAAAGTTCAGTGGTGGTAATTTCAGGGGTAATGTTAGGAGGCACCATTTCTCCCAGACAGCAGTGAACCTAGGGCACAGCCTAACAGAGGAGACAATGAACATGAAGATATTACAGGCCTTCAAGGTGAGCCTAGACAAATTCCTGCTTCCAAAGAAATCAGTGTGTACCTTGAGTGGAAGAGTGGGTAGTGAGTCTGTGTACTGGTGCAGTGTGTGTTTGTACAGCATACTTACAGTGCTTGTCCCCTGCTTATGAACAAGAAGAGTGGGTTGATATGATGCACCTTGAGTTCCATGAGACCATAACATACCATGTTACTAATTGGCAACAGCATATGATTTGTAACTTGAGTATACTGCTGTAGAAGAGTGAGCAATAATTGATAATATATGATGCCACAGAGCATATGATACATACTTAGGGAATCAGCGTGGTCTAGTGGCTAGAACCACAGGTCTGCAAACCACAAAAAACATTTTTTAACCCCACTAAGACTGGTTACTGTGTATGCCTGAACAACTCAGTATAGCCACTTGGTGATTCCGTCCATTCTGCTGTTAAAATGGGTACACAAAAAAAAAACCTGAAAATAAATATTGCTTCTTAGAGGGACTATCTTGGGTAAATAAGCTACTTATGAAATTACGCCTTTTTATTATCTACAGGAAAATACTCATGTTCATTGTAACTGTGTGTTGTGTTACTTTTAGAAAAAAAGGCAGTATACCAATTTACAAATAGCTAAATTATGGAATTGGAAGACAACTGCAGCATGTGTTGCATAGGGCCCTGTTTTGAAAATTATATACAGTACCCAATGAGCCTTTTTCACTGTTCGTTTATTGTCTTCCAATGCTTTTGCTGGCATTGCCAGTAAAAGAATGGTAAGATTTTGAGTTACCTGAAGAGGAAATGAGGATTTAATGTAGTGCAAGTAAACATTTTTTTAACTTAATATTTTATTATCAAAATCTAAGTACAAGAATATTGAACATCATGCTGAATCCAAGCCAGGGCAGTACCCCTTGGAATTACAGCTCTAAATTAATCAAGCATTAATGAGAACAAAATAATCACACATTGCAAGTACACTACTTAAAAGCATATTTTAAAAACAAAAGTCATGCAGTTGTAATATAATTAGCTTAAACGGTATATTAACCAAAAAAACAAAATCTTTAAAAAAGACATTTAATTATTTTAAGTCTCTCCTTTGCTACAGTAAGTGACCACTGAGTTATTTATCTAGAGTAAATATATTTCCACTACATCAATATTCTTAAACTACTTCTTTCTGTTAATATAATGGAAATGCATTATTAGTCTATTAGCATACCTCTCAACTGCTGTGAATTTCACATAGCACAATGATTTTCACACTCAAATTTATCCTTGCTCCACATAGGTTTACTGATGTTCTTAATAATGTTAGAGCTATAACTGGACACACAAACTATTAAATCATTAAACTAAGTTGATAGAAACATTCCTTATCAGTAACTACTGTATATGGGGTCCACTATTTGTAGACAGAAAGGGGCCAATTACAAGACAGCGTACGCCGGCACAAGCCGAGTTACGCCAAACCCCATGGCATAACTCGTGACTTGCACCAAGCATTACACCATTCCCTATTCCAAAAGGCACCTTGCGCCATGTTGTTCTGATGGCTACCCCAACTGTGGGATATGCCACCCACTACATTGCAACCCGCAGCAACATGCCGCAAGGGTGGGATATGGCAGCAACGGCACCCTATTCCAGAAGGGCAGCTGCCATAACCCACTACTAAAATTCCAGGAGCTGCACTGGCAGAGCTAACTTAGAACATCTTGGAGATGCTCTAAGAGACATCCATTGGTGCCATCCGATGGATGCCCACTCTGCAGCACAGCAGCAAAGGTCCCGCTGTGCTTCCTGTGCACTCACAAACACGACCATGCCCTCCCACCCCCCAAATGTCATGGACCCCCGGGGGGTCCGTTCTCCACTGTGCCCCCAGACTCCTGTGCCACCTGTCCAGCCCCCCCATGCCCCCTGGTGTATGCCATGGTGTTCCAGGTTGGGGGGGCTCCAAGGGGGAAGTCTGCAGCGGGCTGCGACTTGTGACATGTGGAACTATTAAGCCATGCCAGTGGCATTAGCATCCACATGTCGCAAGTCACACTTCATAAGTGCAGGGACAGTGCCACTCTTAGATTATCGCGCAGGATCCCTGGCATAGCGGTGAATGTTGCAACTCGCATATGCCTGCGAGTTGCGACATTCATCCTGGAATTGAACCCAATATTATTTAAAGTAAGAAAGTACTGCACATTCTGACCCTTTGCTATGATTTTTGAAGGTCAGTGCTATGGTTTTTAATGCTGAGAGGTTGAAAGGCATGTCTATTAGTATTAAAAGTGAATTTCCAGTACATTTGAAAGTGTATCAATATAAGGTAACCAAGTCACCCTGACCCAAAGCTTTCATTTTAGAAAGAACTGATTTCTTGCCTAAAGCTAAATTTCTTTAAGAAGGTCTTAAGAACTGTTAGGGCAAGAAACGTAAATTTTTTAAAATAAAATCTTGGAATCAGGTCTATAATGTTGTACCTGTCAATACACTTTCAATGTAATGATACTGTGAACATGGACTTTTACTGTATCACTATACTACTGTAATAATATATGTCCACTGTATAGACAGAAATAAGCAGTTTCCGTATAGTGACAGAGTAAAAATATATGCATACTGTCTTGTTATACTAATAATACACCCACACTATGCAAACAAAAATAACTTTTTTGAAAAACAATTTAGGACAATTTAACAAAAATTGATTCTGGTATGCTATTTACCACTGTTGAATGCTTTCTCATACTGGGGGCTCTGCATCAATGTGGGGTTGGATACACATGAGTTGCATGTACCCAGCCTGTGTGGATCTGTACCTGTTGACAGGTGCACCGTGTGAGGTATGCACTAAGGTGTGCCTCCACAGGGCACCTGTCTGCGGCCCCACCTCCCAGTGCATTGTTGCACAGAGGTAGATGTAGTGACACAGGTGGGCATCCAATCAGATGCCCATCTTGGGTCCACGAGTGGATTTCCTGCTTAGAGCGAGCAGGGGATTCTGGGATGGTGTGAGAGACAGAATTCTAAAATGTAGAGCAAATGCATCAATGGCTGCCCCAGCTCTCCCTTACCAACCAGAGGGCTGGGGTAGCATCATAAGAGGGTGTTATGTTCCCCCACAGCTTGTAGAATTTCTCTGGAGGGGCACACAATAAATACAGCAGGGTCAATATCCTGTGCGCCCCTTCCCCCGCCTGGCACTCTGCATCTTCCTGAATGGTGACAAGCATGAAAGAAAGCCAGCACTAAGTCTCGCACTTACTTTTCAATTTGTAGTTCTATTCCAAAATATCATGGAAAGCAGCAACACAAACTTCTGACCGGTTTCACCTTACTAGGCTTTTTCAAAGGGATACCAGTGAGAGGTGGGAGTCACACTTAAAAATCCTGTACAGCCAATCACAAATGAGTGGCATCATTTTCAACATTGATAGTAAAATTTAAAGTGACAAAAGTATAAAGTGCCTGTTAGTGACAAAGAATTATCTAGTGCTAAAGTGCAACTGTGCCTTATAAACAAAGCCACCACTAACTGTTAAATTATTTCCTTTTTTAAACCAATTCTGCTTGTTTACTCATGTGATAGGGTGAGAGTTAGGGCAGATGACCCCAACGCACACCCCGATGCTGGCTGGGGGGGTGGGGGGCTTTCAACCCTAACACCGAATTTCCTCACTTTTGTCACTCTGGAACAACCCTAACTGATACATTAAACAGAGTTTTTTGCCTTGAATATATATACAGTATATATACACAGTATATTTCTTCTCAGTATCTTAGCTGTATATATCACTGTCTTGGACAGATTCAAGTAACGATATAGATTATATATTCTATCAGCAGTGACTATGAGATACCTGTAATTCTATTCTGATTTAAATACTTTATGGAGTGGTGCTACCAATTGGTCTAGTTAGTTAATAGCAGTTTTAAATGTATACACACTTTTATATATGTACAGTGGCATGAAAAAGTATTTGCCCCTTCCTGATTTTCTCTATTATTGCATATTTGTCACACTGGATGTTTTCAGGTC
Organism: Neoceratodus forsteri; assembly: GCA_016271365.2. Taxonomy (NCBI): domain Eukaryota; kingdom Metazoa; phylum Chordata; order Ceratodontiformes; family Ceratodontidae; genus Neoceratodus; species Neoceratodus forsteri. The sequence continues at coordinate 1,633,390,942 of CM028130.1, read as the reverse complement.
TTTAGAAAAAATGTAATATTAGATAAAGGGAACCTGAGTGAACAAATAACACATTTTTTTTTTTTTACTTATTTCATTTATTTAATGAAAAAAGTTAACCAACACCAACTGGCACTGTGTGAAAAAGTAATTGCCCCCTAGTTAAATCAACCCAATTAAAGGGATAATTAGAGTCAGCTGATTGAACACAGCCAGGCTTGATTACAGCCAGCCCTGCTCAATATAAACCTCACTTATTTTGACCGTTGCCAGCACAAAGATTCAACAAGCACATTATGCCACGATCAAAGGAAGTTCCTGAAAAGATCAGAAAAAAAGTTGTTGCTATCTATCAGTCTGGAAAGGGTTACAAAGCTATTTCTAAGGCTCTGGGACTCCATCGAACCACAGTGAGAGCCATAATCTCCAAATGGAGAACACTTGAAACAGTAGTGAATCTTCCCAGGAGTGGGCGGCATGCCAAAATGACTCCAAGGGCGCAGCATAAAATCATCCAGGATGTCTCAAAGGATCCTAAAACAACATCCAAAGAACTGCAGGCTTCTCTTGCCTCAGCTAAGGTCAGTGTTCATGACTCCACAATCAGAAAGAGACTGGGCAAAAATGGGCTTCATGGGAGAGAAGCAAGGTGGAAACCACTGCTAACCAAGAAGAACACAAATGCTCATCTCTCATTTGCCAAGAAGCACCTGGATGATCCACAAGCCTTTTGTGAAAATGTTCTATGGGCAGATGAGTCCAAAGTGGAACTTTTTGGACGACATGGATCCCATTATGTCTAGCATAAAGTAAACACAGCATTCCACAGTAAGAACATCATACCAACAGTCAAACATGGTGGTGGTAGTGTGATGGTGTGGGGATGCTTTGCTGCCTCAGGACCTGGACGACTTGCCATAATTGAAGGAACCATGAATTCTGCTCTGTACCAGAAAATTCTTAAGGAGAATGTCCGGTCATCCATCCGTCAGCTGAAGCTGAAGCGTAGTTGGGTCATGCAGCAAGACAATGATCCAAAACACAAAAGCAAGTCCACATCAGAATGGCTGAAAAGAAGTAAAATTAAAGTTTTGGAGTGGCTTAGTCAAAGTCCAGACCTAAACCCAATAGAGATGCTGTGGCAGGACCTGAAACGAGCAGTTCATGCTCGAAAACCTACCAATGTTACTGAATTAAAACAGTTCTGCTACGAAGAGTGGGCTAAAATTCCTCCACAGTAATGTGAAAGACTGATATTGAGTTATAGGAAGCGTTTGGTTGCAGTCATTGCAGCTAAAGGTGGCGCAACCTGTTATTAAGTGTAAGGGGGCAATTACTTTTTCACACAGTGCCAGTTGGTGTTGGTTAACTGTTTTCATTAAATAAATGAAATAAGTAAAAAAAAACAAGTGTTATTTGTTCACTCAGGTTCCCTTTATCTAATATTACATTTTGTCTAAAGACCTGAAAACATCCAGTGTGACAAATATGCAATAACAGAGAAAATCGGGAAGGGGCAAATACTTTTTCACACCACTGTATATATGTCTATCCAAACTGAGATCTTTTCTTTCCTTTTTCAGTAAATTAATTACTTGGATAGAGTCCAAAAGTCCTAGGGTTCCCTGGGTCATCACTTAGTGCTCGAAGTGGGACTATGCCACCTACCACTGGCTGGCTTGTTCCTGTATCTCTCCTGCATGCTTTTTCCTGTCCCCTATTTTCTATTTCCCCATGACCATTTCCAGTACGCACTCTATTTCAGCTCATTCTGTAAAATTAAAATTTTTTTATAACTAATTAAACATGTTTTTTCATGCTTTTTCATATTTCAGGTTCCCAGGGAGGCTTATTTTTCACTGGCACAGAGACGTAGGAACAAGTCGACCAGTGGTAGGCAGCATAGTCCCACACCAAGCACTAGGACTTTTGAACTCTAACTAAGTAATTAATTTACTGAAAAAGAAAAGAAAAGATTTCTGTTTGGATACATATATATATACATACAGTATATAAAAGTGTTTATACCTTTAAAACTGCTATTAACTAACTAGATCAATTGGTAACACAACATCATAAAGCATTTACATCAGAATAGAATTACAGGTATCTCATAGCCATTGCTGATAGAATTTATAATCTATATGATTACTTGAATCTCTCTAAGATAGTGATATATACAGCTAAGATATTGAGAAGAAATATATATATATATATATATATATATATATATATATATATATATATACAGTATATATAGATATATATATAGATAGATATATATATATATATATATATATATATATATACACACACACATGATACATGATGGGCAGGAGGATTTGGAAAATATTTTCACTCCTGCACAGTGATCTCTAGATATTTCACGAGTGCTGAAGGCATGAGTGAAATATCCAGAGCTCACAATGCAGGAGTGAAAATATTTTTTATATTCTATGATCTGCACATCATGTGTGCTATTTTACCATGGGAGTGGGAGCTCCTCTATTACATTTTCTTACATCTTTGTTTGGTGTGTTCATTTGTATTGTCTGTGTGAGTGACTAGGTATGAATGATGTGTCTCTGAGATCTGTAATTGGTCATTTGCTGTTTGTGTGATTGATGATTGGATGCTGTTGTTTGTAGTGTGTTGTCTGATTGGGTCATTTGTTTGTGAGGGTGGGTATGTGTTTTAGGTTTGGGAAAAGAAGAACTGTGAGCTGCATCAGTCAGGTATAGTTCTCATCTGTTTAGTGATTTTTTTTGGTGTTTTCTGGCGATTTGTAATTGTTTTTCTGCAGTTTTCATGTGGTGTACTTCGCTTATAGTGTTCATGTTAAGAGGCTCCGCTTTGCTTTGCGGTATGGCTGTTGCTACACGCTGATGTACGTTTGCTGTAAGAGGCTTGAGTTTCCTTTACATGGTGTGCAATGGCGAGTGATAGAATAAGAGAAAAGTTAGCTAAAGAACATTGCTTGCAGGTAAAGGAGAGCATTAATAGTGTTCTATTGTCTGAGAGTTCTTCCGAACAGTTGTTCTTCGGTTCTCATTCGGACGAGAGTTGTTGTACACAGTTTGGAGACCGCTTGTGCGAGTTCTGGCAGAGTGGTTCTAAAACACAGTTGGATGCAGATCTTTCATTTTATGTTTGGAATACGTTGTATGAACTACTATTTATGATGTATAGTATGGCAGTTGTGGATATTGTTCTATTACAGGCAGTAATAAGAGAGGCATAATTAGTGGCAGTTATGGGTATACAAAGAGGGAGGAAGTTGACGTCAGCAGAGTTGGTATAAACTGTATTTATTTTAACTGTGCTGATGTTAGCTTCATTTATTTCACTGCAGTGAAAATAACACAATTTATTGTCATCTTGGAGCTCCCACCCTGTGGTATAAATATATATATACTGTATATATATATATATATATATATATATATATGTGTATGTGTATATATATATATATATATATATATATATATATATAAACAGGGATACATGATGGCGACTCAGGAATATGGAAAATATTAGCACGAATCAGAATGAACTGTGATAATATCATGAATGGCGAAGCCACGAGTGATATTATCACAGTTCACTCTGCACGAGTGCTAATATTTTCTATATTCCACAAGTCGCCCATCATGTGTGCGATTTATACAATAGGATCTTTTTTATGTTATTATTGAAGTTATATTTGTTCATTTATCTGCTGTGCACTTCCCGGTGTGTCTGAATGGGACATTCGTGGGTTCTGATTGGTTGTGATTTCTGAATGGAGTGTGATTCAGTGTCTTATTGGTTGTTTTTTGTTTGCTGTCATCATGCATGTTGTCCAATTGGTTGAATGTTGTTTGGGGCAGAGATTTTTTACGGAATTCCGAGATGGTGTTTTATGGATTTATATGGCTGTTATGGTGATACTTGTTGGTAAGGGTTGTTATTTGCTTAGGTTATTGATTGGAGTGGCTCATTTGTGAATGTGGTGCACGGTTTTATTTTCAGCTTCTCAGCGTGCTCCATGGAGTCTTTGGTGCAGAAAAAGAGCCGCTCAGCAGATGCGGTTCCATGGAGTCTTTGTCTATTGCAAACACAAACTCCTCCCAAAGAGCATCAGAAAAGGTATTTTTTGGCTGGAGGCAGGCTGGGTTTAAGAGCCCGTCCACAGTCTGAAAAAGCACAGTTAGTCAATTCTTCCCAGCAGCAATCTCTCTGGACAGGAACTCTACCTTCTTACGAGTGATTGTCCCCTGATACTCAGTATAATGTGAGCTCAGGGCCAGTCTGTCCATCTCCATCCCAGACCTCCACCAGCAGCGCTCCAACCTCCAATCCATAATTTTCATCATCTTGAGGTCCCCATCAAACCAAGGGGACCTCAAGTGAGAAGATCTGGGTCGTACACAGGCTGGTGCGAGGGAGTCAAGAGTAGCTTCCAGCACCCTATTGTAAGTGGCAACAACCTCATCTAGACCCCAATGCATACACTACCCACACTAGATAGATCAGCTGCCGCCAGAAATCCCTCTGGGGTCAAATTCCTCAAAAGGCGGTAGCTGACCATCTCTGCTGGGGGAGGACTCTCAGAGGGAGCCCTGAATAAAACCCCCACCGTGCAGTGATCGGATCAAATGACCCAATCAGTCTTGAGGTTATTAACCTCAAGCCCCAGTGAGAAAACTAGGTCCAACTTATGGCCGCCTTGGTGGGTCACAGAGGAAACTTCTTGTGACAGGCCCAGAGATGACATAGTCTGGAGGAAGTTGTAACCTAGCCTAGATGATTCATCATTGGCCCAGACATTGAAGTCCTCCAGGATCAAACACTGGGGGTACTCCAACATCTCACTGATGACAAAATCAGCTACCTCCTGTAAATAACTGTTGTCATCTACAGGAGTAGTATTCTCTCATGCCACAGCGGCACAACTTTAATTATGCAGGTTGCTTGTCCAGCTATCAATGGTAGTATATACTGTAGGCTAGCTAACTATTAAGTACTGGTCTACAGTAGTGCAGGGTGGTGGGCCACGGCATAGTACGAAGTGTATGGTGCTGTTGTTAAAGTTGTTCCCCCACTCCCTTGCTTCATGCCATGATTATTGTTTGCTGCCCATGCCAATACTGTATGAGCAGTGTATACCATTTCTTGACAATCTGAGGAGTGGTGGGTATTGCTGTTCAGGGGTGGTGGATGCTCACAACTTCCTGTATTTACAAACCAAAACTGCCATGCAAAACCAGGTGTCAGTTTGCTCCTCTGTAACAGCAGTGTGGCATACACTAATGTAAATCAACTGTCTACATGAGTATATATGCTGTGTGGCCACTAACATACTGCACTGTGATAGCCACAAGGGTCAAGCATGGCATATGTCCTTGGCATATGGCATTACCATCAAAGTAATTCTCTTTACCCTATACCTTGATGGCCATGCCGATATGCATATGTACCATTCATTGCCTGACAGGGATATCAACATCCTAAGTTATTTGCTCTTCTGAGCTGATAGGCAATCAAGAGGCAGAGGGGTGGCGATTTATGTCAGGGACAAATTCTCTGTATCATGTCTAGAATCATCCTCCTCCCCTAATGAATTAGAGTGCTTGTCCCTAAAGGTTGAACTATCACCTTCCTGTGCACTCTGCATAAAAGGCTGCTACAGGCCCCCGTCTGCGGGGTCACATCTCTTGTTACATCTAAGCTCTGCCATGGGGCTTAGTAAGCTGGAAACCATTATTCTTGGTGATCTGAACTACGACTGGTTATCAAAAGCCTCGGCTCCCTTGAAATCTTTTTGTGACACCTTGGGACTGGTGCAACTTATTGACGAACCCACTCACCCAAATAAAAAGAACCCTAATAACAGTACCCTTTAGATGTAATTTTGGTTAACAAACCACACCTGTTCTCCCATGTCGGAGCATTTTTCTCTGACATAAGTGACCACTGTTTCATCGCCAGTATCAGATATGTGCACAACCCACTGTTTGCAGCAAAGTTCTCAATCAAGAGGTGTAAACGCAACTTTGACCTGTTTGCCTATGTCGATGAATTGAAACATTCCCCGTGATGGCAGGATTTCTACTTAGCCAAAATGGTTAATGTGGCATATACTATCTTTTACGAAATACTAACTGCGGCCTTAAACAGGCATGCCCCCATGATAAAGATACGTGGAAGGAGCAACACTTGCTGCTGGTTCTCACCAGAACTCAAAGCTTCCATGCTAGAAAGGGATACGCTTTGGAAAAAAGCATGCAGAAGCAAGAATGACATGGATTGGTGTCAGTTTAGGAGGGCACGCAACAAGTGCACGAAGCTGGTCAGAGCAGCCAAGGCTGCTTTCTATCACACTGAGCTAGACTCTGCCTGAAGGAATCCTTCAAAATTTGGGAAAACAATAAAGGACATGTCTGATCATTCACCTGGTAATTCCCTCCCATCAAAAATTATATCCAGTAGTAACACCTTCTCAGACCGATCGGAGATGCTGGAAGCCCTCAATAATCATTTTGCAACTGCTGAGCTAGCATTTCACATATCCCCTGCTAATGCCATCCACACTCAGCAGGAATTATTGATTTTTGAGTCTCCTGCTACCAAAGAGGCCTTCTCCTTCCTGCCTGCCTCTCTAAAAGAAGTTGAAGATCTATTGCTGCAGTTGGATATCAAGAAGGGAGCAGGTTCGGACTCTATAGAGCCTTACTTTCTGAAATGTCCATACCATGTGTTGGCAATGCCAATCACACACCTCTTCAACTTGTCACTATCCCAGGGGAGCCTCCCCTTGCAATGGAAAGTAGCCCATGTCATTCCTCTGCTCAAATCAGGTGACCCTTGAGACCTTAATAATTATAGACTGATCTCCCTCTTCCCCATTCTGTCTAAATTATTTGAAAAGATAGTCAGTGGTCAGCTAAGGGTCTACCTTGAATCCAGGAGCCTGTTAAACCCTGTTCAGTCTGGATTCAGAGCAAAGCACAGCACCATAACTGCCTTAGCAAAAGTGACTAATGATTGGCTCCTTGACCTTGACAACAGGAATTTTGTCTGTGCCATTTTTTGGATCTAAGTAAGGCCTTTGACACAGTCGACCATAGCCTGCTTCTTTCCTCTCTATTTAACTTAGGTCTGGATCCTAACTCTATGTGCTGGTTTGCCGACTACCTTGCGGAACGAAAACAGCAAGTTAAAGCCGAAGGTGATCATTCACCACTTAAACCACTACAGAGAGGTGTGCCTCAGGGGTGTATCCTTGGTCCCCTGTTGTTTGTGGTTTATATTAACAACATCAATGACAACATCAATAAGACCAAGATCCACTTGTTCGCTGACGACACAGTACTTTATTTGAGTTGTCCTACGCCGGAAGCAGCCTGTGAAGACCTCCAAGCTGAATTTAACCTATTACAATGCCAGCTTATAAGCAAAAAGCTTCTGCTTAATGCGAAAAAAACAAAAGCGATGCTCTTTTCCTCTTCCTCCTATGCGGCGAACCCCGCTTGTGTTGGGGCTATCCCTTAGATTACCACAGTACTTGGAGAAAAAGAAGAGTTATGTGCCTAAATTCAATTATCTGGGTGTATAGCTCAATCACAAACTTTCCTTCTCTGAACATCTCGAAGAACTACAGAAGAAACTAAGACAAAGACTAGGACTATTCTACAGATTTAATCATTTACTTACTAGGGATGCCAAACTGCAGTTGGTTCAAGCCACATTCCTGTCATTAATTGATTACACTGACCTTCTGTATAGCCATTGTACTAACTCTGCCCTGGCTAAGTTGGACACCCTATACCACAGAACAATAAGCTTCATAATGGGCCTTCCACTTTCCAAATATCATTGCTCCTTGTACACAGCGGTGGGCTGGACGTCCCTTCATTATAGGAGAAATAGAAATGTCGCTCTTTGGGCTTTCAGAGTGATTACCAACAAGATCCCCCTATACTTCTCTAATTGTATTCCTCTGAGTGTGATAGGTGCCTATGCTCTAAGAAGCTATTCCCTAATCACCTTACAATCACCTAAGGTCAAATCTCGTTTCGGCAGAGCAGCCATAAGTTTCTTGTTGCATTCTTTGTGGAACAATATGCAAAAAAATTTGAAGCTGAGCTGTCCTGTTAGCCTGAATGTTTTCAAGTTGCTCTATGACAGCCGCGTGAAGGAATCCTGCAGATGTTTCCCACATCACTAGCTCACCTGTTTTCCAGTTTCCTTCCTGCCCATCCTACCTCCCACCCTGCCTCTGCCCCTGCCTCTCTCTCTCCACCAAAATTCCGGCTTCTCTCCCTCTTCTCTGTCAGTCTTTAGCCATGGCCAAGTTCCACCCCCTTCCCTGAAGTATGCCAGTTAACTATTCCAAGCCCGTCATTATCTTCCTAATCTGGTATCCCTCTTCTTGCCTTTCTCTCTCTTTTTAAGTGAATATTCTGGATGTACCAATTTATGAGCCTATCTGTTGTAAAAGCCCTTACACTCAAATGTTGTTGTACATATGTACATATCTGTATTTTTATTTTTTGCATAATGTTGCATTATGTTCTGCCAAGTTACTGTACTATGATTTTTGTATGACCAGGTCCATCTTGCAAATGAACCTCTCTCATCGGTGCCCGCCTGGAGAAATAAATATTTTGATTGATTGATTGATTGATTGACTGATTGCCATTGTTAGTAGTTCAAGGGCCCCAGAATTCTTTGAATTGGTTGTCCATATCCTAGCATTCAATAATTCCTCCTCAATAGCCTAGTTATTTCCAGTTACTGTTGTTGGCAGTGCCTAACACTCCTCCCCACCAGAATGAACATTCCAGCTAATTTTTTATACTTCATAAGATCCAAAAACATCCTTTTTTATTGCAGGAAACTCAACTTTTAAGTTGATCTCACAGTTTGTCTTGTGTCTGTCCCTTTTCTAATGTTACAAATTAGCCACAATCTGAGAACTCTGGCCACCCCAGTTCATGTAGTGCCTATCCAAAAGTTCACAACTGTTGAGAAAGAAAGATAGACATTCAACAAACAAACATGAAGGATATTTGGAGCCAGAGGAATGAAAAAAAGATTTTCATTATTTGTGACTGTCATGTACAATAGGTGCGAAATGTTGGGCTGCAACCCCTGTAGCAAAACTCACTGTTACATCTTCTGCGAGAGGCTTTGTCAAAAGTTACCCTCCACTTGTGCTGAATTTTTATATAGCAATCTTAAAGAGACAGTAATTTTTTTTAATGAAGATTTTACTGGGGGTCTAATGTTGTAACACTCATTACAAAATGCAATGCTGTGACAATTAAAACAGTGCTCCAATCTTAAATGCAACAACACATAACATTGATTAAAAGTAATTGTTACAAATTACCTTATGTACTTATTACAAAATGCACAGTTTGCTTAGGCATTTAATATAGTATTTGCTTTATTTTTGTTGCACTTGTCCATATTGCAATATTCTACCTCCTCCACAGGAAACATCTGAAAATTAGTTATCTTCAGCTCAGTAAGCTCTTCCCAATTAAAAGAAAAAACAGCAATAATGAAATTAAAATAACATCATATACAGTGCAGTTTTTGTGTTTAGGTTGTGCAATTTTCTCTAGTCTTTTTGATTTTGTACTTGATAATTTTGCATTATAGCGTTAAAAAATCTTAGTATCCTTCAGCTTTATCACGCTGGTTTGCTGCACTGCAATATCCAGACTCTTTCTAGCTTGTTTATTGTTGTATATCTTATGGAATTTATTTCAGGTCTTGACATCACCATTTTTTGTCTTGCTAATAATCTGCCAGTGTGATTCTTTTATTTACTCATCTGCTCTTCAATAGCTTTTTACTTTTAACGTTGAAAGTGGCATGATTTTGATTGATAGCCCAATTTGTATTGATATTGCCAGTGGTATGAATGTAAATAACTGTTTGCATGAATCCATTGAGTAATGAATATTTATTGTAAATTCAGTAGTTACATACTGTAATATACATCGATTTATTCTGACAAGTCAATGTATTTTAGGGTGCTATGCTAATTAAATCATGCTGGAGTCCTTAAAACAGTACTTTGCAGCAAGCATTTATGCAGAGTGAATGTGAGAGTCATGCATAAAGCAGAAAACATAGGGTAAAATAGAGTCAGGGTCCCTAGGTTCCAAACTCACATGTTCTGTGAATGCAGGGTAGTAGGGTTATATTGTACTTTTAGTTGGATTAAGACCACCTATAGTAAATGTTATGCTGCAGGTAAAGTTCCAGTAAAGTACTGTACACAGCATTTAACAAAATTAACAGTGCTGTAAAGGCCTACTTCTTTGTTTACACAAACATCCCTCTAAATTCTACATATTCTAAACTCCAGTCTTTTAATCCTTTCCTATATTCTTACTACATTTATACAGGTGATAGCTTGGATATAATAGAGACCTTTATGTACCACACTAGGTAAACAAGGTACAAGAGTGAAGTATTTTTTCAGACAAAAAGGTGCTGAAGGACAAGGAGGCATGATAAGAAACTAAAGTGGGGGTAGATTCGGAAGAAGTGTGAGGAAGCACTTCTTCACAAAAAGAGTGCTGGAAGTCTGGAACAGTCTTCCAGCAGAGGGCAAAAACAGTGGTGGTGTTCAAGAATGCATGGGCTGGGTATAATCTTAAGGAATGGGTAGGGGTGGTTCACTTGGCCGGAGATCAAGTAAGATCTGTAGTGATTCTATTGGCAGGGAAAAATGGGCAGACTATATGTACAAGCAGTCTTTATCTGCTAGCAAATTCTATGGGCCCCATTTTCAAAAGATTTGCATGGCACAAACCCAAAATGCGCAGCACATAATGGAAATAGTGTGACAGTGCCATATTCAAAGGGGACATATGCACTGCGCACATGCAATAATGTGGCAGCCCAATAATAATGTATTCTGTGCAAAAAAGGGTGCTTACACCTACTTATGCCATGCACAGGTATTTCAGCACAATAGCGCAATGCATACATCATGCAGCACAGAAATGCACCACACAAGATAAGGTCTATAAGAAGCAGCTCTTAGCCAGGCAGACACACAGAGGCTGGCTGTGGACCTGCAGGCATGGCACAAATTGCCTTTCATATAAATGCCATCCTAGCTGACTTAATGCGGGGAGGCAAGGCAATGCACCCCAAGGTGGACAGTAAAGGGCCAGCAGGCATTATGCCCCCACACAGATGGTACTGTCTATGGGTCACATTTGAAAACCTCAGTGACACACACATCATGGACTGGTACCATTTCAACAGGGCTGTCTTTAGACAGCTGTGTGAGCTCCTCCATAAGGAGCTCAAGGCACCCACTCCGAGAAGTCACACCATGATTATGGAGACAAAGGTCACAGCAACACTGTGCCTCCTCACCGTGGGCACCTTTCAGATACCAGTGGGTGACACCACTGGTATCACACAGTCGGCCACCTCATGCCACCTCAGTCAGTTCCTTGAAGCTCTGCTGCCCCTGCTAGTGAGTTCATGCAATGCCCTGGTTCACCAGCAGAGCAGACATTAACCATGCAGCACTCCTACAGGGTTGCGTGTCTACCAGTAATGCTAGGTGACATTGACTGCACACATGTGGCCATCAGAGCATCACCTGGTGTTAATAAGAACATCTATATGAATCGGAAGGGGTACTACTCCATCTAGTGTCAGTGGCTCAGTAGGTAGCACACTCGCCTCTGAGGCCAGGAGATCAGAGGGCTGTGGGTTCAGTTCCCACATCTGGCACTTGGGTTAATATCCCAGTACTGACACTGTAGTGCAGCATGAGAGGGGTGCTGCACTTCTGAAGTGCCGTCTTTCAGATGAGACGTTAAACCGAGGTCCTATCTGCTTGGATTGGTGGTAGTTCAGGTGGATGTTAAAGATCCCATAGCACTTATCGAAAAGAGTCGGGGAATTTCCCTGGTGCCCTGGCCAAATTTCCCTCATTCACTAAAAATACCACCAACAGCTTAATCCGGTTCAATGTCAGTTGGCAATCAATCTGTATCCCCCTTCCCCGGGTCGTGCCTGAAAATAGGCAGGATTTGTCTAGTGCACTTACCCGGTCAACAAAAATAAAATAAATATGTGCCAGGTGGTGTGCAATGCTACAGAGCACATCAAAAACCTCCTGGCGCATTTCTCTGGAAGTGTATGCAATGCCTACTTCTGGCACCAGTCCTCTCTGTGCCAGCAGTCTGAGTTCAGGGACATAACCCATGGCATCTTGTTGATGAGTGCAAGCATAGCCAGAAACAAGGTGTACACATATCATAAAATGTCAATGATGACAAAAGTGCTGGAATCTCCGCTGAAAGACAAGATGATGGAACATCATGAATCCAGTTGACAGATTGGAGGGCAAGAGGGAGAGGGGGATATGAGACAGAATGTCAGATACCACAAGATTATTGAGATGGTCAAAGAGGTCAGGGAAAAGGATGCACAAGAACAAGGTGTCATTTGAGGAAGCTGGAGGGTGTAGAATCTGGGAAAATGTAAGGAAACATGTTTTCAAAGAAAGGGTGGTGCGTGTCTGGATCAACCACCCTGAGGAGGTGATGGTAGTAAACCTGTAATGGGATGTAAATGGGCAGGGGACTGGAATAAGGGAACCATAGAAGCAAGGAAAGGGGTGGGAAATGGGAGGGCAAGTATGAGCCACAGTGTCACTGTGGTTGGGGAAAAATGATCTGAATAGCTGGCCCATGTGGTCCCTATCTGCTATCATAGTGTATATTGCTATGTTACTGTATGTGTACTGACATGTCACTTTCCTCTACACAGGAGACAGTGCATAGCCCCTGACCATGGATGCTCACCCCCCATACTCTGGCCCACATCTGAAGCAGAGGAATAATATGAGGCACACACGGCCACACGTAACATGATTGAGTATGTATTTGACATACTGAAAATGCATTTCAGATGCCAACATAGGTCTGGGGGTGCCCTCAGTATAGCCCAGACAAGACCTGTGGCATATTTCTGGCATGTTGCATCCAAAACAACATGGCACATAACAGTGAAAAAGTTGTCAATGACCACGGGGGTGACAGTGCAGAGGACATGGAGCCACCAGATGAGGGTGAGCTTCAGCAGTTTGACAGGCGAGACCCAAGACTGGCACTCAGGGGATGGTGGCACAGGAACCAGATAGTGAAGGAAAATTTTGGAGAACGATGGTGAGTCCAGCCAGCACGTGGGACATGGCATGTATGCACACAGGCATACTGTTGGGGAATACGCTGTATGCCATATGGTAAGGGTGAGGGGCTACAGGACATGCCCCTGGTACAAGCATATGTGTGTGCCAGGGTGAATGCAGCCAGTGCCACCCAGGGGTACCATTCCAAACTTCCATTCACTCAGATTTCTAGCATTACAATGCTCATTTTTCTAGCTTCAGATTATAACTTTTTATCTGAAACAAGTTACAACCACTTGGAGTCTGTGCTTAGTTTCATTTCAGACCACCTAGGGATACCATTCCAAATTTCCATTCACTCAGATTTCTAGCATTACAATGATCATTTCTTGCCTGAGCTAAACAGCATGTGGTGCAGTTTCAGTTCAGGTGGTCTGAAATGAAACTAAGCACAGACTCCAAGTGGTTGTAACTTGTTCCAGATAAAAAGTTATAATCTGAAGCTAGAAACAAACAGGAAACTGAATTCTAGTTGTTCTAAAGCCAATAATGAAAGAATTTATTTAGGAACACAAGATCCTAAGCTCCTGAGGAAACCCGGTGTTGGGTGAAACGTTGGGCGTACCTAGAGGATCATGGTGTTCTAGGAAAATATCAAAATAAAACTACATTTCTTCTGATGAACTGAGTGGCTGGTCTCCAGAAACTTTTCTTTACTTGGTGACCACCACCTATTCCAAGGAGTGACAGTACTGTGGAGAGAAAAGGTAGTACACAGTCAGAAATGCATGGTCTGTGACACACATTATTGTAACATGCACATTTATGTGGACATGCATGTACTGTCATTGCATGGTATACAACACACAGGGAAGACATTGCAACAGGGGTATGGGGCAGGCATGCCAGATGAACAAAACATGTTATAGCATGCACACACATACAGCAGCACAATGTTGTCCACACAGTTCTAAATAACAACAGTGTGAGTGTTGATGCCACATACACAGGACATTCCCTGACCAATAACACGTGAAAGGCAACACGTATATTTACATTGCTGGGGTGGGCCGACCTGTATCTCAACATCTCCTCCAGGTGCCCCTTTTCTGAAGGTCATGGCCATCAGCACCTCCTGTAGAGTCATTTGCTCTGCCATTGATGGGCCTCCACCTTTGGCCTGGGGTTCGGCACGTGCCTTCACCAGAAGTTCTTTTGAGCGGACACAGAGGCCACTTGCTCGCTTTTTGCACTCCTGTGGGGTCCAGCACCTCTGCCCCTGTGCATTTACAGCCTCTGCAACCTCCTTACAGGTCTGCTCCTTCTCCTGGGGTGTACCCCTCTGTCTGGCCAGCAGATCTTTAGTGGCCATATAGGCCTCTGTAAGTGCCCAAGGTTTCTCTTGTGAGAACTTTGGATGTCTTTGTCTCTCTGAAGACATATCTGGTGCTTGTGTGACAGACAGATGGACACATGCCCTGTTACATGGCCAGGAAAGCAGCATTAATTAAATGCAGCCAAAATCAAAATATATGTAAACCCACACACACATAAACAAAACACCTACCTTCAAGGTTGCAGTACCTGTCAGTCACCTCTGAGGAGTGGTGGTGTTGTTCCTTTATAGTTCCCAATATGGTGCCGAATGAGTGCTGCGCTTGTGTGGTAATGAGGGGTGTGATATCTCATGTTGCTGTGGGGGTCTAAGCTATCGCACATGCACAGTGTCATGCTTTCAATATCCTATTATGCATTGGCATGGTGCTAACCCCAATAGTGTGAAGCAAACAAATGTTCACTAATCACTCAACATATGCGCTAATACAACTGCAACAATGTGGCAGGGTGTGTGAGAGGGCCTAACAGTTGCACCAATGGCATGAACTAGGAAAGTGATGGCACGTGGTCAGAGGGACCAGAGATGATCAGAACTGGAACTTGCCAACCTGGTGGACCTTGCAGGTGCCAGGGAGGTCGGTCTATTTAGTACAGAGGACCTGGACAGGCCCAGGTGCCAGGTGTGGGCCACAGTTGCCCGCATCCTCACCAGGAGGATAAGAGTGGTGCACACAGGGGAAAAGTGCCACCACAGGTATGGGGACCTGCAGAGGCTAGACAGGGACTAGCCACAGTGATTGCAGGACATGGTTCGGGATGGTAATGAGCCACGCCCAGGTATGTACACCTTTAACATGTGTTCCATATCTGTTGGCTCACAATGTCAGTGGCATTTCTGTGTGGTACTGTGACCCGTGTGCCACATGGCGCATGCGTTTGGTACAATTGGTTGTCCACACGGACAGGCGTGACATGCCAACTAGCATACTGTACAGTTATGGTTTGTACAGCCATGACCACCACACTGTGGAACCGTTATCAGGTGGGCTTAGTTTGTATACATTGTACAACTGTGCAACTATAATGTACAGGTAATGGTGACATTATGCGAACAGGCCTGGTACTGAACCTCTGGCTGACCAGAGTTTGATTCCCACAACCACCATCTGCCTACTGTGTGACTCTGGGAAGCTTACAGTTCCACAGCACGTGTGTGCCCCTGTTTACCCAGTTATTTCAGTACTGTGTTCGCACTTTTCTTGTGTACCTCTGAATGTACCACATGTTGGCATGTTGCCACACATACTGTTGCAAACTGTCAACTTCACCTTATACTGTTTCAGTCACTGTATGGTACTGGTTTATGTTTATGTGTCTTTCTTCTACCCCTTGCACAGGTGCAGCTATGTATCACCACCAGTACAGATAGTATGCATCCTACTGTATATCATCCACCACTGTCACCTGTCAGTGTTGTCACCCCTATTAGATGTGTTGAAGGCCCCACTTGTGTTCCATGGCACCTGTATATTTGGGGTCCGATAAATACTGTTCCCTATTACTGTGCCAGTTGCACTGTGGCACATGTCTATGCACAACAGGTGCAACATATTATTGACACGTGTGTATCAGGTCTCCTGTACCTGTGAAGCACACTGACATACCCATTTTCAATGAGCAAGTGTGTATCATGATCCAATTTTTGGCACCTGGGGAAGGTGGTCCCGGTGTACATTTTCCTCTGGCCCAGTCATCACACTTTACCATTGCACATCATCAGTGCCTCATGTTCTTACAGCCAACCCTGCCCTTATAATGTTACCGCCCAGCATTGTTTGGGTTTGAAAACACACCAATCCTAGCTGTGGGACTGGGCAATGTGCGTGTGTATATGGGCAAGGTATATGTCTACACTATGCAGTTCCTGCCACATGTCATCATGCACTGCGACTGTGGTATGTCTATATGGATTCCTGTTACTGTACAGTGGACACGGGTATGTGTGTTTTGTTTCAATGCTGGTGTACTGCTAAACTGCGGAAATCCCATGGCCACACACACACATACACATATGACAAATGTGTTCTTCCTCCTGGTACTGGCTGGTCGACATGGCTTTGTGTGTCACAGTGTGTGATACTGGCTGGTCGACATGGTTTTGTGTGTCACAGTGTGTGGTACTGCGTGGGTGTGGTGTGCCATGATGGCACCTCACAAGTCCATGCCCCAGTTGTCAGACTGCACACATACATGGTGTTCCTCAGGTCCCACAAGTCAGATTCCAGGACCATGCCTGTCAGCTAGAAATAAAGAAACACAGAAAAAGTGTTGGCAGGAGACCATAGGTCCATTGAGTCATCCCTAACGTTTTCAAGACCTGATGTGGGTCCCAGAATCTAGCCCTCCTTCTACTTTTTACTCTTACCTAGTCCCACAGTTCCACCTTGAGTCCTTGCTCCATCCCACCACTTTTTGAAAGCTGCTGCAGTCCTTGTGCTCACCACCTCTGCTGGTAATCTGATCCAGAGTCCACCACTTTTTCTGTGAAAAAATGCTTTCTTATATCTTTTCTGAAGAGCCCAACCCGTAGCTTCCATTCATGCCTCCTGGTGGTGGAGCTCGTGACTCTTTTGAATAGTTCATTGTATGGCACCTTGTTAATGCCCCTCAAGAATTTGAAGGACTCAATCATACCCCCCCCCTTGTCTCCAGCAAGAACAAGTTAAGCACCCTCAGGCATTCCTTGTATGAGATACCATGGAGGCCCTGTATCATCTTGTTTGCTCTTCTGTACACAATCTCTAGCCTATCCCTGTCCTTTTTAAGGTGTAGATTCCAAAATTGGACACAGTACTGCAGGAGGCGTCTCACCAGGGACCTGTAGAGTGGGAGAATCATGTCCTTGTTCCTGCTGTTGTATCCCCACCCAATGCACCATAGCATTTTGTTTGCATTGCCATAAGCTTTGTTGTATTGGCTCTATTGTTTGAGCATGTTGCATATGATGACTCTTAGAGCCCTTTCTTTCTGAGAGATACTGAGTTTGACCCTGTTGAGCCAGTAACCTGTCCTGGGATTCCCCTTACCCAGGTGTAGCACTTTGCACTTTTTTGCATTGAACTTCAGCTACCAGATGTTAGATCACCTTTCTAGTCTTTGCAAGTTGTTCTGAAGTTCCCTAATCACCTACACGCTGTCACTCTTACTGCCTAGTTTAGTATCATCTGCAAAGAGCATGAGCTTGCCCTGAATGTCTATGCCTATGTCACAGATAAACATATTAAACAGGATTGGGCCTAGGACCAATCCCTGGGCACTTCACTGGTGACTCTACCCTGGCTTGACCTTATCCTGTTAACAACTACTCTTTGGCTTATGTCATTAAGGCAATTTCCCACACACCTGACTAAGCTTTTGGCAATGCCTAGGTCTTCCATCTTTTTTAGCAGGTGCGTGTGTGGTACTGAATTGAAGGCCTTGCTGAAATCAAAGTAGAAGAGGTCTTCTGGGCATCCCTTGTACACTTCTTTAGTTGCCCAGTCAAAGAATGTAATAAGGTTTGTCTGGCATGACCTGTCTACCACAAAACCATGTTGTCTGTCATCCTGGATATTGTTCATTTCTAGATAGTCCACTATATCCTGTTTAACTAGGGTTTCCATTAATTTCCCTGTAATAGATGTAAGACTGACCAACCTGTAGTTGCCAGCCCCTTCCCTACTTCCTCCCTTGTGGAGAGGTACTACCTTGGCTCCTCTACAATCCTCTGGTACCATCTCTGTCAACAGTGAGCAGTTAAACAAATGAGTCAATGGGTCTTCTAGTTCATCAGCAAGTTCTTTTAGTACCCTTAGGTGCAGTCCATCGGGCCCTGGGGCTTTGTCAGTCTTTACATGCATTAATGCCTTTTTAACCCTGTTGCCAATGATTTTTGGAGATTACATCTGTTTGATCACTCTGTCAGATGCCCTAATGCTACTTTCAGGCAATGGTCCATCGTGTTCCTTGGAGAACACCAAGCAGAATAAGTTGTTAAGGATGGTGACTTTTTGTCTGTCATCAAAAATTATTCCGTCCCCCACGGTGAGTTTAACCATCCCTCCTCTTTCTTTCTTTTCTTCTAGATGTATCGGAAAAATTGTTTGTTGCCTGCTTTGATACATGAAGCAATCCGGAGTTCAGTTGATGCCTTTGTTAACTTATAGCCTTCTTGGTCTCCATACATTTCTGATTGTAGATGTCCCAATCATTGTTTCCTGGTTCCTTTTATATTTGTGGTTTGCTTCTCTCTCTCTACTCTAATTGCTGACTTGACATGCTTAGTAAACCATATGGGTCTTTTGTGCCTTTTCCTCTTCAACATTGTTCTCATGCAAAGTTTCGTGGCTTCTAGTGTGGCTTGTTTGACCAATCCCCAAATGTCTTCAACCTCCAATTTTTCATGAATCCGGTCAGATTGTGTTTAATCAAAACTTTTATTTTTTTGAAGTCAGCTCCCTTGAAACTCGACATCCACCCTAGATTGAGACTTTACACCCCCCCCCAACAACGTAAACCATATGGAGTTGTGGTTGCTGTTTGCCAGTGATTTCCAAGCTTTGACATCTTCTACTACCTCTGAGTTTGTGAGGACTACATCAAGGACGACATCCTCTCTGGTCAGCATGCTGACCAGCTGGATGAGTAGGTAATCTTACATGGCACATACCACATTCTGACTTCTTGCTGATCTCACAATTAGATTATCCCAATTCACATCTGGCATGTTTAGATCACCAATTAGTATGGTTTCTCCCTTATGTGTCATGCCTCTGATTTCTCCATGAGTCCTGCATCCTTCTCTTCTGACTGTCCTGGGGATCTGTAGATTACGCCACATAGATTTTTTTTCCAGAAACTGTGCTGATCTGAATCCACAGTGATTCGACTACCTCTTTTTTGTATGTGTCGATTGGCATGGTAGTCATTCCATCATGAACATATAGTTCCACCCCTGCTCCCTTTGCACCGTTCCTGACCTGTTTATAGAGACAGTAACTTTGAGCCGAGAGATCCCAGTCATTGTTCTCAGTGGCCCACATTTCTTTAATGGCCACCAAGTCTACCTGTATGGCTACCATTACTGCCTGTTGATCACTTGTTTCCCCAGGCTTCTGTTGTTGAAGCACACCCTTTTCATGAACTATACCATGCACTCTTTTTCCCCATACTTGGATCCATTTGTTCAGTTTTGATTCTTTTATCCTCTTTTTGGACCCTGTTATTCTCCTTTTGAAACCGTCACTTGCTTCCTTAGCTAACGTAGCTAGCCTCATCATGTCATGGTTGAGTGCACCCATGTCACTCTGGAAAGCTCCATCTGTCCCTGTACACTGCATGCCTCCTGGTGGCCTGGCTTGCTGGGTTGTGTTAATCAAACATTGCTACACATCTGTAATGCCCATTCATGTGTGCACCAGGCTTGGTGATTTTCATTTGCTGCCACATGTATCCCATGAGAACCACCTGTGTATCACTACATAGATCATTGGGTGTCATGTGCGATGGACACCCGTGATGTGGAACAGAGGAACACCACCTACTCAGATGTCAGATATGTTTACCATCAGTGTAGGACATTGACAGTGCATGGTACAGCCACACTTAGAGGTCAGGTCACACCATTCAGATTTCACATGCATGTCCTGCAACACATGAAAACAACAGCCATGGACTTTCATTCAAGGTTTGGGTGATGTTTTGTTTTGTGGGGGTGGTTGATGTGGGGAACTGTGCCCATTCCTGTACAATGCATGTGTGAGTTTGCACTGCTGTTCTACCACTGGTGAGTGAGAATCCATCAACACATGGGAGTCTATTAGCCATTAGGCATCTTATAATGTATCTGTGTGGGTCTTAGGGGTGATGTCTCCTGCTTCATGACAATGACTGTTTTTCTTTCTTTGTTTTCCTGTTACAGATAGAGGGGCCAGGGAACAGGCCAGAGGAGTGTCCCAGTAGAGGGCTGATGCATCAGAGGATGGCAGATACCGGCATGCTGTGGCACATCATGAGCAGCATTGCCAGTCATGTGAGTATGCCTGTACCACACACATTGTTTTTTCTTACCCGTGGCACCCTTGTACGATGCTGCATCCACTGTGTCCTGGAGTTCTGCGCATGTGGCTCTGTTGATTGCATACACACATGTTGCTTGTGTCACCTGTCAATAATGGCTTCAACAGTGCATTGCTGGCCATGGTGGTTTGCTGGCTAACATCCTACCCTATGGGCCTGTGCATGACACTGTTCCTTCATCTGGCGAATGTCATGCGCGCAGTGACTCTATGTCCTCCATGTCCAGCTTGCACACATACACATACACACACACACACACACACACACACACACACACACACACACAACCTGCAAGTCCACCCTGCACACAGTGCGTGCTGGCATACATGGCAGGCAATGTTGTACCCTGTGTGTCCATGTCATGCTAAATGTGGCCAATGGTTGTGCCGTATGCACACTTGCCTGTTTGTGTTACACCTGGGGCATCAGGTGGATTCCCAACTGTTTGGGTGAGTGCTTCTTTGCAGCAGGGACGTGTCCTTCTGACACTCTGTGTTGGTCCTTGTGATGGTAAGACTGTGCGCGCGGTCACCCAACTCTGCAGCACTGTCTACTTCAGAGGGCACTGCACAGTCCAGGGTGTCTCACAAGCTCCACAGAGTGTTACTTGCACTGTGTCCTGCCAGTGCTTGTGTGGTGTTACCACACACCTATGCACCTGTCCACACCTGTTAGACGTATCCCCTGGGGGTGTTGTCACATGCATGTGTGTGTCAATACATCCCTGTCCCAGCACCCTTTGCAGGCCACCATATGTTTAAGTTATGCAGCCATTGTCAGGTGTCTGTTGCCCTCATCCCCCTCTGACATTAACCCTTCTAATGTTGTTCATAATGTTGTGTCAATGTGCCCTTATATTCTGTCACTACAGTGTCTGCATGTCATTTTTTTAGTACTGTGTTGTAGCTATTACTGCTCTTCCTAGCTACTGGGTTGGTACCTGTGTGTGCTACACTGCTTGGCCACGCCCTGTGCGATGTCCGTGCCACCTATGTTGGTGGTGGAAAAGCGTAACCTTGTCAAATATGCCATTAGGTGTTGTGTCAGCACAGCACATGACTGTGGGCATGATCCTCATAGGATGGTAGGCATACCCAGTACTTGGTGTGTGCCGTGTGTTGCCATATCCTCTTTGCTCACATCCTGTTTAGATGGCATACAGCCACATGCCATGTTGCAGCTTGTGTGTAGCACACATTGACAAGAATGCCTACCTACTGCCTTTCTGCTACATGCACATGATGCACTGTATACACCACCCATCACATGGGTCCATCAAGACTTGCAGTGGTGTATGGTGGTCATGGCCAGTGTGGTATGGTGTGCTGTGACTGATGCAATGTGCACTGTCTCAGACCAGTTCCGTCAACATCTTGTGCCACCTCTGCCCAGTGACTGCTGTCATCACCACAGGGCACTTATGCTGGAGGAACATGGTCATGTGCCCCATTCCAGTCCCCTTTCTTGCTATTGTTGTTTGTCTTTGTTTTCATTTTCTATTGTTGTATTATACTGTTTTCTATTGAATATAAACATGTTCAGATATCAGTTGACCTCTGTGTAGTGTATTTTTTTTTTTAATTTCTTATAAACCTGTCCATGGTGATTGTCACTATGGGGGCTAACCAAGATGGCAGTTTAAGCCACAGAATCTTCCACCTCAAGGGTTTAATCCATTAATATCTTAACTAAATTTGTATTTATAGTATCTTTAAAATATAACAAGCCGTGTATCTAGGCATGCTGATTCCATTGATATCAAAAATAATGGTGTCTGACTGTTTCTGCGTCAGTACTGTGCAGGAGAAGTTTCTCTCTCATCCTACCTCGGTCCTCTGCAGCCCAAAGTTCTACCAGCATGATGCAGAAAAACCCGACCGTATGCAACCATGTGTCCATCGAAGGAATGTTTGGGCAGTTATTACCACAGATGGCCCAAGTAACTCTAGCCACTAACCATACGACACAGGTTCTGCAGTCCCTGGAGGCTCGGATGTTCCAAAGTGAGTGCCGGGTGATGGCTGATGAAACTGCAGTCCAGAGCATGGCAGCAATGCTCTGGGAGCATCAACAAACTATAAACAAAATGCAGGGCAAAATAGACAACCTAGAGAACCGGGGGCACAGGAATAATCTCCGGTTCCTAGGTTTCCGCGAAAGAGCCAAGGCAAGGGACACCAAGGGATTTCTACTGCAGGCCCTGGCGGAGATCTTTCATCTCAACCCACTGTGAGTGCTGCAAGTACAGTGGGCTTATCATTCCTTGGCCTCAATGCCCAAGTCGAACGAGAAGCCCCGGACAATCATAGCCTGCTTCTTGGACTTCCGAAATAAGGAACTGGTGATGGGCAAGGCCCGGAAAATGAAACAACTCTTCTGGCACAAGCAATGCATCAACATTTATCCCTACTACTCCAGAGACCTATCCAACAGGTGGCGGGCCTACTCTGAGGCCCTCTATACTGTGCACAGGATAGGCCTGCCCTTCTCTTTGTGCTACCCTGCTACCATGCAGGTTGTGCACAATGGGATTTCACTGTTCTTCTCATCCCCAGACCCCCTTATGAAGCTCCTTAAATGCTCCTGGCCTCAAGATCTATGGCCTCCTGCCCCTAAACCTCCGGAGTTCCATGCAGAGAAGAAAGAGGTGGACAGATGCTCCACTCTCCATCTGAACAGACAAGAGTGTAGAAGCATGGGATATATGGCAGACACCAGACAGTTATAGTTAGTGCATAAAAAATACAATAAAGGTGTTTATCAATTTGTTTGAAAACTTTGCAAAAATATAAAAAAAAACAAAAAAAAATAAACAAGACATTTATAGAAAGAAAAATTGGGTGTTAGTTCATCACACCATTCAAAACATCAGGAAATATTTCTTCTCGAGACTCCTGTCTTTCTTTTGTAGATTAAATATCCAACACAGTGTGTAAACACTCACACTAGCTCCTTCTTCCTCGGTGATCAGAAGATACTGACCCACACACACTTTCTGAGCCCCTTGGTGGCAGGTTTTATAGGAATTCCCAGGGTGATATCATAATCAGGTGATCTCCTCGTTATCATGAATAGACCATTTCTAGGTCCTATCTGAGTATATCTAGGATACTCTTTATACAAACATACAAGACAGGCATTCATGTTATATTCCTTCTGTGAATATATCCTAAAATATAAGTTTTAGATCATCTAAATCTTAATTAGGGGGTTCTACCTCATTTGGAACATAGCTCCTCCCACCTGCAGTGACCTCATCTCTCCTGATTCCTACAACTGCAGTCACTACCTGGGCTGACAGCCATATAATAGGAGTTTCCTCAAATTATCGGGATATCAGGTAAAGAAGAATAATTATTTTTTAAACTTGGTAATATATAGGAATACCCAATCTGGACAGGGGAATGGCAAATGAGGGGCATGCTCCCTATTTGCCTTTCCCTGCCAGACCAGGAGACCTGCCATTAAAGCATATTTTATTTTAGCAAGAAAAAGGAATAAATACATTCTGTCTTGTTATTATGCAGTACAGTACAACACTGTGCAACTGCATACTTTGGTTCAAGCAAGGCTCTGCATCCCTTTTTGAGAGCCCTTTCCACTTAACACAACCCTTTTCTGTGAAGCTTGGTGGCTGAAATGTCAGCCGTCAGCTAAACATTTCAGTTTGGCCTTCTGACAGCTCCCAGGTACTCCTTCTCTTGGGCTGTCCTTTACAACAAAAACTGCAACTCTTAAATCAGTGACACTACGAGGCTTCACTTTCTGCCCTTCATGTCCTTTTATGGGCTTGTGTCTTGCACTTTCACTATCCAGGGTGGCGCTTTTACTTTCAAAGATGAAGAATCCTGCTTCGAGTCAGACGCAAGCTTCACGTGTACATCGGAGCGTGATCCTGCTCTGATGCACAGTGCAGCGCTGCTATTTCTTTTGCTGCAGAAGGCAGCTTTTTTAAATTCAAGCTCACAAAAAGAGTTTTTCAGTTTCACCACAACAAGTGGTTTATTTTATTTACACAGCCCGACCTTGGGCTTACAGCATGGCACTCCTTGAGTCATGTGCCTTGCTTGGTTAAAGGGCACCATCATAATAGCACATAGCACCACATACACAACTAGCGACAACTCATCATAAGGGGCACTGTTTTTAAACAAGTCAAGATTTATTTTGGAGATGTGCACTAAAAGGGTTATTAAGATTTTAAAGGGGTGGTAAAGTAGTTTAGAGAATGCCAGGTTGGCCACCCTGACACTAAAAGAAAGAAAAGAAAGACAGTAGGAAAGGAGGAAAAGAAAATTTGGGAAAGGTGCTCATATCTTTATTTCATTTAATCACTTTTAACAGGAGCACCCTGTTACAAAGAGGAATGGTCAGCTTCAACAGAAGGCCAATAGATGATCACCCCAACCCCCCGCAGCAGAGAAAGGCAATCATCCCACTGACATTTATTTATTATTTATTTAATTGTGTTCACCGAGTAAGCCCACTCTGCCGAAGAGGTCCCTTTTTCAGGGGCAACCCGGAATTTGTTACGTAGAAACATAGGAAGTGGAATCACCCTTCAGAGAGATGCATCACAGGAAGCCCAGAGGATCACCAGATGGACACTGCCATTGCCCCAGAGCTCCAGGAGTTCCACACCGAGAACCGTTTTGAAGTCCTGCATCCCCGATCTCCGGAGGAGCACCCCAAAGACCTCTGGAGGGCCTCAAGCTTCACCCCACCCTTGCCGTTCTCTGGAATACACCCTGTCCTGCTCCTAGGTGGCCCAAGTAGCAGCATCCCTGGCAGACATCTCTCCGCAATGGCCTACAGAAACCAAGCCATAGAAATCTCCCCCTATGTAGCAGGGCAAAAATGGCAGCTGACAGCCCTCCTCTCCAGAGCACTTTGGTAACCTGCCGGAGCCAGAGACAATGCTGGACTAATCAGATAAGTCTCCTGTTTTGTATTTAATCTTTCCAGTTGGAAAAGGGGTTGAGGGTTATGAAGGAAGGAAGGGATGATCCCAAGAGTAATCTGGACAAGGCCCACAAGGTATCACTGACGTGGGCCCAATGTTGGGTCTCCAGCCCCCCCCATGCTTTGCAAGGCTGCCCCGTGCCTCTGCTCCATTGGTCTAGATCCCCACTCCTATACTGGGAGGGGCAAACAGGGGACACAAGGATATACCAGGGGTTGAAAGAGGTGGGCGGGGGGCAGACCAATTACTATGGATGATATCCTCTTAGCCTATTCCTGACCCCCTCCCCCTCTCTCTCTCATACTCTCTGCAGCATCTGCCAGCGAGCTAGGAATAATTTTATCTGCAATGTATCTGTCAAGGGAACAGTATGTACCAGTGACTGCTGGAACTGTGGACATAAGTACAGAAATATTATTTATTTGGCCCCTATGAGTTACGATACTATGTCGGCCTGGTTACATCAGGCTTTCTATTATCCCTATGTGATCGGCAAAGGGTAGGCCCCCCCCAACTGCTCCATCTGTCCCACTTCTGCCCTAAATGTATTTCCCCCCGGATCCTGTGCCCCCTTAGCATAGGAGGGCATGGCACTGCCCCCCCCGCCAACAGGGGTTTACCACCCCCTTTTTCAGCCTGGATCCCCACTTCTATATTGAGAGGGCTGTACAGGGGACACAAGGTTATATTGTGGGATTGAGGGAGGAGGGTGTGAGTTGGACTGATCGCTAGGGACGCTATCCTCCTAGCCTGCTCCTGACTCCCTCCCCCTCTCTTTCTTACTCTCTCCGGTACCAGCCAGCAGACTGGATACCATGGTTTCCTCAACGTACCAGTCATGGAAACAGTTGGTACCTGTGGCTGATGGAACCATGATGATAAGCATGGAAATGTTACTTCTTTGGGCCCCTCGTGTGTTACAAATGTATGCTACCTGTTCCATTGGATTTGTGTGTACACCCTGTGTGAACAGCCTAAGGCAGGCACTCCCCAAACTGCTCCATCCTTACCATTACTGCACAAAAAGTACCCCTGCCTCCCCGAGTTTGCCTCCTTCAGCACAGGAGGCATGGCTTCCAGCCCTCCTCTCCCTCACATGTGGTACGCCCCACCCCCCATACCTCCACTCGCACCACCTTCAGTGATATAAAGGGGCCTAGTTTCAACCAGTACTGTTTCAGCCTCTTACTGGTGAGGTCAAGCTGTCTAAAGGTGGTAGACATGCAGCTCCAAAAATTCCCCTCAAGGGCCACAGTGGATGCCACCTACTTACTACATGTACCCTTACCAATCACGGGGGGAGGATCCTGTTAGGATCCCCTCCCACTCCTGTCCAGGGATCAACTGGGATAGACTTACCCGCATGCACCCAGGGCGTAGAGGTGAGCCTAAAGCAGTTTACTGCAGTCAGTAGAACACCTCTAAAGCCCATTGCCTGTCAAGTTGACACCAATGTAAATAGTTATTATGTTTGTTTGTTGTTTCATGTTCTGATTATGCACACAGAGTCGTATATTAGCAATGTCTGCATAGTAAGGAGTAATGTCTGCTGCAGAGCACTGACTGACCCTCTTCCATGTTTCACTACTGCCCAAGATGCGGTCTGGCTGCTTGGGGCCCCCAGATGAGCCACAGTCTCTACCCTCACCAGCAAGCAATTTCACTACAGGATGAAACATTCAATACTCAATGGGTGACATTACATGTCACACCTGGAACATGCGGGGTCTGAACACCCCCACTAAATGGAAAAAGGTAATATCCCACCTTAAGAGACTGAAAGACTGGCCTGGCCTTCATGCAGGAGACCAAACTGAACCCAGGGGATCATGGCAGGTTACAGAGGGAATGGGTGGCTCAGGTGATTCATGCCTCAGCCCCTACCTGAAAAAAAAGAGGGGTGGCCATACTCATAAATAAAAGTCTCCACTAGACACTCTCTAAAAAGGTGAGGGACCCCAATGGGAGATGGGTTCTAGTGCTGTTGATCACCTCGGAAGGGCCACTACTGCTTAGGAACATATATGGCTCTAATGAAGATACTCCATCCTTCTTCCACTCGCTGGCGCAGGAATTAGGGAAACTGAGCTCTGATAATGTACCTGTGCTTGTCTGGGGAGATTTTAATCTTACAATAGATCCATTTCTGGATAGGAGTCCTTCCAGCATTGAACCCCATGCTAGAAGGGCCAGAGCACTGGCTCAGATGACAGGGGATATGGGACTCACAGACATATGGAGAACCTTTCATCCCAGAGAACATGACTATTCCTTCCACTCCCCAGTGCATGATTCCCATAGCAGGCCGGATTTCTGGCTTACTTCCCCAGATATCACTAAGGCTTCCATAGAAGCGACCATTCTCCTCATAATAATCTCCGACCATACTCCTGTTCAGCTCTGTTTTACGTGGGGACCCCAATCCTTCTCCTCACCTGCCTGGCGGTTGGACCCCCCCTCCCTCTGAGAAATCCAGATTTTGGCCCATGGCTACATCGTGCGGCCACCCTTTACTTTCAGAACAACCCCATCTCTGACACATCTGCTGGTAACACGTGGGAAGTTTTTAAGGCCATTATGCGGGTTGCAGTTATAGGCTTTGCTCATGGTAGGCAGAAGAGAAGAGAGCAATGCCTGTACAACCTGGAAAGTCAACTAAAGGAAGCTGAGACTCAACTTAAGGCTCTTCATAACCCCTCCCTCCAATCCCAGATAGGGCGCACAGTAGCTGTCCTCTGGATGGAGGTGAATGAGCTGCTCTCTCAGAAGGCTGAGGGCTCTATTCTTTGCCTTAAACATAAATACTGGAAAGGAGGGGAAAAGGGTGGGAAGGTCCTAGCATATTGCCTGAGGAAACAACAGGCCGAAAGGCACATAGCAGGGCTGACAGACAAAGCAGGGAAGATCCACACGGGGACACAAGACATCAATAGGATAATGGCTGAGTTCTATTCCATGCTTTATAAAAGCACCAAACCCAGAGAGGATCACACTCTTTTTAAACTCCCTGAACACCCCAGTACTTACCAGTCAGCAAGCACAACTACTGGACTACCCCCTCACGACTGAGGAGGTTGCAGCCACACTGCGCTCTCTGAAAGAAGGGAAAGACCCTGGAGGGGATGGCTTCCCATTGGAGGTCTGACAGCTCCTCAATCCAATAGTTGCCCTAGTCCTTCAGGAGGTTTACATCAAAGCACTAGATAAGGGCTCTTCCCTCCCTTCCATGAGGCGGTAATAGCCATTGTCCCAAAAACAGGGAAGGACTCCTCAAAGGCCACCAGTTAAAGGCCAATTTCACTGCTGAATGTTGACTGCAAAGTCATGGCAAAAATACTGGCCACCTGGCTCAATCCCCTTCTGCCTAAGCTTATACATCCCTCTCAGGTGTGTTTTGTAAGAGGTCGGTACAGCACAGATCATATCAGATCACTACTGAACCTGATCCATAAGGCAAAGTCAATCCCCACGCCAGCGGCAGCAGTGGCGATTGATTTCAAAAAAGCCTTTGACTCCCTGGAATGGGATTACATTCACTAAATTCTAGTCACCATGGGATTTGGGGACAAATTCCAGGTGTGGGTGCAGTCTATCTATAACTCCCCCCACAGTCAAAGTACTTACCAACTCCATGCTTTCTCCTCTCTCCCCCTAGGGAGATGGACCCGCCAGGGCTGCCCCCATTACCACTGCTTTTTCTCATAGCAGTAGAGCCATTGGCTGTGGCCATTAGGTAGCACCCACACATTAGGGGGATGGTGATAGTGACCAGACAATACTCTCCCCTGATGTACTCGGATGATGTCCTGATTCCACTGGCTGACCTGGAAGCTTCCACCACTCCCCCTTCTCCAAATCCTATCTGATTTTGCCATGTACTCTTGTTTAAGGCTCAACTAATCCAAAACTGAGGTCCTCCCACTAAAAACAGATGCCTGCCTAGCATGGCAACAAGACACAGTCTAAGATGGGCCCTGACTGGCATTACATATTTAGGGATTAAAATTGCTCCAGACATTACCAAATTATGGGAAATAAACCTTAAACCATTGCTGGGTACCATATGTACTGAAATAGACAGATGGAGACCCATCCAACTCACCCTAGCTATGAAATTTTGGCTGTAAAAATGATCACGGCCCCTAAGATCCTATATCTCCTGTCCTACTTCGCCCTGGATCTCCCCCTCTGCTGGTACAGGAGAACTGATGCCTTGATTGGGGACTTTCTGTGGGAGGGGAAAAAACAAGATACAGTTGGAATAAATTACAGGCCCACTGGTCAGAGGATGGGTGGTGCTTACCCTAGTTTGAATTACATAAATTGCCATTCCAAGCCATGCAAACGCTTAAATGGTTTGCAAAACACAGGCCTGAAGCCCTGCAGTGGTTAAACATGGAAGAGGCTTATAGAAAAGTGTCATATCGTTCAATACTGTTGTATAATAGCCCCACCTAAAGAGCTCTACCTGCATCCCAAGACAGAGCCCTCCATCAAATACTGGGCCAAACTGCATAAGAAACTAAAGACTAACCCCTCCCCCTAGGCACAACCCCAATATGGGGAAACAAGGACATCACTGTGGACTGCAAACCCCTAATAAGAACATAGGAAAAATGTCAGCAGATGAGGACTGAGTGATCCATCTAGTCTGCCCAAAAAGACTACCCCCATGTTGCCTACCTAATGTGGACACAGTGAGCCGTTAGGGGCATTCATTATCTGCAAGACACCCTTGACCCCTCCACCAGGACTCTGGATACTTTTAAGGCATTTAGAGACCAATGGGACTTCCCCAAAAAGGATTTTTGGAGATTTCTTCAAATTAGAAGTGCCATCATGGAGTTCTCCCACCATGTAGGTGCTAGTAGACTTCCATCACTGGTCTCACAATAGCTGGCCAAAGACAGAAGTCAAGCCAGCGCTATTTATTCAGCACTTAGGGGCAGGCACCCCTCCCAATCCTCCGAAGCAAAACATAAATGGGAAGCCGCCATGAAGATCCAAATAACAGACCAGGAATGGCGAGCCTGGTGGAAGCTTGCTCACAAGGCCTACCCAGACACCAGGAGTGCTCTTATCCAAAACAAGATATTACAGTCTTGGTACAGGACCCCAGCAGTTCTTTACACTGCAAAGTTAATCCACGATGACCTGTGCTGGAGGTGCCTAGCACACAAAGGAGACCTTCTCTACATATTGTGGGACTGCCAAGCAATCAAGTCACTCTGGCAACAGATCTTTGCACTGGGCTCAGAGAGCCTCCATAAACCTGTGCCCCACTTAGTGGAGGTTATGTTGCTGGGCATCCACACTTCCACTCCCTAGCTTAATGCCCATGACTGGAGGTGGACTGCCATTTTAAGCATACAGATGAAGAGGCTTTTCCTGTGCATTTGGAGAACCCAAGAGGTCCCCTCCAGCTGAGAAGTGTTAAACTCCTTCACACAAGTGGCCAACTTGGATCAGATAATGCATGTGGTGGCTAACACCCTTCCAAAGTATTACATTCTTTGGAAACCCTTCATTACCCTTGTTAAGCTCAGAGCTGGGATAGGCTGAGGCCTCTCCCTCATTGCTCAGGTGATCTAGGGTAGGTCACTCAGGACTCCTGCTGTATGTCCAAGTAAGGCATTTAAGTTTGAACTACAGACCTTATTGTAAGCAACTTTTTTTGTTAATTGAATCTGTAAGTTGCTTTGTGTGTGTTATGCTCTGTATGTTGCAGGTATGGATGTACAAGAAACGCAGCACTATTGCAATCCCTTGTTTCTGCTAGTATCACCTCTTAGAGTTGGTTACTCAGGTCCAAACCAGGTAGACCATGTTTCTTTCATTTCTTGTCAATCTCTCCTATAAGTTCTCATATACAAGGCAGTTGTTGTAAGCCTGAATCAGTAGGAGGGATCACATTGTTTTTCATTCTGTAATGTTTCTGTATTAAGTATGGTTTTCTGTTGTACATTTTCTGAAATAATAAAAATTTTAACAACAAAAATAACTGTCTCTGGCAGTTATCACCCGAGCCCAACATCCACAGGTTCAAATGGTAGGTGGGGGGGGGGTGGCCATTCACATCTCACATTACACCATGTCTTCCTACTGGGACATCCACTGTATGTTCCTCTGTGTCCCACTCCATGGGTTGCCCGATGTGTCTGTGACACGTACTTTCTGCCAGTTCCCTGTGGTTACTGCATCCACGGACACTGCTTTTACATACCCTTTTCATGATGTCCTGCACTGCCTCCAGTCATGACAAGCCACTGTGGTGGTCCCCATATGTGTCCGTCCGGCTGACATGTTGTATTACTTGTATCCTGGTGGCACTACTGGCCATACTCTATGGTGGCTTGTATATTGCTGCATCCACCTTAGTCCACCATCTGCAGATATCCATGGGTACCAGCCTATGTTGTGTTGTCATGCGGTACTTTGTGTTGCCAATGTGCAACATGCATTGCTGTGAGCAGACCTGGACATGTATGTGTGTTGTGAGGTACTGTCCCATTGTGGTCCTTGCTTATCAGACCAATGGCCCCTGTGTTGGGCTACTGTACAACACCTTTACATTGGGCTCACATGCTGTTGAGCAACCGCTGCTGGGTCATAATCTGGCACCTGGCCCAATGTGCACGGTTCTCCCATATTCAGATGTGGCCATGTGCACTATGCATATGCCACTGCACAATTGCACATTTTTGGGAAATTCAGTCTGGATTGCACGGTTGCTACTGCATTCACTATGTTGGAATATCATGATTTTTGTGCCTGCACTGTTCAGTGCACACCACTATCAATTGCACAACACAGTCAGCCACCTCTGAATATGTGGCCCTATGTTTCTAGGTGAAACAGCTTTAGAAACTTATACAAAGATATTCATAGTTGCATGACTGAGGCCATAACACTCAATAAAACATGAATTGCTAATGTATTTGACATACTGTATGGGAATCCCAGTGGTCACCACAGGGTTTTAAATGTATTGCTTTCCAGATAACTCCTATACATATGTGGAAGAGGCATAGCAGCTGATTATCTTTACCCAGTATGGTATACTACTAAACAGGCTGTTACAGGTGGTTAAAAATTAATTTTATCTGGAAAGAAATTCAGTCTTCAAGATGTCTGAACTACCTAAATGACTATACTGTCTGGACATGCCCTCTAAAATGTTTGATAAAATAAACAAGATTATCTTGCACTATCTTTCACTTTTTGTGGGAAGGGAAAAAAATAAAAGATTTAGTAGCATCAAGATATGGACTCACGGCACAAGAAAAGGTGAGTAGGGGCTTTCCCAGCTCTGGAGATAGTGTGTGGCTCATCAATATGTGTGAAACTGGCAAATTTTGCTACGTGAAATATTTCGCAAAATTTGCCCATTTCGCGACATTTTTCATGGAAGCAAAATTCAGAATTTCTCCTGCATAATGTAAAATTTTGCCTAGAGAAGGTGAAATTTCACCTGTGAAATGCGAAATTTCATCTCAGAAAGCAAAATTTCACCTGCAGAAGATGAAATGTTTCCTTTCACAGGGAAAATGTCACCTTTTGCAGGAAAAATTTTGCATTATGCAGGCAAAATTCTGAATTTCGCACACAGGGAAATATTTTGCATAATTGGTGTATTTTGCTAAATATTTCGCATGGCGAAATTGCCGATTTTGCCAAAATGTCACCAGTGCAATATCATTTTGCAACACCTCTAGTGGCTCACAGTACCCATCATCCTTTGCAGTGAATGAGGATCTCCCATTTTTCTATAACAGCATGTGGAGATGGAGAAGAGGGCATTCTCACCCTCCAATATACAGAAGTGGAATATGATATGCAGAGAGGCTAGTAACCCAACCAACTCAATTTGCAGCCAACCATTAGTTACGCCAGGCAGACTTGATTCTCCCCTAAGCAAAACTTTTTTCATCTTCGGGACTGAAAGTGGAGAAGATACAACCCTAGGTACAGCCCCAGAAATCTTATTGACAGGTTCCTGGTGGGATTCAAGGATATGCCCACAAAACAAGAACTTATTTGCTTCAGTTTAAGTTTCCTGCTATCATTTGAGTAAATATGAGACAACTATGGAATACTCAAATCCAATTTTGGGAATTACCTTCAACTAAGAAGTGCTTTGTTATCCATCATTGGAAAGACTATAACAATGTTGAATCCCATCTAGATTCCCAGAAAATGGTTTAAAGTAACCAGGCATCTAGTGGGCAATTATACAGTGCTTGCACAGGTCAAAGAACTTTAACTGATACCCACCAAGGTGATATTGAAGAAGGAAGTAGACTGCACAATAAAGGATTTAATATAGTAAACATTCTGGGTATGGGCATAAAATATATGGGGTATAGAGACCCCAAGAACCAATGAATACATGCAAAACAGATATTACCTAGTGGAGTTGTTAAACTCAAGTTACTGTTATGTGATAGATTCTGGAGGTGTGATTGTGACAGATGCATGTGACATACAGGGGTGCTAGGTGTCTGGCTTTTCTTGTCTTGTCATGCTGTGACACTGTTGTCATGATGCCCTGAGTGATGATGAGACATAATGATAGGAAACACGAAGCAACTGAAGAATGATTAGTGATGGCTCTGTCCAGTCTTTCTAGTTATTGTCCTAAGGTGATGGTTGACATGACTGCACAAGTAGAAACAGTGAGTGCCACTGTATTTTGTGGCCCTGGCTCTTAATTCTGGGCCCCAGTACTAAATTATATTAGTAGTAAAATTAGTGTTGCATGATCATATTCCAAAGTCTCCTAAACTGTGGCTTCTTTGGGATCCTTCTTACCTTCTTCTTCCCCCCCTGCTCTTTCCTTTCTACCTCCCTGGTCCCCCTGCCTCAATCTACCTAAGCCCATTGTGATCCTGTCAACAGCCTGCTCACTCATACATATTTCTGGGCATAAATTTTCCACCATTGGTATCATGTGCCATTTAATTGGCTTTCGTTCTCTGGCCAATTGTTATACTTGCTATGATTTTTTGCTACCTTGTCCTCATTGTGACCTTGCATTTCTGCCCTTTGTTACCTAGTCTGAGTTTTTTTTTTTGAATATAGTGTATTTTATTGAGATATTTCCATCCTAATGCATATAAATCTAAATATTGCATGAATCACATAGGTGCACAGTACGGTTAGGTGCAGGGTCGCCAGCTACATTCGCAGATGGTAACAGGTCAGCTCCCAACTGCTTTGTGTTATAACAAATGACAGTGTTAGTTGGTTGATCATTTGTAGCTGGTGGTCTATGATGCAGCCATATAAGCTGTTACTGTCTAAGCCAGGTGCTGTTGTCTCTGCTGGGCTGTGGTTTGAGTATCAAGGCTTCCAGTGTATTCCACCTAGTTTTGTATAGGCTGGGAGTGTGGTGTAGGTGATGGATCATTTTTTCCATGTGGAGGGCCTCCAGTATGGCATGGTGGGGGTCTTATTGTCTATCAAGTGTT
Source organism: Neoceratodus forsteri (assembly GCA_016271365.2). Lineage (NCBI taxonomy): Eukaryota > Metazoa > Chordata > Ceratodontiformes > Ceratodontidae > Neoceratodus > Neoceratodus forsteri. The sequence goes on along the minus strand of CM028130.1, from coordinate 1,633,355,913 downwards.
TCAGGATGTGCTTCTTAGCTATGGCTGTAATCAGATTAAAATGGTATTTGCCAGCTCCTAGGATATTATCTAGGTTCTAACCCACGAGGCAGTTCTGTGGAGTGAATGCTGAGGCCGGGCCTAAAAGAGGGTCTAGGTGGTTGTGAATCACTTCCCATAGGGGCATGGCCCTCGGACAGTCCCATAGGATGCTCTTGAGGGAGCCCCTATCCTGTTTACAATGGGAACTGGGTGCGGTTCCTAGTTTATTCATTCCGTGGAGCTTGATAGGTGTGTAATGGAGGTCATGATTCATTTTGAATTGCACTAGTCTCAGGCCATTAAAGTTCAAGAATTTGTATGTATTCTTCCACAGTTATTTCCTATTGTGTGCATCTGACAGCTCTAGGAATACTGTTTGCCAGTAGGGACATGTTGATGTGTTCTGGTTGGTAGTGAGTTCTAGTAGTTTTTTATACAGGAGAGAACTGGCATGTCTTTTTTTCTGTTATGTCACACAGATCCTCCCAATTCGAGTAGCGATCTGTATTCCAATGTCTGGGTCCCAAGGTTGTCAATAGTATGTGTCTCAGTTGTAAGTAAGGGAAGGGTGGAATGGGTAGCAGAGTTTTGTTTTGTTGTAGTTGCTGGTACGATAACAGCTTGTTCCCATCAAGGAGGCGGTGGAGGTATTGGATTCCTCCCTGGTTCAGAAATTTTTTGGATATAGGTTTATTGTGTAATTTGAAGTTGGGATTGTTTGCAAGGGACTGTTGGGGTCAATTTTGGAATGTATGCTTAGCATGATATGGAGGGTATTGCAGATCCTGACCGAGGTCCCTATGGGTGAGTGCCTGAGTTCTGGGGGGAGCGCATGGAGAGGGATATTGGGGAGGGTGCTTGTCTTAAGCCTGCTTCTTTGCTAAGCTTGATCTCCATGGTTTTCCACTCTGGCATGTATTGGCCGCTTTCTGGTGTTTGTTCTTGCCTTCACCACCTAGGGAATTTGGAGGCGTGTGCAGCTAGATAGTATAGTCTTATGTTTTTGAGCTGAAGGCCTCCTGCCTCTTTGTGTACAGTGAGTTTGTGGTATGCTTCATGTGGCATTTTCCCATCCCACAGGAATCGTTAGAGTGTGGCCTGTAGCTGAGTAAACCATTTCACAATTATGAAACATCCCGTCATGCTAATAGGGTATAGCAGTCTGGGTAGTGTGTTCATTTTTAGGATATTAATTCTAGCCCACAGTGTTAATGGGAGTGCTGTCCACTGGTTAAGGTCTTACATAGAAACACAGAAGTTGACAGCAGATAAAGACTGCAAGGCCCATCCAGTCTGCCCATTTTTTTCTACCTTATGAATGTGCTATTAGCCTTTACTCTATCAATGGCCTATTTATTTGCACTCATTTGTATTGCTCCCTTATGCCTATCCCATTCCTGTTTGAAGCCCTGCACTGTATTCATATCCATGCCATGTTGCCATATGTTTGTTTTGAGTACATCTAGATTTTTGTTTTGCATTAGCTTGCGGGTCTGTGATATGGTTATGCCCAGATACTTGATTGTGCTGGGGCACCATTCTCCACCCCATTGCTTTTATTGTGCTTTAAAGGTGCTGTCCAGCGGGAGAAACAAGAGGGCGACCGGTGAGTGTTCTGAGTCTATTCTTGAGCATATTTCGCAGGTCGTGGCCACCTTCAGGATATTCTGGTTGACCATGTAGAAATCTATTCTGGAGTGTGAATCATGTGGGGGGGGTGAACAGAAGGTGTACTCTTGTGAATCTGAATGGAGAACTCTCCACTTGTCTACCAGACCCAGGGTTGACCCGAGTTCCAGGAATGCTCATTGGGTTGGGGAGGGTCCTACTCATTTTGGTTTGGATTTGTTTCTGCTATTGTCCGTGACCAAGTTCCAGTCTCCTGCTAGTATGGTGGGAAGGCCTGGCATGTTTGTGAGTATGGTGTGGATGGAGGTAAAGAATTGCAGGTTATTTGCATTCGGACTATAGACCGCCACTAGTATCACTGTTTGATGATCTAGTTGCCCTTTAACTATGATGTATTTACCATCAGGGTTGGCGTGTGCCTCTGTCAGGGTGAACTGTGCTTGACTGTGGATCAGTATGGGAAATCCAGCCTTTTTGTTGCTTGTTCCCATAACGAATACCTGTCCCACCCATTCCTGATGCCACAGTAGCGCCTGGCTAGCTGGTGTGTGTGTATCTCTTACTGGAAGGCTAGATAGGTTTTCATGGACTTCAAGTGTCTTAGGATCTGTTTTTTTTTTTCCTGAGTTTGTGACCCCTTTATGTTCCATGTGACACACATGCAGGGTTGGGTCATTATTGGGGGTTGTAACATATGGTGTTGTGTGTTATAAGCCAATGGGGGGGGTGGAGAGTGTGTGTCGTTTAACTCTTGGGTGTAACATCTTTGTATTTCCAGTGTTGTCATGGGTTAGGACCATTTGTGGTGTTAGTGAATGGAAAATTATGGTCGGGTGCAACAAAACAAACACGTGCCCAGAATTGAACATGGCACCCTCGCAACCCTAGTTTGCCACCAACCCACCACACCACAGGGCCAGCTCTGCAACCACCACCGCAGTACACTTCACAAACTCTCCTTCCCCTTCTGCCTGTCACATGGTGCGCTCATTCCCCTACACTGCATGCATGTACATATAGTGACATCCTGTTGCTATGTTCACGGACACCCACATCCGGTCAGCCTCCCTACCCAGTAGCCCTGTACACAGGCGCCGTGATTGAGTTACCCTTTTTGAAAGCACTCAGTCATGGTCACCATAATCACAGGCTACTGGAATCTTTTTTTTTGTTGTTAATCTTTTTATTGTATAAAAGAAAAAAATAAGTATGTTCCAAATGGAAACACCAGTTTACATTAGTTTGCCTTCCCACACACATGCAAGCGGGAGACCACGGGGTGTTGAAACATCACTTACACTTTTATCTTTCTTGGTTACATACAGCAGCATCCTATATATCTTAAAATCCATCAAATAGTTCAACTCTTTCTCAGGGTGGTTTCAATAAATCCTTAGTTCTCCGCGTATTAGCAGTATTGCTATCTAACTCATGGGCGTTCAGGAAGGGGACCATATTTCTAGATATATCCGGCTGGTGTTGTTTGGAAAGTGGGCAAGCCTGGAATGAGACACCAGTGATTCCATAGGTTGCATCCACTCCTGGAAGGCTTGCACAGCTTGAGTTCCCCATCTTCCTAGTATTAATTTTTGGGAAAGAAGGCCCTACTTGGACGTGTACCTCCCTCTCTACAAGCCTTATTCCATCCTACTCCAGCTGAGCATGCCACAAGAGGTGTTACTAAACATGAATTAGCATTAGCTGTGCCATTCAGAAAGACTGCCATGGGGAGGCAAGCCTTTGCTGTAAGAGTTCCTGCTTGGATAAATGAGCTACCACCTACCACCTACCACCACAAGCCTTATATGACTTGGGCCTTTCAGGTCTGAGCTAAGGAAGTCTATACTCCCTCCTGTACGCTGCTACTGCCACTCTTAACCCACAAGCCCTGCATGCCACTGTACCCCCAAGGCCAATCTATTGAAGTATATCTCTCCACCAGTACACTGCTACAGCCACTCTTAGCAAAGCAAGTACCAGCACACTGAACCAAGGCTCGCCATGGTTCTTCTTGCACTCTACAAATTGGCACAAAACTCCCTGCTTTCCACCTCCCCATGCCTGTTTACCTGCCATGCACACCCTGCTCCTTTCACCTTATCCCTGATGAGCCCTCACCTACCTACCACCTTACCCCACCCACCCTTAAGCCTACCCCCATCCCCCTCCTCAGATTCCTCTTGTTCTACCTAATCCTGATTAGTTTCCCTCTACCCTGATTGACTACTATGGCTGTGCTGACTCCACTGGCTGTAGCCTAGTAACCATTAGGAATCAGTACTGGTGAACAGCTACATCTCCTGTTTCCTCCCATTACAAGATCCTTCTTAGCTTCAACCTCTGATTTTTCTTAAACTAGTACTTAACTCTGACTTAAGCACTTAATTGTCTGGCATGTTGTGTTAACCTTATCCCCATATACTATGTACAGTACCCATGTTTTGGTTATGTGTTGCTACTTGCCTATGTTATCCTACATTGCAATGCTATTGCCAATGTTTACTGATTGCTCCTGATTACATTATCTTACTATTAGATGTTCTTGACAATGCCTTTTAGGCTGCTACTGACTCCCAAACTTAAGTACTCTCCCCTCCCCTTTTGATGAGGATGCTTTGTAAATGAGCTTTTAGCTCAAAGGTTGTAATTCTGATTACTCAATAAATAAATAAATAAAATTAATCTAACCAATTCTACCGAGTCCTGGGTCAACCATAATATACATGTTTTTTATACTGGGTTATCCTGTGGTTCTAAACTTAGTAATCAGAAACTGGGATTCATGGGGAGGGGTTGGGACAGGATTTGAATGCAAAACTTCTGCACCTTGACCCATACTGGCTACGGGGCGGGGGGGCATTCCCAGAGAACATGTAGTAGGCCTGCTCCCGGGGCACCTCTAACAGTTATCTTGAGTTAATAAACCCATTTTTTTGAGTAGTGCTGGGGTTATATACCACAGGTGCATGACCTTATTTCTGATCAACAGACTGTGTTGGTCTGCACAGGCCCGGTAGGCAGTCATCCAGAATTTATTCCAGGTCTGGTCTGAAATAACCGTGGCTAGCATTGACCCCCACTTGTCTTTGGCTGGTATCGATGGGTCTGGATCTGAGTCTCGCATCTGCCTTTGAATTACCCTTGCCAACCCTTTCTGCTTAGAAACCCACAACTTCAGGGGGCGCTTTCTTAGTTGCCCTCTGCCACATGGGGCCACAGAAGCAACATACACACTGGGATCTGGACCATTTGGTGTACAGGCTTCTCATTTGTAGGTACTGCCAGAAATATTCATTGGGCAGTTGATGACTGTCTTAAATATTGGAAAGAGACAAATACTTTGTTGTCATCTTGTACTAAATCCTTGAAAATGCCTATCCCGCTATCTTCCCACGTCTCCCAATGAATCTGCTGCCTGCCTATAGATAGTGAGAGTTGTTCCACAGGTGGGTGTAAATCCCAGTGCTCAGGCAACACCTTGCCCCTTTTCCCACCTTCTGCCATGCTAAATGAGCAGTATTAATTGTCAGTCAGGCCTGTGCTGATTGTGGGAGGAGGTGTCCCAGGTAACAGTTCATAGGCATACCCTGTAGAACTGTCTCTTCTATTACCATCCACGCTGGCCTTGATTGGGCTAGCTTTGTTCGGCTTTGGCATGTCTTGGCTGTTATGAAGGCATATGAGTACTTCCTAAAGTCTGGTAGGGCCCAACCCCCTCTTTTCCATGGTGCTCACAGTTTGGCCTGCTGTATCTGGGGGGGCCTATGATCCCAGAGGAATGTGATCATTAGTGAGTGTAGCGTGTGTGCCCAAGTATCTGGCAGCAAAATAAGAAGATGCAAGACCAGGTAATAGACTTTGGGGGCCATCATCATTTTTATGGCGGCTATTTTCCTTTCCATAGACAGATGTAGATGCTCCCATCTCCTCATATCATTTTGCAATTGTGCCCACAACAGGGAGAAGTTCCTGTTTACCAAGGTGTTCAAATCAGGAGATAGTTTAACCCCTAGATACTTAATTTCTGCTGGCCTTCAGCTGAGGCCTGTGTTGCTGACCATATCAGGGGCAGCCTTGCTACTCAGGGGGAGAATCTCTCATTTTGAGATATTGATTTTCAGGCCTGAGGTGTCTCTGAATTCTTTCAGTATCCCCAGTATATGTTGGATGCTGTTCTTTACATCTCCTGTCATTATCAATGCAGTCATCGGCATATAGTTTTGCATGATACTGTTTAGGCCCGACCTGTATTCCTTTTATCATGGAGTGCATCTTAATGGCTGCTGATAAGGGCCCCATGGGCAGCACAAATAGGAGGGTGGAAGCAAGCACCCCTGTCTAGTTCCTCTATGGAGCTCAAAGGGGGGAGGTGGAAGACTAGGTTTGCTGGCAAAGGCACCTAGCTTCACCTGAGCTCTTTTCTTCTAGGTTGCTTGAAAGGACAGAGCAAAGAACCTTACCAGAGCTAGGAAAAGGATTAAGGCTTCTTTTGACTAGGCAGATTTACTGTGTGCTGTTATTTTTATTTTGTACTCGCAGGGATTGTTACTGTTTGTTGCTGACATTTTATTGCTTAATTTTTCTCTGATTCAAATTGTTGTTGCTGGGTATACCTTCTGCTGCATTATTACAGGGTGTGCCTACAGGTGTGTGCTTACAGATTACTGCTGTAATCTTCTGATTCAAATTGTCTTTTGCAAGGTATAACTTCTGTTACCACTTTATTTTTCTCTGTAGCAAACTGTTTCTTACAGGGTATATCTTCTGTGAAATTATTACAGGTGGTGCTTTACAGGTTTTACAGTTTTATCTGTCATTAGGATAAGCTTTCAGGGCTACTGCATTTGTTGCTGGCTGATTGTTTCTGCTCTTACCTCATTGTTTCTTTCATCCGTGGTTCTTCTTTTTCGTCAGGGGAAGGGTCCAGCCACCCACCCCATCCCCAACCACCCCACACTACACTCCTTTTATATGGTAGCTTAGTCATGACATTTCCTGTAGCAAAGCAGGAAGGGGTGGATCAGAGGGGTATCCACACAGTGACCTCATTTACAGGGGCACTAGTAATTTTACTTGTTATAACAAGTTATACCAAAGCAAACAAAACACAAAATCAAACTTTTGCTTTCATTTTCTTCCTTCTAATTACTCTGACCAGGTTATAAACCCAGCAACTTATCTGGAATGGATATCATTAACTGCAGGTACTGTGGAACACTTTTCAGAAGGGCAGTTTTACAGGATTTAGGACACTGTTGTACATGCTGGACCATTGGAGATCTAAGGGCTTAGCTCCAGGCAGCATGGACAGAGATTGCACACCTCAATTTGCATATTCAAGAGAAAATATATTATAAGAACCACCTGCCATTTCCTCAACATCCAACAGAACCACCTTGACCGCAAAGGGTAGTTGGTCCAGAAGGTTGGCAAGTGGTTAGGAGAGGCAAATCGGGTGCCCCATCACTCGGTGCTCTCCAACATATCACCTCTACAACCACATAAAAACTACAAACAGGTATCTGCCTCTATCTCAGAAATCAAACAAAGGGGTAGAGGACACTACAGAGCAGAACATTGCAGCACAGGAGCTAGCACAACAAAACTCACCCAAAACAGGAACCAAAACAAAAAAAGCAAAAATAAAATCCAAAAACCTTCTGATCATAGGAGACGCCATGATTCGGGGAGTTGATACCTATCTCCAGCCAGGGGTAATGGTCAGATGTCTCCCAGGTACATCAGCGTGGAGAGACACTGACCACATTGCTAAAACTGTTCAGGAAGCAGGAGAAAATGTTGACATCCTAGTACACATAGGGACTAGCCCTCTCACCAGCCGGTCAGTTGTGGAGACCAAGGGACACCTGACCAGGCTGGGTGACAAACTATTAAACATTTCATCTAGCATCTCCTTCTTTGAGATCCTGCCAGTCTGGGAGAGGGAGGCAGATGTACAGAAGGTAAGAGAAGAGGAGATGGGGAGCTAAACATGTAGCTCAAGGGCTGGTGCTAGGAAAAAGGAATCAAATTTGTAGGGAACTAGCAACAGTTTTGAGAGTGAAAGTTCTTTAAATTTGATGGACTGCATCTGACTAAGGAGGGAGTCAGTGCATTGGGGCAGAAGTTCGACATCTTTACAGAATATTTAAACTAGCAATTGGGGAGAGGGGTGCAGCACCCCATACGTTGAATGGAAAGAAAACCCCTCCCCCCTCAGCTAGTGATCAAACAGGAGTTCAGCATCTTTGTAGTTCATTTGCATCACCAGGTAAGGAAAAAGGTCCAGCTCCCCACACTATGCACAGGGGAAATGCCAGACCTCGCCCAACAACTAACACACTGAAATCTAGCCAATGGAAAATCATGTACACAAATGCTCGCAGTCTGGGAAACAAGATCTCAGATGTGCAGGCAATAATGACAGAGGCTAAACTGGACATAGTAACCATTAGCGAGACATGGCTTACCAGTAACCACACTTGGGAGACTTCAGTACCTGGCTATGTACTGTTCAGAAGAGACCGAGGTGCAAAAATTGGGGGTGGAGTGGCCCATTATGTCAATGAAAATATCAAAGCTACAGAAATTCAGAATACACATAAGGAGCCAGAAGAACTGTGGATCACCCTGGAAACAGGAAATGGGACATCCATACGAACTGGGGCTGTGTACAGGCCTCCAGACCAGGGTGAGGACATAGACACATTACTGTTAGAAGATATACAAAACATGGCAGTGAAAGGAGAGGTTCTGATAATGGGAGACTTCAACATGCCAGATACAGATTGGTCAATACCAGCAGGAACATCTGCCAGAACTAGACATATGGTGGATTCCCTGCAGGGGAAGGGCTTCAAACAACTGGTACAACAACCCACAAGAGACATGGCTATCCTAGATCTAGTACTGACTAACCGGGAAAGGATCACAGAGCTCCAGGTAGAAGGTCACCTGGGGGCCAGTGACCATCACATGGTATAGTTCAGTTTGGCCACTAGAACTAAATCATCTCATTCCAAGGCAAAAATATGGGACTTCAGAGGAGCTGACTTTGATAAGATGGTCAACAGAGTTAAGCTAGCCCTGGCAAAAAGAAATACAGGTGAGGGGGTACAGGCAAAGTGGGCAAGCATTAAGGATGCACTACTTGAAGCAACATCCCATTGTGTTAGAGAGAAAAGGAAGTGCAAAAGAAGATGGAAACCACTTCGGTTCTCAAACACAGTAGCAGAAAAGGTCAGAGCCAAAAGGCTGGCCTTCAGGAAATATAAGGGAACACAGCAGGATGAAGATAGGGGTGCATACCAAACTTCCCTAAGGGAAGCAGAGAAGGCAATAAAGCAGGCAAAGGCCCAAACCATGGAAACACTAGCACAAATTGTAAAAGAAGGTGACAAGACTTTCTATAGATACATTAGTGAAATGAGAAAGTCCAGAGGGGGTATTGCTAAGATCAGAGGTAATAAGCAGGGCCACTGGAAAATTATGGCTTAATTTTTCCCAAGTAGTTTCCACAATTTTCACCTTTCTCCACACAAAACTGCACACTTCTGCAATTTCTTACTTTTATGGAATTTTGACTGAAATTGTATAAAAATATTTAAATTCTCAAGGAAATCTACTCAGACATATTAACAATTTAGTGCACAGACTTGGATTTGACCAAAACAGTACAGTGTGAGGTGAGAAGGGTTCAAATGTGCCTCTGCTTTCATGTGATTCACTTCCCTGCTTTGATTTCAGAATCCTCTGGTCATGCATATGAAGACTTGAACACTTAAAATCTGTGTTAAAGCAGACTATCAGAGAACTTTTTGCTGACACAGAGACTGAAACAATAGTTGTGAGAAGAGGTGCAAAGTGCCCCATTCACCTAAATGAAGCCTTGACCACAATGCTTGTTTTAAAATGGTAGGGTAGATTTTCCTTGTATAAATACTTTCAATCTGAAAGGATTTTGATTCAAATGAGTCAAGAGTTTGGATGGACTTGCTAATTATAAACTTGAATGTGCTTCTGAGGTGGTTGGTGACAGTGATTCCTTACATGTCAGTCTGCCGCAACTGCATACTCACATACAAAACCTACAAAAGGAAACATTTCTGAAAACATGCTGAACAGGTTAAGTATACTGTAGTTAAACAGTTACCTTCAAATAGCCAAAGTAATTGCAACCCAAGTAAAATCACTGCAAACCGAGTAGAACAAAAGTATAATGTATGGAAAACTATTGTATGATGTAATGAAAAGCTATTGGTATGATTTGATACTTTTATCATGTGATTTTAAAATGTACTTACAGTGCTGATTAAGAACAGTAATTATTTTAACAAAATAAATATTTTTTTTACTAGACCTTTATTAGGCACCCTGCTTATCTGTTTATTTTGTTCTTGCACCAAAGCAAGTAGTTTAAACAGGCTTCATTATTTAACATCTAGAAACTGGCAAAATATGTTATTTCAGGATGTATTCAGTACAGAGTAATTGTAAATTACTGAATAAAATCTAGTTAACACTGCATGACTTAGATGTCTTGATTTTTAGAAGATATGTTACATAAGGATTAGTTTACAGTGCATTTCAAAAACACGTCTTTCTTCATATTAAAAGCATTTACAAGTGGCAATACATTTATCTAACAATTTATGTGATCAATACATGCTGCAGCAAACAATAAAATATTTATTAGGCGGCTGTTGGGATGTATAGTGAACCCCCTCAATTTTCCCGCAATTTTTGCAAGAAAAGCCCTGATTTTTGGGTAAAATTTTCAGCAATTTTCCAGTGGCCCTGGTAATAAGGGGGCATGTGAGGAGGAGGACCATGTAAAAGCATCTATCCTAAATAGACACTTCTGCTCAGTATTTACTGAAGAGAAGGTAGGGCAGGGCCCACAGCTTAGCACCATGGACACAGGAGGAGGGAGGTGTGCACTAGTCCCTTCACAAAAGAAAGGGTCCTACAAGAGCTCGATAAGCTCAGGGTGGATAAGGCAATGGGACCTGATGGCATACATCCCAGGTTACTAAAGGAGCTAAGGGTGGAACTAGCAGAGCCATTATCAGAACTGTTCAGTGAGTCTCTGAACACAGGAGAGGTCCCAGAAGACTGGAGAAAGGCTCATGTGATCCCACTCCACGAGAGTGGTAGCAGGGAGAAGGCAGGGAACTACAGACCAGTCAGTCTTACCTCAGTAGTGGACAAGATTACGGAGGCACTCCTTAAGGAATGGATAGTTCAACACTTAGAATCCATAGGAGCACAGGATCCAAGACAGCATGGTTTACAAAAGGAAGGTCCTGTCAAACTAATCTCATAGATTTCTTTGACTGGGTGACCAGAGTGGTGGACCAAGGGGGAGCAGTTGATGTTGCCTACCTTGACTTCAGCAAAGCTTTTGATACTGTTCCATATAGAAGATTGATTAATAAGCTGGGTAGGCTTGGGGTGGGTCAGAAGTTGGTCAACTGGGTGGCAAACTGGTTGACGGGCAGAAAACAGAGAGTGGTGGTAAATGGCATACAGTCAGAAGAGATGCAAGTCACAAGTGGGGTACCTCAGGGATCAGTCCTGGGGACAGACCTCTTCAATATCTTCATCAGTGACATTGCAGAAGGACTGGAGGGTAAGGTTTGTCTATTTGCAGATAACACCAAGATCTGCAACAGAGTAGATGATCCAGATGGGGTGGGCAGAATGAGAAGAGATCTGGATAAACTAGCAAAATGGTCAAAAGAGTGGCAACTGGGGTTTAACACAAAGAAGTGCAAGATCATGCACATAGGGAAGAGAAACCCTGAAGCCACCTAAAGGCTGGGAGGGGAGTTGCTGGCAGTCACAAGGGCATCATCGTCACCAATGACCTGAAATCATCGAAGTAGACCACTGAAGCAGTAGGTAAGGCTAGGGGGATGTTGGGGTGTATTAGTAGGGGTATCACAAATCAGAAGAGGGAGGTAATAATCCCTCTTTACAAGACACTGGTTAGGCCCCATCTGGAGTACTGCATGCAGTACTGGAGACCACACCTTCACAAGGACATTAACCAAATTGAGGCAGTCCAGAGAAGGGCAATCAAAATGGTGAAGGGACTGCATCAGAAAATATATGAGGACAGATTAATGGAGCTCAACATGTACACCCTAAAGCAAAGGAGGGAGAGAGGTGATATGATCAAAACATTCTCAAAACATTCAAACACCTTAAGGGCATTAACAAGGTGAAAGATTCTAACATGTTTCAGTATAAGAAAAATAGCAGGACAACAGGACACAGCATGAGATTAGAGGGGGCCGACTAGTGGGGTAATATGAGGAAGTTATTTTTCACAGAAAGGGTGGTGGATGCATGGAACGGCCTACCTCAGGAAGTAGTGGATATGAATACAGCGCAGGGCTTCAAACAGGCATGGGATAGGCATAAGGGAGCAGTACAGATGACTATGAATAGATAGGCCATTGACAGAGCAAAAGCCGATGGCACATTCATAAGATAGAAAAAGAAATGGGCAGACTAGATGGGCCTTGCGGTCCTTATCTGCCGTCAGCTTCTATTTTTCTATGTTTATTCATTAATACCTTGACTCTGGGTTCTGCACACAGGGTTCTGATCCACAATGTACAGTGAGTTTCAAAGTTACACTGATCCAGAACTGCAAGTAGGTACTCCCACTCCTCAGAATTAAAGGCTTTTTTCAAAGTCGATTGTCACTGTTGCTGCTGGAGTGGAGAGACCTGCTGCGGCCTGCATCAGGGTAACTGTGGTTCATGGTGGTCAGCGCTGTTCTGTCCTTTGATGAATCCCACTCGAGAGGTGTGCATTGTGTTGGAAAGTACATGTTCCATATAGGCCACTAGCACTTTGACTATGATCTTAGCATCTGCATTTATGAGAGAGATCGGTCTGTAATTCCCAGGGCTGGTATGGTCTTTCCCTTCCTTGGGGAGGATGGTGATTACTGCTTCCCTTAAGGTGTCTGGTAGGGTCCCTATCATATGTGCTTCTTGGAACATCCTGAGCAGTGGGCCTGAGATTTCTGCTTCAACAGTTTTATAAAAGTCAGCATCGAAGTCATCGCTCCCAGACTCCTTGTGAGCTGCCATACTATTAATGGCCTTAGTCAACTCTTCGTCAGTCAGGGGAGCATCTAGCATTTGTTTTTGATAGTCTGACAGCTTATGAAGGGATAAACCCCTTACAAACTCGTGAAAACATTCAGCATCCCATTTTTTATGGGACCTGTACAGAAGTCAGACATAACCCCGTTTTATTCTGTTTGGTCGTACACCAACTTCCCTTGTTTGTTCTTCAGCATGTGGATATGCCTATCAGCTTGTCTTCGGCTCAGTCTAAAGGCCAGCAGCTTCCCAGCCTTCTCCCCCTCTGCCCAGTATTTGTATTGTGCCCTCCTGATGTGTAGTTCCACATGCCTAGTGGCTAGTCTATTAAGCTGAATCCTCAGGGCTGTGAGCTCCCTAATTAAATTGGGGTCTGATAGCTGCTTCGGGCATTTCTTGAATATCTCTTCTTTTTCTCTAAGTGCAGTTTATAATGTTGCTGCCTCATCTTCTCTTTGCTTTCACCTTTGTGTGGCAAAGCTGATTATCCTTCTCCTTATGGTGTCTTTGTACGCTTCCCATATAGTTTCTGATGAGGTGTCCGACTGTGGGTTGAGCTGAAAAAACACGTTGGTTTCTTCACTCATTTACATTTTGAATCCCTCATCCTGCAGGAGGAGAGGGTCCAGCCTCCAGGAGGTAAAATTTTTTCTTGGTCAGGGGTTACACCATGAGCTCCATCACCCCAGGTGCGCGGTCTGACAGAAATACAGTTTTTATGAGTGTATCCCTCACCTCTGGGGTAAGCTGTTGCGATGTGAACCAGCAATCAATTCTGCTTGCCATAGCTCTTGCGCAGAAAAGTAGGTGTAATCTCTGTCAGATGGATGCTGCAGCCTCCAAATATTTGACAGTTGATGCAATGAAAGTAAATCTTTAATGGCCCCAAGTGAATTAGTGTGGTTCTATGTTGGCTTTGGATCTATCTAGCAGATACTCTATTGCCAGGTTGCAATCTCCGCCAACTATAATTTGTCTTGACTTATGTCCAGCATTATCTGTGAGACAATGTGAAAGAAATCGGGGGCGTCCTCATTCAGAACATATATATTGACCAACAGTGTGGGGCCCTTGGGAGGTTCCATCTTTGCCATTACCCAGCACCCATCTGCATCCGCAGCCTGTTGCATGCATTTCCAGTTAAGCTTTTTGTATATTAATATTGAGACTCCTCTCTTGGTTTTTCCTGCTGAACTGTGAAATTCTCATCCCACCCACTCCAGAACCATCTTTTTAGCTTCCTTCAAGGTTAACTTGATCTCCTGTAGAAATGTCACCTGGGATTGTAATTTTTTTAAATCTGGCTAGTATCTTTTCCTCTTGATAGGCAAGTTCAACCCCTGCGTGTTCCAAGAGGTTAACAACACATCCCTGGAATTATCCATGGTTCAGCCTAAAGATGCTTTCCCTTTTATAGTAGTTCAGTAATCTCCACCATGCTTCCCTCGATGCCCCATGCCTTCCCTTTCTGGCGTTCTGCTCTATATTGCCTATCTTGAGTTGCCCTATCTGTTGGGCTGTGCTGTTTCCGTATCTACCTTTCCTCCCCTTCCGCTATGCTTTATTACCCTGCTAGCCACCTTGCTATGCTCATACTTGCTTCTGACCTTGTGTAACCAACATTTTTTTTCCCCATGTGGGGACCCTGCCCCTCGCCAACCCTTCTATCTCCGAGCAAGGTGCCTCCTGCGAGGCCCGTTCTCTCTGACTGGCTGAAATGATGACTTAACCATATCCTTGCCCACCTGGCTGATATCTAGCCCTCCCTTCCTTTGTAATTTCCTGATACTTTGGGGTCATGTTCTCCCGATGGGTCAGGAAATCCTCCACACCTTGTGGGATTCCAAGACCCAAGAACACACCCTGGGGGTGGAGGTCCTCTCTTCAAACTCCCCTTGTAATGTGTAAGCCTTCTATTTTGGCTTCCCTACTTGGCTTACCCTCTTAAATCCTCCTAAGGAGTTATCCCTGGGGCTATTCCTGTACAACATTAGCTGTACACTAGCTTTTGGACCCATCTGTTAACATTTCAAACAACAGTTATGACAAGAGCCACGGCTCAACTCTGTTAAGAATAAACATTTCTGCTCCTTGTACCCCTAAAACAGTTTAGAGTGTACTGACTATCCAACATTGTTAAACCCCACATCATTGTACCATAAACACTCCCACTCCCCAGTAGGGGTGATGGGAGGGGGCCCTTCATTTGCAGTCTCCCTCAATATGATTAGAGGCATTTTGGGGGGGGCCATGGCACATATGAATTAACCGGGTTATTTGGTTCCCCCCATCCCTTGTATTAACCAATGAACCTTGCTGCCCCTTGCTATGACTTCCCCACTCTACAGCTCAGTGTGAATCAAGCAAGATGTTACCTTTGCCTGTGTTTGCATTTCTTCTGCCATATAGCTGGAGTTCTGGGAGCCTTTCTAGCGGGGTTCCTTTACCTGGGGTACTTCGGATGAGCTGGTCTCCCATGGAGATCCTTTTAAAACCCTTCCCCTCATGTCAGAACTATGTACTTACCTGCTATTCCACCATTCATGAACATGCCCTATATCCCTGTGCATCGCAGTTCCTTATTAGCACATGGCAGCAGCCGCTTTACCCCTCTAATCCAACTGATTGCATTTCTAGGGATTCTGCTGGCCCCCATCTGGGCTGTTTAATTGCCTCCCTCTTTCAGGCCATATATCAGTAATCCCTTCCACCCCCCCCCCAGCATTCACAATTAGACCCCTACTGTAGAGCCGCATTAGGCTGCAATCACTTCCCCGGCATACCTTCATTGTACGTTTCCCTCTCTGCCCTCATAAACCTCTTAAACATTTAAATATCCTTAATCACGTCAACTGGTCAGCCCATCAACAACTTGCCTTACCTGTGGCTTGTCCCAGTGTCACTTCCAGCCCTTGGGACTTATTGCAGGGTCGGCTCTTCTCTCAGTCTCCTCCGGTCATCGGTACTCCTCATGCAGGCTGACATGCAGTCTTGATGAAAGTGGCAGCATGGCTTCCGACTCTGCATGGTCCCCGAAAGATTGACTACAGTCCACCCATTCAGCATATATCGGGGACCAGTCATTCTGTCCATCTGTTCCTGCTCCTGTTGCAGATGCTTCAGCTTTCTTCTTGAGTGGCAGTTGGAGCTCTGTGGGCATGAAGTCTCTAAGGAGCTCATACTTGTTGGTTGTTTTCACTAGGGTAAGCCCTGGGGATGCTCTCCCCCCATTAGAAAAGTGTAGCTGGCTCTGCAGACTTCGGGATCTGGCCAATCGTGGTAGGGATGGCTTATGTGTCTGTGACTGCTGCTTGCCCTTCTTGTGCTGTCTGCCCATCTGCACCTTTTGTCACTCTTTTGTGCCTGCCAGTACTTGAGAGTCCCCTTGATTCTGTCTGGTTGTGTTATCAGGCGTGGTGTCCATTTGTTGCGGGGTTCCGCCAGGTGGAATCGAGTGGTGCAGGGACATATTACTGGTGCTCATAGACAGGTCTCCTATGAATTGTTCCACTTTATTGGGGCTCTGGAATATGATATAATTACCCTGAAATTGTACCCTTAGCAAGGCAGGGTACCTCAAAGAGGCTGGAATGTTCATCTTATATACTGTCTGCTTTACAGCCATATACGCCCTTCTTTTCTTAGACAATTCAATAGAATAGTCCTGATATATTTGAATTTTGTTGCCCTCCCACATAAGCTCTCCTCATTCCCTTGCCACCCTGGTGCAGTGCTCTTTCTCGGGGTACCTCAGAAATTTGCACAAAATCAGTCTTGGGCACTCTCCTTCTCTCAGCCGTGGAGCCAGGGAGCGATGTGCCCTCTCACGATCTGGTGGTGCTCAGTTATTTATTTTGAGCATTCATGGGAGGGCCGCTCTCAGAAAAGCCACCATGTCCCTGCCTTCAGTCCCCTCTGGCATTCCTGTGATACGGATGTTCTTGCATCTGGCTAGGTTTTCTAAGTCATCAACCTTGCCTAGTAATTATTGAATTTGAGACTGATGCTCCCATAGGTACCTGGAGTGGCCATGAGTAACAGCCCTTTGTTGAGTTATGTTTTTTTTCCTAAGTGGCCACCCTCGTGGTGAGGACACCCAGGTGCTCATTTGTTGTGGCCGTGGTGATCTTTAACTCGGCAGTGTCCTCAGGAAGTTTAAGTTTGCTTAGTATGCATGCAGGTTATTGTCCATTGAGGCAGGCTGCTGGAGAGCCATTGCATGCAATTTTCTAGACAGCTGTTCCTTGTGTGTTTAGGATGGGGTTCTTTCACCGCACTTTAAAACATTCCGCTAGTGCTTCAATCAGGGAGACAGGCCCAGCTGAGTTGCCAGATGTTGGAGAGGAAAACTCTCAGATTTCTGTCATTCAGTGAACGATCCGCTCCTGTAAGGGCTTTTCTGCAGCTGATGCAAAGCTGTCTCAATGTCTGTCTATTTCCTCCAGCTAGTGTTAGTGAAAGTGTCGGATGAGCTCATCTGTAGTCCCAGGGAATTGCTCCTATTCGATTATCTGGCCACCATTTTAGATGGCAAACTCCGCCCCCCCCCCCCCATGGAGGGAGCTTTTAATTTCTTGGTAGGCTTTTTGTCTTTCCCTAACATCATTGTAAAGATGAAATCTGTGCACATTCCAGAAGAGATTGCCTTTATTTCTTGCCTACGATTGTATATGCTGCTTGATGAAGAAGGAGTGACAGCAGACCATTATAACTCTTGGTTTACTGCTGTGCTGGGCTGGTGTCCAAAGCAATTTAAGCAAGTAATCCAGCATGTATGTGGTACCTTTAGGTGGGGGTCCTGCTACATGAAGAGCTTTTGCACAAAATCCAATAGGTTTGATTTTTCTGCCTGCTCCGGGATACTCACTATTATTAGATTGTTTTTCCTTGCTCTGCTCTCTTGGTCTTCTATTCTGGATCTAACTTGTTAAGCTTTTTCCTAATTTCTCATAGCCTTTTCTGGTCTCTGGCTTGTTGGTCTTCGGGTGAGCTTATCCTGGTTTCCACATCTGCTACCCGTGTGTTAAGGGCGTCTATCATCAGTTTTACAGACTTCAGTTCGGTGGTTAAGTCACAAAAAGATGTTTTCAACATTATAAGCTCTGAGAACAGTTTGTCTAAGTTGTCCAGTCTGTCCAGCTTTTTGAATTTGTCTGATAGGAATCCGTTTAGTAAGTCTGCGTTCAGGGATTCAAGCAATGAGTCTGGTTTCAGCTGCTTGTTGGTGGGGTAGGTTGTGTTAATGCTGGAGTTGATGTTACATCCATTTTCTGTGTTTCTGTCGGGTCCATCTCTCTGAAAGTTCAGAATTAATTTCTTTGATATTTCCCCTAACAAATTCTGTGGTTTGATCCACTCAGTATTTAGTTAATTAACTGTAATTAGCTGCGTTTTCGATGGTAAGCCAGGAGCTGCAGGAGATGCGTCCATTCAGAGTTTTGTCTCTGCCCACTGTTACGTATTATAATTTCCCTTCTCCCCGGGTCACACCTGAAAATGAGCCTTGGCTCAGTGTACCTTTCCCGGTTACCAAAAAACACTGTCTATAAACAAAACAGTGGGACTGTAGAGAAAGCATGTTAACTGATCCCGAATACTGGACCTGGAGGCCAAACACTAATTACTAATGACATGGGGTTAGCACAGTCCTTCAGATAATAAATGGCTAGGAGATTTGCCAGGAACAGTTGAATTTGAACATATTTCACATTTAGCTGTGGGGGGGCCCATGCTAGCCTTTTCCAGGTACTGTGCAAGAACTGCTGGTTTCCCTACAGCAAGTGAGTATTTTACAGGCCCCCATAAATAAGTTGAAGGATACAATGAATGCATCTCCTAAAAGAAAATTGATAGAAGATGCAGTATGAGTTTAAACATGTACATTTGGTAGTGTTCTACTCAAGGGAGTGTCACAAGAACATCCTCCTTTTTTAAATGCTTCGTCACTGTTTAATATGGCAATGCCCCATCTGACCATTTGATTTAAACAGCAGGAACTGTAGCATCTACAGTAAAAGGCTTAAAATCATTATATTTTCAATCATGTTTACTGTACCTTTAGTGTTTTTGAACAGTTGTAAGATGTGTAGCTTCCACGTGTTTGTGCATGTTTTGCATTTAGTCATTTGTAGCTATCTTTTTAACTTTGAGTTAGCGTTTTTGCTTAGTGATTTCAACATTTAATGTTTTTTTACTGTTTGTCATTTAACCCTTAGGCTGCTGACAGAATTAGATCATATAGGAAGTTTGGACTGATATATCAGTCTGCTGCCCAGAAAGGGTTAAACTCGTTTTGTATATTATGACACATGACTATTTAGAGCCCATGCTTTTTATCTGTGCGCTGTGTGTTGTATGCTTGCTGAACCTGCATTTTTTGGGGGTTGGAGCACTACCTACCCAGACAGTTCCATTTCTGACTGGCAGTCAAGAGCTCAATGTTTTATTCCATTTTACCGCCTGTGCTACCCAATTTGCTCTATTGTTTGAGCAACCTGTTTTCATGATCCTGTTCGCTTGCCTTTGGTTTTACACTTTAGGTTAGAAAGTCATCAATGGCTTGCTTGACCAGCTTTGTTCACTGTTAGCCCTTTGGCTCTACTTGGATTTGAGAGTCTCATCTCTGCTTAGTTTGAAAAGCCTGTGTGATTTTTATGCTCCTGCTGCTGTGTTTGCTGGCTGTTCCTTTTTAGCCATACGTATTTGACCTTCTGATTAGCTGTTTGTATGTGCTTGATGCTTTTTACTTGACTTGATGTTAATGTATCACCTTGCGCTTGATTAGTTAAGCATCCTGGTGCTGCGTTTATTTGTCTTGGTCTTCTGTTTTGTCTGATTACTCTTGATTAGTTGAGCATTTCAACTCACCTGACTAGTGTACCATATTACTGTGCTTTTGCTACACGTTTTACACCAATGCTTCTTGTCACCTTGCTTCTAATTAGTTAAGCATCTTGGTGTCCTTTCTGTGTGGATTGCACTTTGAATATTTCCCATCCTGATGTCTGCTGAATTTTTCCTGTTTGCATTTTAGATTACCCTGCCTGATTCTGAGGCCCTCTCCCTGCCTGGATGAGTGACAATCATTTTCTGCATTACTGGTGTGACATTGTTAACTAATTCAATGAGCTTGACAAACCTTTTGTGAGCCCATTATACTGTTCCCAGTGCTTTTGCTCTGCTACTGTAAATAGTGGGGTATCTTTGTTCAGTGAGAACTAACTCCTGTAATTCTCAAACCTGAGTGACTCCATTTGAACTTCCCCTGCTGAGGAGAAATGCCATTTATTTGGGCTGCAGTGGGCAGAGCCCTGCAGACCTCTTGCTATCGAAAAAGGACTCAGCATTCCTAGCAGTCGTTGCACCACAGTCGGCTCCGCATCCATGGAGCACTCCAATCTCACTGCACTATTTCGTACTTTAAAAAGAAATCAGCGGTATTCTGATCATAACACTAAGGTACTGGGCACCCTAGTGTCACTCGTATGATTCTGGAGGGGGGGTGCGGTGGTGGGTGCTGAGATGGAGGGTCGGGTAGGGGGGGATATCTCTAATTTAAAAGGAAAAAAAGAAAAATGAATGGCAGTCACAGAGGAATCTGGCACACTCCACTGTCTCCAAGATGGCCACTGCACTCTACTGTGCATGTGCAACTACCAGCGCCTGCGCAGTACAGTGCAGCCATCGCCATTTGTTTTTTCTTTTTAAATTATTAAATTAAGAGATATCCCGCCACCCAACCCTCCCTCTCAGCACCCCCCCAGAAACATATGAGAGACATTTGGGGTGCCCAATCCCCCAGTGTTGGGATCAGGATGCTGCCAATTATTTTTTCATGTTCCCTCACCTGACCCTCCCTCTCAGCACCCAGCACTCCCCCTCCCCACCAGAATCATAACAGAGACATTGGGAATGGCAAATCCCCCTCTGTCACAGTCACCAATCTTGTTTTTGGGGGAGGTGACCCCACCACCGTGCATGCATGGTTATTTGTTTTGGGGGATTTTTTTTTAATCACCCATCCCACCGACCCTCCCTCTCAGCACCCACCATCACCCCACTCCCCAAGAAATGTTATAGAGACACTGGGGTGCCCAACTTCCAGTACAGGAATCCTCATTTTTCTTTATATACCTTTAAAAGAAAACCATCCTTGGATGTCTTTTGCAGCCATTAGACTTCCCCCAACCAGACCTTCCCACTTAGCACCCACCACCCCAACACCCTCATGCCCTTACTTACCAATCGGGGGTCCAACGCCATAATTCTCTCTGGACCACAGACACATCTTCACTCTTCAAAGCTGGACTGCAAACTGAGAAAACAGGTATGCGGTTCAATGTATTTTAACGGGGTTTTGAACTTAGTGCCATAACTTGGCCATTTTTGCATATTTGTGCCCCAGAGTTTTAACATGCCTTCTTTGTGACCTCACCTCATGAACAGTGGTACTGTCATTAGGCAGATATTTCCCAAAAGGTGATTTTTGCAGTCTCTGTACAAAATCAGCTTTGGAGCAGGAGTTGAAACTTTTCTCTGCCCTTGTAAATGAGGTGGAGCCAGAGGAAGACTATGTTGAAAATGTGGTGCAAAAATATTAAAAAACAACCAGGTTTTGAGCCCACATTGACTTTTGCACATACGTGCTCGTAACTTTAATAATTTTAATTTTTTTCCCCCAAATTCACAATATGGCTGTATCTTTACAGCACCTCATGAATATGACAGCTGTCATTTTTCAAATCCTGGCCAAAATGTTTTTTTACGTCCCAAAAGGTGATTTTGTAGTCCCTGCACAAAATCACCTTTTGGACAAGAGTTGAACATTTTCTCTGCCCTTCTTAATGAGGTGGGGTCCTAAGAAGACTATGTCGAAAATTTGGTGTAAAAATATTTAAAAAAAACAGCCAAGTTATGAGCCTACATTGACTTTTGTGTACGCAATCTCGTAACTTTGGTAATTTTCAATATTTTTCCCCAAATTCACAACATAGTCATACCTTTACAGCACCTCATGAGTGTGACAGCTGTCATTTCTCAACTCCTGACCAAAACGCGTTTTTGCATCCTGAAAGTTGATTTTCACAGTCCCTGTGTGAAATCACCTTTAGGCCAGGAGTTGCACATTTTCTCTGCCCTTCTTCATGAGGCAGGGTCATAACAAGGCTATGTTGAAAATCTGGTGTAAAAATATTATAAAACAAGAAATGTATGACCCTGCATTACATTTTGCAAATGCAGGCTTATAACTTTGGTAATTTTCAATATTTGCACTCCAACTTCCTCACCTGCAGCTCTAACGGCTCTGGCCAGATTTTATTTAATTTGTTCTAAGACTTGCTTGACAGTTTAACTGTATTTAATGTTTCCCCTTTTTTGTGTCTGGTAAATAGAGGTGTTAGTTGGTGTATGATGTAACTACTGTAGTACTGTTTGAATTGAACATTAAACTTTACTCTTTTCCATGTGATCTTACTTTTAAACTTTTGCCCTAATAACATTATTTATCCAGAGTCATACTGATACATTACACTCCAATATAATCTGTACCCTTAGACCATCATGAATGCAAGCTAAACTTCAATTTGCTGCTTTTAACTTCAACAATACTTTAGGCAACTAATGCAGGATGCGTGCATACTAAGAGGTAGGGGTATCTGTAATTTCAATAGCAATGTTGTTATTCTTTATTGCCTTTTAGGTGACTAGGAGTATAAACTAGAGGGATTAATCATGAAACTCTGATTTACCTTCCTAGTAGGGATCTGTTTTCACAGACTACACATTACAAGGAAGTGAACATCAACAAATGTGCAATATTTAATGTTAGATTTCTCTGATTAAAGTATATGTTTTTGTAGTGTAACCCCTAGATGGCGCTATCCCAGGGGCTACTACCCCTGCCTGATTTGCCACTAACAGGTTGAGGGGCCTGGATCCAATGGCAGGTGCCTCCACCCAGAGGTCAGGGTTTGCAATAATTAAACTTACTTGGTCACAGCCCTCTGGGACACTGCAACCCCCCTTTCTTCCCACTAGTGGCCCACACAGTATATCAGAATTACCTTCACAGTATACACTTACCCCCAGAACTGGTTCAGGCACTGGGACCCCCTGTAAAACAAGATACAGTGCAACAATCACAGTACAATATTTTAACATAGACAAATACCTCAGGCAGTATAACTTTGCTGAAACAAGCAGCTCTGATTTATTTAGGGGGATATAACAAGGACAGGGGGAAATCAGGTTAATTAGCTTATCACTCTACTCATCTACCTATGGCTCTGTGCACAGGCCTATCCCTATCAGTTACTGTCCCTGGGTACCCAAGCCCTAGTGGCTAGTCCAAACCGTGGCAGCTGGTAGGGGCCCTTTCACACAGAGAAAAGGAAAATTAAACAGTCAGCAGTACAGTAATTCCATTTGGATTTAATGTAGCAATTCAACAGGGGCGACCCTGAATTAGTACTCACGACCTCCAAACAAGATAGGGTCCTTCAATGTCAGCAGGGCTACTCTTGAGCTCAAGAGACTCCTCACACATTTATATGGTAAACAGTCACAGGCAAAAGTCACGTAATGGCAGCAGGATTCACTTGGGGTACACAAACCTCTTCACACATTTATATGGTAAAGAAAGCACTATACCAGGCAGGCTGCATCTGTATCCCGATCGTCAATTACTGCACAATACCCGAGAACACACAGCAGATTCAGTTCCTGACAGACCGAGTGCAATTCATGCAATTCCTCCAGTCTTCTACAGGGTGAGCCTGGTTTCTACTCTTCAGATATCCTTTGATTCTCTTCACAGGACGGATTCAGTCCTAACAAGCAGTTACACAAGCTGCAGACCGGAACTCTGGACCTTACACATGTTTTTGACTGAAACTGTGCACTGAAGGAGCACAGGGTTTCTTTCCCTTCACCCAGAGCTAAACTGAAACTCCAACAGACAAAACCGGCACTTCCTTTGAGTTCCTCCCAGTTCTTGACTGGATTGGCTGTCACCACAATAGACTGCTGCTGTTGGTCCAAAAAGGCGCCAAGTCTAAACTACATCTCCCAGAGTCACTGCCCATACAATCCTCTTGTGGCTGGCTCAGATTATGAGTCCAAGTTCTGATTCGTCCAAGGCACCATTTTAGAGCTAGCTTACCCCACACTGATTGGTCCAGTTCAGCAGTTCAAAACCAGAATGGGAACTAGGCAGACACAGTTCTGACTGCAAAGAAAGCAGGTTAGACAAACTGTAATTTCATTATTACTCTAAATGATTTCTGGCAAACAGTTACATCTTTCAGATAGGTTCCCTTTGCACTCCTAGTGACTGCAAAATGGAGTGAATTGGCAGCAGTTCAAGTGGTACTCAAGCAGAGAAGCACACAGTCCCCCATACAAACTAATTATGTCTGCAAGCAGACAGCTCTTAAAGAGACAGTACCAGAGGTTCTAAAAACACTCACTGATAAATGGCTTAAACGCTAAACACCATTCAGGCTTGGAGCATTCAAGCAAGCTCCTGGAAGTCTTTTGGGAACCCCCATTTGCAGGGGGGGTTGCAGTAGCATTACCAAATTTTACAGCAATGTCTAGATTGTATCTTCCCTACTATAACTTGACAATAAGGTGGAAGACTGCACTGAATAATTTGATGTTTTTCCCCTGTTCTTCTCATAATTTTGTTTGTTAATCCAGGTCTCACAACACAGGTGGTTGTGTCAGGTGTTTACAAATGGAACTTTCCATTCTTTTTTTTTTTTTTTAGTTTTTGTTGACAGAGTAAGTGCACTAGACAAATCCTGCCTATTTTCAGGCATGACCTGGGGTAGGGGAATACAGATGAATGCCAACTGACCTTGAACCAGACGAAGCTGTTGCTGGTATTTTTCGTGAATGGAGGAAATTATGCCATTGCACTGGGGAAATTCCCCTGCTCTTTTTGAGAAGTGTCATGGGATCTTTAACATCCAACTGAACTACCACCAGAACAGGCAGATGGGACCTCGGTTTAACGTCTCATCCAAAAGACGGCACCTCAGGAGTGCAGCACCCCCCTCATGCTGCACTACAGTGCCAGTATTGGGATATTAACCCAAGTGCCTGGTGTGGGGATAGAACCCACAGCCTACTGATCTCCCGGCCTCAGAGGTGAGTGTGCTACCTGCTGAGCCACTGACACACTTCGATTAAGTTGACACACTTAGATTATGTTGATGTCAGATTTATGGATTGCATCAGAATGGCAATTGTATAGATAACTCTAAACTTTGGCAGTCACTGTTAAACTGAGTTATCTGTTTTTGACTTAGTGTTTTGGAGATGTATATCATGTTTTGGTTGTTAACAACTTTAATGTCAGTAATGATGCTGAAACTGATAAATCTGTTAGGGAATTCCTGGACTTACTAAACTCACGTGATTGTTAACAACCTGTAATTTATCAAAATCATAGTGTATGGATATAACTTAGATTTAAGTTTTACCAGAGGTATTTGTCTTACAGTAATTGCCCATTTATTTTTTTGCCATTTAATAAACTTTATGAAATAATTTGAAATATAACAACCATACTGGCAAAGAAAAATAAAAGGAGAAAGACATGCAATGTGGTCAGACAGGTCTATATAGCAGATAATAAAAACAAAGAAACAAACACCCTCCCCTCCCCCACTCCCACAATATCTGTTAAAGATCAAGGAAAAGCAATTCAGATTAACTATCAGCCTCCCCCATACCCCCAATCCCCTCCACCCTCCCCATACAGGCAGAAATATACCAAAGGTGTCCCTGGGAAACAAGGTTATAAGATTAATACATTAACTATAAACTAATTTAACAACTGGAAAAATAATAATGTTGAAATGACATAAAAATTAAATGGGGTTAGAGAGCCTGAAAAATGTATCCATAACCTCACCTCCCAGCAATGTATGAAATAAAGGGGTTCCAAAGCAGTAAAAATTGAGGCAGCTTATAAAACTGCACAGCAATAGAGCATTCTGTGCTCCCCACAAAAAAGATTTTCTGGGTCCGCTCCCTCAAGGAAGGAGCAGTGTCAGAACTCCATTATCTCATTATGAGCAACTTAGTTACTGCCCCTATTAATGCCATATATTGCTTGTCTTTAATCTGTTTAATGTCTGACAGGTGATCCACCACGCATACCTCCAAATTAAAGTACCTAGTATGTCCAAAGAAACCTTGCAACTTCTGAACCACAGTGCGCCAAAACCCCCTAACACAGGGACAAGCCCATATCATATGTAATAAGGAACCTGACTCTTGAGAACATTTATAACACAAATCTGAATTGGTCTTTTTCATCAAATACAATCTGTATGGCGTATAATAAAGATTATGTAAAATACTAAAATGCACTTGGCGCAATCTGTCTTGTTTCACAAAATGGTACATGTTGATTCAAATTTGTCTCCAGGTTTTTTCATTATACTTTAAATTGGCAGTATGTTCCCAGTAAAAGGCTCTTGCTGAGCTAATGTTCCAAAAACGAGTTTCCAGTTTGTTATACAACTTGGAAATCTGCCTCAGCTGGGTCACCAAGCCAGTCAATATCAAAAAAACACTCGTTAACTGTCTTATGCCAGGGTGGGCTGCCCATAAAGGAATGCAGACAATGCATGAGTTGAATATACTTAAAAAAAGATGGCGCTGGGAGGTGAATAACAGCGCCAAGCTCTTCTAGGGATAACACTTTCTCTTGTCCCACACAGTCAGCTAGCTTAAGACCTTTCAAAGTTGCCCATTTATTAAAAAAGCTATGTTTTTCTGACCTTTGGTAATTTTTTCTTATCATACATTATGGGATTTAACAGCTTCCATAATTTTTTTCTAGAGCAATCCAGTAGGCTAACATTGATCAGTTTTCATTAGCCATTTAAGACTAACGATCCCTGATATCTCAGTTGAGCATTTTAACTCTGCCCTTATTGTTCAGGTAATCTCTGTCCTCATAAAGACAAACTGTTGCCATCGTTTACCCATGAGTCACACAATATGATGAAATAAGTTCACACAGTAAATAAACAGAAAATATTAACTGACTATAACAAAAGGAGTTCTTTAAAGGTCATCACATTTTCTATTATCATTATATCAGGTCAGCAAAGTAGCATTCTCGGTGGGGACGCATGCATCTTCCACATCCTCACTGCTCTCCATCCACCTGGCTACATGCATGGTCTGGCTGGGAGGGTGGCTAGGGGGTGGAGCATGGCTAAATGTCATGTACAATTATGGATCTGTGGCAGAGAGCACTTGTGGATGGGACACCAGCAATGCAGGGGCCCTACCATTGTCACATGCATGCCCCCTCCCAGTGGGTACAATGGGGAGCAGCCTTGGCACTGTCCTCCCCAGTCTACTACTCCTGACCCTCTGAGCATACCATGAGGATTGTGTCATGGCAGGGCACACAGGCAGACTGGTCAGTCCCTTTAAGAAATAGCGTGGTCCTGGGAGGACTACTGCACCCCACAGTTCCCCACTCTGCACAGAGTTGGGGATCTAGTCTGCTAGTGGGTGAGCTATCCAACTGGATGGCCACTGTAGATCATCAGGCCACACGTACCAAGTCCAGTAAAGCCCTGTGATACTGCATGGGTCGGGGGGTGGTATGCAGCTATACTTTGTGCATAGCATGAGATGTGCACTGCATAGCCAGTGTGTGGCAGCAGGGCCCAAGTATGCTAATTTCAAATGTACTGAGGCTGCATATGTGAACAGAGACCACTGTAAGTTAATTTTATTAAATGCAGAAAACCAGCATTTTCTTTTGCAAAATATTGGCAAACTATCAAACACACAGCTTACAGAGGATATGATTTGTATCTGCCTCTGCTGAGAAATGTAAAAAGATGGCCATTTTCTTTCAGTATAAAGTTAAAAATATTAGGACAGCTGCAATACATAATGGATAACATTGACTGATGTTTCTTTTAAGAGTGATAATTTGGCTTTCAGTTTTGTTTCACTGTGGTACCTTTATCAATGATTCATTCCATTTTGAACTGTAGGAAGAAGGGTACCGGCTCTCTTCCTTACATACAGTAGTTATTTTTTGGATGCCTTCCAGTCTATGAACAGTTTATTATAGCCTTCATAAGTTACTCCATATCTATTTCCTCAGTACATAAACTTTTGTAAATCACTATAGTGAAAACAGTTCTGATATAACTCCAACTTTAGACTCAGAAGTTTGGGGGACTTGCTGCCCGGTCTCAAATTTTCCTCTTCCTTGTTTGTTTCAGTTCCATTTATATGCACACCACACATTTGTGAATTCAAATCTAATTATCTGTGCAGTACCAGATTTTACATTACTGAAGCAGTAAGCTGTTTCTGGGAGTCCCAGTTTTCCAGATGTCTTTGTTGTGTAGCTGGTTGCAAAACCAAAATAGTATTCTGGGTGGTCTGAATTAAAATCCTAACTAAGGCACCTATTATGTTCTCTCTTCTGAAAGAAAGTAATGCCTAGAGATAAGGATCCAGTATAGAGCTGTCATTTAGTGCTCTGAGCTGCAAACCTGGAGACCTGGGTTCAAATCTCACAGCCCCCACTTGCATCATGTGTGACCCTAAGAAAGACACTTAACTTCCTTGTGCTCCCAGGTTGCACCTGGAAACATGCTTTGGCTTAGTGTGCCTTTCCTGGTTAAACAATCCCCCCCTTTCTGTTTGCTTGGGTTGAATATATTATCTATCTATCTATCTATCTATCTATCTATCTATCTACTTTAAATTTAACTGATATTGATTGCAACTTAGAACCCCACTGTAAATTAGCTATGGCTAAACTGGGTTATCCTGTTTCTGATGTCAGAAATAAAACCTTTACTACATATATATATATATTCATTGAAAAAACTTTGTTAATGCATCAGTTAGGGTTAAAGCAACAGAAGTGGGGAAATGAGACATTAGGGTAGAGCCCCTAACCCCCCACCACCCCACCGCCCCATCCTCCACAGACCGAAAGACGCCGGGGTGTGCCATGGGGTAGCGAGACCCAACTCTCACCCCATTCTATGTGTAAACAGGATGACATGCTACAGTAAAGGAGAATGGGGTGAGAGTTAGGCCCCATGATACCATGGCACATTCCGGCATCTGTCGGTCCATGGAGGATGGGGGGTGGGGGGTTAGGGGCTCTACCCTAACATCTCATTTCCCCAAGTTTATCACTTTAACCATAACTGATGCATTAACAAAGCTTTTTGCAATGAATTTCCTTACTTTTTGAAGACACGTAATATAACTAGTAAATAGCATGTGTTGGTGGGAGCACGGGGCCCCACCAAGATGCCATTTCTGCATAGTGATATGTGTCTGTGGAAGTGTGGGCCCTCCGGGCTCTGCACTCCCACTTATACATCACTACAGAGCCATACCGCAGCCCTATAGGGCAAGAAACCCTTGTAACACTAATTTGCCAATATCTGAGCAACTGTAGCAGCTATGAATAAAAGTCAAGTGTCGTTGTAATCATGACAGCGAGATATCCATATAAGATAAGTCAACCCGATCTGTATCTCACATTGTTTACAAGATACCGGCACCGAAAAATGCTGAAAAGGCACCCATGGAACCCTTGTGACACTAATTTGCCAATATTTCCGTAACCGTAGAAAGTAGAAAAAAAATTCTACTGCAAGTGTAATCTATGACTTCCAATCTTGTTTTAACAGCTTAGATCACTTAAAGGTGAATATGAAGCTTAAGTGGGCATGGAGGCACACACTGTATAACACTACTTTAATCTAGCACTGATAAGTGGAAGGACTATTTTATGTTATAAGCACAAATTCATTTACATTTTTACTTATCTAAAAATGTATTTCAAAATAAAAAAAATACTTCTTAAAATAAAGGGCTATTTTATAAGTGCAATAAGACACTCCAGGGTTGCGCATTATGGTGTGATAACCACAATCCTAGGGATGACCAGCACTCGGCCTTTGGCCTCATGCCTAACTACACCCATAGGAGTGCAGTTATCTCACTGTAATGCACACCACATTGTGTCTTATTGCTTACATATCCTCATTCACACAGGTCGTTTTGAGACCAGCATGAACAATTTAGAAATCATTATCTCAGGCAACTTCAAGGTAGGTAAACAGTGCGAGAAGGCAGCATTAAAGGACAGCAGTATGCTGGGATGCATTGGGAGGGGAATCACAAGCAGGAAGAGGGAAGTGATCCTGCCGCTGTACAGATCACTTGTTAGGCCTCACCTGGAGTCCAGCGTCCAGTTCTGGAAGCCTCACCTCAAAAAGGACATTGACCAAGTGGAAATAGTGCACAGAAGGGCAACAAAAATGATTCAGGGACTGCATGAGATGTCCTACAGGGATCGACTGAAAGAACCGAACATGTATTCCCTGGAACAGAGAAGACAGAGGGGTGACATGATTGAAACATTCAAGCACATAAAAGGCATAAACTAGGTGCAGATAGACAATTTAAGAAGGGCAGCAGAACCAGAGGACATGATCCAAGGCTGCAAGGAGGGCAGTTCTCCACCAACACCAGGAAGTTTTTCTTCACAGAAAGAGTGGTGGATGCCTGGAACAACCTGCCTGCAGAGGTGGTAGGGGCAAGCACAGTGGTAGGTTTCAAGAATGCTTGGAACAGATACAAGGGAGTCCTCAAACCCAAGAGCAGTTAGAAGGCCAGGCTAAAAGACAATGGGCAGACTAGATGGACCTGGTGTTCTCCTTCTGCTGTCAACTTCTATGTTTCTATGTTTGTCGGCAGATAAGGACCACTAGGACAACCAGGTCTGTCCGTATTCCCTGCCTGCATCAGTGGCGGATATCCCTGCTTGGTCTTTAGCTTTTGCTTCACTTTCCCACCACTAGGGAATGATAGACTGAGAATTTGTAAAAAACTCAATGCGGTGTAGTTCTTATTGCTATTGTTTATGGCATACTGTTACAGCAACTCCAAGTGCAAAATGAAGTGCCGATTGTCAGGTTGATATCTAGTGCAGTACCCAAGCAGGTAGTGCTTCTGCTCTAATAATAATACCACACTGAGAGATGAAAGGTCAGGCAGCCTTTCAGTCATTTAACACTCCTGCTGTTATGCCTGATGTGTGACATCACTCCCCAGGGGAGCCCTCCTTATCTTCATTTTTGCATGCCTTTTCACAGAATCTTGAATATGTAATTTTCGGAACTAAGTGCACATTAAAATACTGGTTGGGCAGGTCTTCGGAATGTCAACCACACTTTCTAAATCTAAAGTAATTATTATTGGCATACATAATATTTGCGGATGTCTAATTGTTCTGATCACCCTTTTGTCTGTTTTATCAGTTATTTATCAGTGCCGTAGGTTCACACTTGGCACAAGATAAGATGATCATCCATTCTATAGAGGCACTGAAGGATGAAAAGTTCATCTGATCCTAGAAAGATGTGACACCTGTAGCAGGTAGCAAGTTCTGTAGCTGGTGATCCTACTTCATCATAGAGATCTAATGTATACTCTCTTCTCTGTAGGCCCCATCCTGTTTCTGCAGTTTAAAGGTTGAACATTACGTTATGCATGTGGAGTGAGGGTAGGTTCTTGATAGGTTAATAAAAACAGGAATAATTGTATTTACCTGAACATTGAACTATGCACCCTCTCCCACACTAATCTGAATGTGTTTCTGTTGAGGGGGCACAATTTTGTTAATAACATTTTCATGCACTTACTTTGTGCTTTATCACCTCAAACCCTTTCCCCTTGTGCAATGGGGTTGTCAGCCATAACACTAACCCCCCTCTTATACATGGTACATATTTTGACTTATTTACTGATGGAATGGGGTGAGCATTAGGATTGAGAACCCCAATGCACACCCCACATCTGATTTGTGAAGATGCAGGAGAGGTCAAACTGTAATGGGTTTTCCTGTTGCTGTTGCCTGCAGGGTGGGGGTGGGGTGTTATGGTTGGGAACCCTAACACCACATTTCCCTACTTTTGTTGCTATAACCCTAACTAGTGCATTAACAAAGTTTTTTGCAATTAATTTATTTAATATTTGTTGACCAGGAAAGACACACTGGGCCAAAGCTCTGTTCCATGTGTGACCCGGGGTGGGGGAGGGGGCATTGAGGGGAGAAGAGCACATAAATAGCCAATGTGTCAAAAGTACATAGAACATTAATTAGTATACAAAGCAGCAATTATGTACATGAAAGAAATGAAGACAGTGTACAGGAAAATAGAAATAAAGAATTGTAATTAAACTGTATATTGTAAAGTCATATCCGGGGACAGTGAAAGAGCAAAAACTCATAAAGCAAAGGGTAGAAGGGGAGGACAGAACAGGAGCAGGATTTAGAGAAGTGAGACAACAGGAGTGGTTAGACAGTGTGGAGAGAGGGTAAGAGTCTAGTGGGGAGATGCGGGATGCTCCAGAGAGCAGAAACGGATAGAAAAGGTAAAAACAAACATGAAAGTGGGTGCTCATGGGAAATGGTGGGTGCAGTTTGAAACAGCATACACCGCAAACAAGAAAAACTGCATTCAGGGCTAAAGTTGGCGATGCAAAATTCAAAAATAAATCACAGAGTAAGAAAAGATAGCATGAATCAAGTATTTAATCACCACATAGTTAGAAGCTGTGGCTGACAATTCCTGGTGCTTCAGCTTGGAATAAATCTTCTTCAGGAGAAGTGACTACAGGTACACAGGTACATGCCTTTTATACAGCAGCACTAAAAATACTGTATATGCAGTATGTTAGCAGTTAATAAGACAAAGCCACTAAAAATGCCTGCTACAAGGAAAGTAGTCACGGTGTGAAATACATACTGGTCAGTACTGGTGATCCAGTGTTACACAAACTTTCCCAGTTCAGACTGCTTATACTGAAAGTAAAGAAATGTCTTGGTGACATACTGATTCAGAGTATGTTCACCAAAGAACCCACAGAAAAAAGACCTAACTGGTTACCACAATGTCCCATGAGGAGTTTTCCCTACAGTAGATGTAATACTTGTAGCTTCTGCATCAAGGGAAGTACTGTACTGCTATTGCTTCAACCACAAATTGTACCATACACATAAAACAGTTCATTAATTGTTCCCTTTGGGCTTTGGTCTGCCCAGACCTATTACACTACCAACCCTAGGGCTTACCTTCCTTCTCCAATGATGCTCCATGAATTGCACCTCATGGTGGGGCCATTGAGTCTGGCCAAGCTGCTCCAGAGCACAATACATATACTGCCCCAGAGCAGCATGCCTAATCAGTAGGTGTGGGGCCAGTGACAAACCTGACTTTCCTCCAAATCAATCAGCTGTTTCCCTCCACCTTTGTCCCATGGCTGCTAGGCATGCAATGACTCTGGTACAAGTGCACGTGAAGGAATGTAGTGAATCCACATCTGCTGGGTGGCCCTCTCCTTATGACACTCTGCTGCCCTGCTACCCATCCAACTCCAGGAAAGGAGTTCCTTGGATACTTGATCGTCTCCCTCTGGTAACCCCATGTAACCTGAGTCCTCTCCAAATCCTGGGTCACTGTCATGGTGAGCAGTAGTACTTCACCAAGCCACTAGGCCAGTTTAGCCTGAGGACGATTTATTTATTTCGTTTTTGTTTACCAGGTAAGGTGCACAAGTCAAACATGTGCCTATTTTCAGGCATGACCCATGAGAGTATAAGCCATTAAGGCAATACAGTACAATACAATGATCACAACGTTGGAGCACATAGTGACCTTAGAGATGCAATACTGTTTATGACAATAAATTAAGCAACAGAGTGAACAGAAAATACAGAGTAAACAGTATGGCACATGTCAATCAAATGGGTAAGAATAGGTGAAGGTCATAGGCATTGAGCCACTCCAAACAGCACTACAACACTCCTTCAGTAAAATAGAAGACTGGTTCTGCGAGCACAAACTTCTGCTCAATTACAAAAAAAACAAGACCATGCTCCTATCCAGCCCCCAGTTCAAGAAAAGGTTCCCCACCATAAACATCACCAACAATGTACTCGCCACCTTGGAACAGGTACACTCCTTCAAATACCTTGGAGTCATCCTAGATGACACCTTATCCTACGCTCAACATATCGACCAGGTGGTCAAGACAGTCAACACCAAGCTTGGTGTGCTTTACAGGCACAGAAAACACCTTACCAGGGCAGCCATTTTCCTATCAGTCAAAAGCTCCATCCTCTTCACCATTGACTACAGCCTGGTTGTCTACAGTGCAGCATCAGACTCCGTGCTCAAGATGGTGCACATAGCTCTCAACAAGGCTTGCAGGCTCATCCTGAATGGCGATCGAATGACCCACACCTGTTCCCTCTATGAACAGACACACCTGCTGTCTCTTGGGTGCAGGACTAAATTCCTCACATGCCTCCTAGGCAAAAAAGCATTACTGAGGAACCCCCCCCCCATGCATAGCAGGCATTTTTCTCCCTCCCAGGCTCAGAATATATAACCAGAAACAGAATGCAGGGGAGCCCCCATGGTGCCATTCCGATGTACAGCTCTTGGACAGTGTGCCTTCTCCTACAAAGACCCTCTCTGGCTTAACGAGGTACCCGAGTCCATTTGAAACTCCACTGGCCTGTCCGGGCTTCAAATCAGACCTTAAGCATCACCTGACCTCCAGCTCCATATGCACCTGCTTCTCCAACAGCTGATAGACTCTGGATGACAAGGCCTGGCTCTGCTAACAGCAACTATTCTCTGCACAAGACAGAAGCCACCCTCCCACAAGCTCTTTGACAATGCCTCTTAATCACTCTAAGGGGCTGCTCCTGTATACCCCTCACCCCCCTCACCTTCCTCCCCCCATCTGCACACTAGGATGGATCAATACCTCCCTGGCCTCAGTCCTGCCTAGTTGAGCACTTTACTAGAGGGCCCCCATCCTCCCCTACCAAAATCCTGTCCTTACTGACCCTCTGTCCAACCTAACCTAACCTCTAGTGCCTCTGCACCTTACCTGCACTTGTAATCAACTAAAGTTGATGTCCATATGCTGTATAGTGTTTTAAATGTCTAAGAAACTCTGTAATCTTTTCCTGATTGTTGTACTGTTCAGTGTCTCAAATGTACTAAAACTCTGTAACCTTCTTGATTGAATGTCTATACTCTGTTCACATGACGTGGAACATTGCAAAAGAGCCTTGGCTCAAAGGTTGTTTTCCCGAATACCAAATAAATAAAATAAATAAAAGATCAGAGGTACAGGCAATATTAACAGGTTACTGATTTAGCAAGTGCAGGGACAGTCATATATAGAATGGCTAGAGATCACAAGGGGCAGGGGCTAGGAATAGGAGTGTTCTGCTAACTGAAGCAAGTGTGATCTGTATTGACTGCAGAAAGCTTGGGCAACAGTGGAACGTCTAATGTTAGCAGGTATGAGTTACAGTAAGGGATGTCAAAAGAACAAGCAACAAAGAAGCAAAAAGACTAGTACACAAAGATAAAAGAGGAGAGGAAGAAAGGACATGAGCCAGCATTTAGCCAGAAATGTGGATCAGTATGACAGGTAACAGGCATCCAAGGAAGGGATGAAAAGGTCAGAATAGAGAATGCAGTGACAGGTAAAAGAAATGTTTGCAATGTTTCCAAGTGGAAGAGAGAATGTAAGCTGAGGTCCTGCCTGGCTTGGGTGATTTTGGAGGCCACTCTGTAGACCATGTCCACATAGTTAGACACTGGCAAGATACTTTTGAGATTGAACTCAAGGGTGAACTGGCAGTAGAAGGCAGTATCTGTTGCATTACAGTGCACCAGTCTTTTTTTTTTTTTTTTCTGTTAATACTTTTTGCGCCCCCTCCTCTGCCGCCATATCATCCGCTCAGTCACGGATCCCTCGGCTGCAGCATCCTCACATAAGCCATACTCCTGGGACCCCTGATTACCTCAGGGTTGGAGATGTGGCACCCTCCCTCTTAGGTGCCACGACTGACGGGATAGGACAGGAGTCATCCTGGGGAGCCGATAGCAGCCCAAGAGACGGGCATCATTGAGGCGGCGGGAGGAAGGCTAGGATTTTTTTCCCCTTAAAGGGGCGGGAACGTGCAATGATGCCTGCATCCGTCCCGCCACTTGGTAAGCTTGTTGTCCCGTATGCTGAGGTACTCCTGGTCTCCACCAGGTGTCTCCCATGCATCGGCGACACCCCGTGCCTTCCCCCCGGAGAAGGAGAGCAGTCGTGGGATGCTCAATCCTTTTCCCCCCGGCCAGCCCTCTGACGACCTGAGTCTGTTTCCGAACCCAGGTCGCTGGCGTCGCAAGCGGAAATCCAACCACTGCGCCAGCGGGCCAGCTACAGTGCACCAGTCTTAGAGCAAAGTGTTTTATGAATGGCATCAATGTGGGAGGAGAAGGACAGTATTTGACTGAGCCACACAATGAGACACCTGAAGTAGGGAACAACTAGGAGGGACACGATATCAAGATTCTTAAAAAACATGGATTGTTGTAGCCTTGCTAGTCTATGCTTAGTGCCGCAGGTCATAGAAACAATCTTTTGAGCATTAAGCAAGAGCTGATTTTAGTGGAACCAGCATTGGATGTTTTCAAAAATACCACTAAAATGACAGGTCAAGTTCAGGGGCAGCAGACACAGAAGCAAAGAGTACGGTGTCATCCAAAAGGTAACCTGCGATATGGGCAAAGCAAATTGAGCAACTCAGTTTGTGCTTCTGCAGAAAGAGCAATCAGGAAACGATAGTGAGTGGAGTTAATAATGAATTTTCTAGTACAAAATAGTGACTGAAGGGGGTAGCATGTGGAAAGATAGTAGGATAAATCTACATATTGAGCAGATCACTGCCGAGCTGGCCACCTGGTGTGGCGGTTATGGCATCGCTCCTGAAGCAAATGGTGCTGGGTTTGGGGCTGCATGAAGGTGCTTGATACTTTCTGTTCCAGTTGTGATTTTTTATTTTAAGTGTTAATGAACTCCCGTTTCCCTCTTGTTTCCCCCCCCCCACCCGTGGGTTGTCTCTCCTCAGCTCACCTCCCACAAAGGGGGGGTGTGAGGGTGAACCCTCCCCACATGAAAAATAGGTACATATGACTCCTCCATAAGGAAATAATGTTTTTGTCACTCTTAATGGGATTTGGTGTAGTGCTGATCACCAATTTTGTTTTCAGTGATTATCACTCGTTGTTGTGTCCATCACAATTTAAACATCACTCTTA
This sequence comes from Neoceratodus forsteri, assembly GCA_016271365.2. NCBI lineage: Eukaryota > Metazoa > Chordata > Ceratodontiformes > Ceratodontidae > Neoceratodus > Neoceratodus forsteri. The sequence continues at coordinate 1,633,318,934 of CM028130.1, read as the reverse complement.
TCACATGGTACCCATCCAAATACATTTTGAAAGTGTGAGGAGAAACAGACTTAGGGGAGGTCATTTAAAGGACAGAGACAAGGCTAGGGTAGAGTATGGGGCCCTCAGGAACACCAGAGCTGTTCAGCATGGGGAAAATTGATGTCAGTGACCTGGGCTGACTGGTGCCATTAGGAAAGGTAGGTCCAGAACCCACAGATCAGCTGGTCAGCTAGACATGCCCCCTTTTAGCTTTTCCAGGAGGAGGGGGTGGGTCCCTTTATAAAAAGATCTCAGCTAGATTAGCAGCTGTGATAATGTGGCCCTGGTTCATCCTTTTAAGAACAGAATCAGTGATATGAAGAAGGGAGAGAGAGAAGACCATAGAGTGGTGTTTTCGGAAGTAAGACTGGAAAGAAGTGAGTGAAAAGAAATCAAGGGAAGAGGAGAGCTGATAGAAGGTAAGATTTTCATGCATCTTGGCCTGGGTTGGAAAGAGGGTGATGGGTACTCCACTGTATGACTGCCAACTGGGTGACTACAGCTGGTAGTACAGGATGGAAAAACATACTGGAGGAGGTGGCTGATGGCAGCCTTGGTGCACAGGCTTGTCTGGATACTGTACATGCATGTGTCATGACATGCTCACTGTCCCCCTCTGGCGCACAGAAAGGAAAGGTGAAAAAGAACAACCATGGCACCAGGGGCTATTTAGTCCCAGTAAATCCAGCGCTCGACTGTGACCAAGTGGGCCAAAAGGACTGAACCTAAAATGCAGAAAGATTTGGGTGAGCCCCCTTAAGCCTTCTGTGAGGGTTACAAGGCTGAGGGTTTGGGTGCCAGAGTGGAAGTGGGCTTAGAATCAGAATGAGAAAAAAAATGTTGACAGCATGGATAGCCTCAGGGGGTTAGAGATAAGTGAGCTTCCTAGCCTGAGTACAGGGGAGGAAGACTGGGCTGGGAGATTCGAAGAAGTAGATAACCTTCCATAACTTATCAAGGGACATAAGGTTGTTCTGCAGTTTGGTTGTAAATAATGTGTCATGGCCTTCCTGGTGGCCTAGGAGCTGATGTTATGGAGGCATTTATATCTCTACAAGTTCTCAAGAGAGTCAGAAGCCTTGTGGAGTTGCCAGGCAGAGTCAAGGACTTTGAATAAGTCTATGAGCTCCGGGGTGATTTTGGGAAGGTGTGACTAATGAATATACAATAAGACAGCCAGAGGGGGGTGTTTATCCCAGGTTGTGGAGAATTTGGAAAAATAGTAGAACTTCATCAGTATTGCCAGACACAGAGAGGGGTGATGAGTCAGTGCTTTGAATATCATGGTGAAGGATGGAAAGGCATAGGGACCAGAATCACCTTGCCCAGAAAAATGTGGGTGGGCAGCTTGGGGCAGGAAATCATTCATCCACAGTTTATTACTGTAGATGATATACACTAAAAGTATTCTGGAAAAGTGCAGGCAAAGACAATTTGGTGGTGGTGTATAGATCATAGCCATTGAGGGAGTAGCTGCAGAAGTGCAGGTTGATATGGGAGGTTTCAGAGATTACTGTAGGTGACTGATTTAAGGGACTGAATTGCATTGGTGGTTATTTTAGACAGGAAGGAGAGGCAACTTACATTTAGGACCTTAAGGATTAGAGGCTTACCAAAAGCAGAGAAGAAGGAGAGGTAAAAATACTGTTAGGGATGCAGTTGAGCCTAGCATTAGAGGAGGAGTAGATGTCACTAATAAAATGGGGAGGGAGACAGAGAAAGATAGCCTACAGAGGATGAGATCATAGGAGGAGGACACAGCAGACTGTGATATGATGTCAAATGTCAGGCTGAGGTGTGTATAAAGCAGAACACTTCCTAAATACTTCCCATGGTTCTGTCTGTGTATCACGTAGCAGAGACTGTGACTTCCACATCAATACTACGGACAAAGAGGCAGGTCTCAGTTATAATTATCTTTGAACTCCACATCACGTGAAAGCAAAAGCAGATGAGCAATGACGACTGGAAGGAAATGGGATTCTTGGTGACAGTTTTGGAGCTAAAGCAGTGAGGAGGAATAAGGGAGACTGAGTGAGTGACAACTTAAAGGTTGTAGAGGGGAAAGAGAGGAGGCTGGGATAGATAGGGCAGAGCCGGAGGGAGAGGAGGGAGGAAAGATGATAATGGGGTGAGTGGGACATGGGGAGGAGGGTAAGCGCTATGATGAAGGTGCAGAAGTAGTAGTGAATGGAGTAGCTGTGACGGATTTTATTGCTCCATTATAGCCTAGCCCCTATCTCAGAAATAATGTATAGGCACTTGCATGTTCTGGGCAGGGATCCATGGCAAAACGTCCTGAACCAGTAGGGTACCTAAAAGACGCAAACATATCACCCAAGACCATCTAAGAAAACACAACTGGTCATTAAACTTAGGAAAGAAGGTAACAAAGCTAGGATTAAAATAAAAGAAATGAATAGGAGAAGAAGGAAGGAGGTAGTCAGGAGGTAGAGGAGGCTGCAGCTGTAATGCCTTCTTCCATCAAATCAATCTGTCATACCTGTGAATGGTTAATCAATGTCCTGAGGGCAGGTGAAGAGTAGAGTTGGAGTGGACCAGTGAGGAGCAGCTGCAAACACAACATGTAAGCAGCTCCCTGCAGCGGTTTCAAATATCCCAAGGAGGCTTCGAGAGTGCTTGCCAGAAGAGAACAGTGTGCCACTCCTGAAAGCCTAGAGCACGTGTTTTGAAGGGCTTAATTTAAAATAAATTCTGTTGTGGATGATAGGGAGATGCAGGAGATGCTCTCAATAGGGGAATGAGACAGGTGTTTGAGCCACCAAGGGCCATCTTCCTGCAGCTTATATAGTGGGAGTCTTGAGGAGCTAAAATTAAATTGAATCTGTTTGGGCCAGACAATCTATCTGAGGGGAGTTATTTTTTACTTGAATAAAAAAAATAAGCAGCTGTAAGAAGAGAGTTAGAGTGGTTCTAAGCTCAGGAGGGAGCTGACGGCAGTATTAGGCACCTAAATGTTCCTTTTTTGTAATATATGTATGAAAAAAATTAAATACTGGGCACTCACCAGCTCAATATCATGTTAATTGCTGCAGGTAAATATACAGCAGGGATAGGGAGGTGTCTGGTGCAGAGCTACCTCTCTGTGGATTCTGTGCAGTCTTAATGTAGGCAGACTAATCCAGGGGAGGTGCTTCATGCCTGGGGGAGTGCTTACCACCAACCCTACAGAATGTAAGCTCCAGGGCCCACCTATGAGAGTAACAAACTGTGGCAAAACCCACTGTAAACGATCTAAAGTGTTAAGGTGGCACCTGGCACCCTTAAGGAGGTTTATGTGGAGAAGTGTTATACTGAATTATTTTTACTGTCTGTATTGCTAATTGTTTATGGTATTGTAGTTCCAACGAACAAAGTGTGTTTGTGTGTGTGTGTGTGTGGTGTCCTGTTTTATCCACTCTCCCTGCCACATATCTTAGAAAAAAACATCCTGCACAAAGCTGATGGATGCGGCTACTGCTCAGCCATATAGCTACTTCACTACATTAATTAAAATGGGGTTTTAGATCGCAAGACACTAAATCATGCCATCATTGCACGCTTCGCCAGCCTCTCAGTTCCGGCCAGAATCAACTGCACGGTGAAGCAACCATCACCAGTGGACCAGATATTGTATCGTTGTTTCCTCCTCTGTGATGGATTTTGGGACTCACGCAGGTGTGCAGGACTGTTTGTTTTGAACTCAGATGTTGAAATTTGATGGCAAATGCCTTGACCATTACCAACCTGTTTTTGTTTTCAATTTAATATACTTTATTGAATATCGGACTATAGCAACATCCATGAAAGCATGCATTATGTACTTACAAAGTATAGCAAAAACGAAACGTAAAAAAAATACATAATCTCACAGCATGTAGTCTTAATTATGACCAACAGTCTGCCTATATTGTGAATAAAAAGAAAAAGGCAAGGAAAAAGCGCACTAAATCCTGAAAAAAATCCTCCTAACCCACACACCCTCCCTCCTCCCAAAGCCCCCACTCCTCCCAGACACAATATGCTCCTAGTCCATGTGTGAGAAACAGCCAACAAAATCCTAACATCCAATTACATGGGTCAAATATCTCTAAACATTAAAGAGATGTACGATGATACTCTCCCTGGGCGGAAATGTAGTAAAGATGCAGAGTCTACCTGAGCTCAGCTTCCCATGACTAAGTGCCGAAAAGGAGCCCATAAAGCTTGAAAAACCAATAAGCAGTGGTGCATTAAAGCTAGCACCTGTTCTGCGTTCAGGGATGTTAAAGCCTTCTGGATCCATTCCTTCATAGATGGGATCTCCTTATCTACCCAGTGTCTCATGATTAGAAGTTTCGTGACCGGCACTATCAGTGCAATAAAAAATGTTTCCTTATTGTGCGATATAGATGAATAATTTCCCTTTACCAACCCATTTAATGAAATGTTTTAAGTCTGTTTGAATCTACTGCAATTACCCTGGGAAGCTAGGTCAGGGATGATATTGGGGCAGGGAGACTCTGCTCGCCAAGGTGAGGAAAAACGTTCCATCTACACCAGCATACCAGGGAGAGAGACAGACAGACAGCTGGGATAAAGTATTCATTTCAGGGTCCACAAAGTGAGGTTGACTGAAGAGGGTGCTCGGAGGTCAGATATGCAGGTGGTGGAGAAAGACTATAGGTGATCAGGGCTAATAGTTTGCAGAAAATAAATGGCCAGGTCTGTAAGGGTCTTGGTGATAGGAAGATGGATAGACTACCACTGCATAAGTCCTTTTTTGCTACATAGTGTCAAATTAAACACATTAATAAAATAATCTTGGCACTAATGAACAACAAGGGAGTACTGCATACTGTAATATGCAACAAAAATCATTACAATCTTAGGACATTTCTCTAAAGAATTGTATAAATCTCCAGTAAGTGCCTCAAAAAAGTTGGTGAAAGCATTCCTAAACAATATCTCCATCTCACAAATAAGTAAAACACAAGTTGATGATTTAGGTAGGGAAAATTCATATCAGAAGAAATCAGTTGTACAGTAACACTCTCTCACAGTCAGTTTATTTGAGTTGGGAAGCTCTGCCCCCACACCCCCTGTTTTTTTTTTAACAAAGAGGGTGTGGAGGGGGGCAAAGCCCCCAACTCACACTGATTAAAAAACCTACAAGTTGATGTGGCATAGAGTGTGCCACACTTCTCAAGTAGCCTAAGTGGATCCGGACTTCTCCAGTATCACCCAAGTGGTTATATACAGAGATTACTAGATGGGCAACTATGCACAACCAGTGTGTTCTCTCACACATAGGGGTTCTGATTCCCTCTGACCTCAAAAGCAAAACTTGAGGGGTCCATGGAAATCAGAACCCCGAGGTGGCTGAACACACTTGTCGTGCATAGAGTTGACCATCCTTTATTTTTTTATAGTGTATAGTAGTTTGTGAAATGTGCACACAGCAGTTCTTTCACTTTCAGAACAAAACCTTCTACCACAGAAGTGCACAAACACATTCCACAACTTTTGAACTGTGGTACAACAGTATTATGAAAGGGATGGAATTCTATAGAGAACAATGCTCTACTATGCTCTATAATAGAACTGTTTAAGGTGAACAACTTTGTTGAAACACCATTATTGAACATGTGGAATAATGCAAAGCAACTTGTAAAAAATTCCATGATGGTAGAACTTGGCATAAATAAATGTGCAGTTTAGAGGGTAATCATCACTTAAAATACAGACACTGGACTTGATTCTCAAAGCACCCTGTAGATCAATGCAAGCTGCAAACAAACAGCAGCTTGCAATGGCCTGTGGTGCACCAGGGACCCTGCAACTGATTCTCTATCAGGAGGGGACCCAGCACCAAACTCCCGCAGCTTGCATCAACAACTGCCATGTGTCAAGTCAAGACACTAATGGGAGGGGAATACCACAAGCCGCAGGATGGCTGGCACCCTAGTTAGGGCCAGAGACCCACAGACTGTGTGTTCCAGCGGTCAGCGGAGGATGTAAGGGATGGGGAGGTTAGGTCAGGAGATATGGTGTGCCATGGAGTGGGCCAGGGACAGTTCTGTGCTCCTCACAGCCACACAAACTGTGTGTGGGGGGGTGGGCAGCACTGTGAGAGGTGTTGGGGTAGCCATGGAGCAAGATCGTAATAGGGTTGCCAGATATGTGACGATGAGCCAATCATGTGCTGGCAGGTGGGATGCTGTGGGTTTCTCTTAATACAGTGCATTGTGGCATCAGGAGAACACAGGTATCCCACCAGTGCTGATGCAGTTGGTAGCCTGAATGGTACCAGGGACTTAAGCAGTGGCTTCATCCCTTTTCCCTGGCACAACGGCATATGTATTGCTTGCTTTACATGAAGTGTTGCCATGTTCCTGCATGTTACATGGGGTCCCTGCACACTTATTGGTGCCCCCAGAGGTACACCGTAGACAGCTAGTGCTTGGGCATATGTTATACTAACATATAGGCTAAGGTCATCTACCGTACAAGAGTAGATGTCAGGATGTGCATGCATATTATTGTTATACACTTTGCTTTCTAATACATATATACTTTTTATGTATTTCTTACTCATAAGATGTTAGGACATCTGTGTCCTTGTAATGATTATGATATATAAGTTGGCTTTGCCACCTTTTGGTGATTTGTACTACTACACTGATTTGTGTAAGTACTGTACTTTTTTGTTTCACAAAGTGATGACTACTACAAAATTGTATAATGTTATCTTGGACCGTGGAGCCACCTCTAATTTAGCCAATAGGGCTTATCTCTGTAACTAGAAATGTTTCTATCTTACAGTAACCATAGTAATTATCATAGGTATATAATGTGAGACACTGAGTCTTATACCTCGGAGACTCCAAGAGACACAAAGAAACCTCGAGGTATAGGGAACGCTTAGCATTGGCTCCCGGTTCATATTGGTAACAACAGCTTACGGCAACTGTGATTTATCCCTTTGGTAGTAATAAACAATTTTATTACTCTTATGCAACGTGCCTGTGAATTCTTGCATTCCCAATATTGCCAAGAACCTGAGAGTGACGTTTAGACCTCCTGACACATGCCAGACTCTGACACGAGGGTGCCTCAACCCAGGGTTCTCTGTGTGATGGTGGTGGCACAAGGGCCGTTAGAATAGCTTTAGCTTATCTAACTCCAGTGGACCCACACACTTTGGGATGGTGTCCTTAATCCCACTTAAGGGGATGCTGCAGCACTGTCATTGTACAAGCCCCCTCCCACCATGGTGCTCTGGTGCATCCGTCACAAGGATGGTGCAAGGCCGGCTGGCACAGGTGATGGTGTAGAATCAGGAACGATATAAGGTGTGGACCATGCAGCCCCTTGCACCATTTTTCTCTGACTTCAGAACCTTAAGTCATTCCTAATGCTTTGTGAACTCGGGGATCATCGTCTTTCTTATATTAAGTCACAATTTGTAACCGAAAATAGACCAAATAGAAAGACTGCTTATATTATGTAGGTTCAACTGCACACACCATATCAACACTAAATATACAGTGGAAGCCAACAGTTAACAATGCAGAATCCTGCAGAATCCTGCAAAGTTACTGCAGGATATAAGGCACTCTTCGGAAGCCAGGTCTGGGCAGTGCTACTTGACTTAGCACTGTGCAGACATGGCCCTGTAGTCAGTTGGATAGCGCTGGTGTGCTATCTAACTGCATGTAGAATCCTCGGATCCCTGGGCAATTGCAAAGCACAGTACAAAACTTTGTGCTCCACTTTGCACTTTGCTGAATATCAAGAACTTGATCTATAATAACCTTAGCATTTTACTAAACGTTGTGCTTTCTTAACGTGGTCCCAATCACCAGTCCTTGCAGTCTTGTTTGTTTTCTTCCAAAGTAAATTGTTTATTCTATTGTGTGGTTTTTTTTGTGTTTTTTTAATAGATTCAGTAGTGCATAGTTGATGTGTTTACTCTTATTTCAGCATGTATAAAGGCTGCATGTTTGTCACAATAAGATGCAAAGATATTTGTAAATTCAGTTACAGCTAAATCTACACCAGAATTGAAAACAGCATGTCTAATATTTCATTTCTTAAATCACAATTCATTGAAGTTGCATTCAAATTCTTAAAATGTCTCATAACACCTTGCCAGATGAGATAGTGTCCTATAAGATGGTGGGCAGTTTCAAGAGGGGTTGGGTCAGGGTCAGGAGAAGGAGAAGGAGAAGGGATACTGGGAAAGGGAGGCAGATGGGGCAGCTGCGTGAGGTGGGGATAACTGCATCCTCGAGCAGACTCGATAGATCACGAGGCCTGTTTCTACTGGCAATTTCGTATGGTCATATGTTTATATGTGAATATTTGCTGTGTTCCATTTGATATCTCACAACAAACTGAGCAGCGAACACATAAAGCTGCAGTACGGGTGAGTCCACAACAAAATATTGCTTGTTTTAGCAACATTGTATGTTTGGCACCTTAGACTCATTCTCAGTGTATTTTTAATTTTCTTGGATATTTTTTAAATAGGTTTTACAGCTAATTTTGTAATTACTGTCTCAAGTCATTAAAGATGGGCCCCACTCACAGTTTCTAAAAATCTCTTCTATTGAGGCAGCTTGCTGAATGTACATACTAGCTTCATATTGTAGATATATTAGGATAGTGCTACCATATGTTTCTGAAGGTAAACAGCACAGCATTATACCGGATGTTTCTTTATTTTTGTCAAGTCAGGCATGGAACAGAAGCAGAAACTTTAAAAAACCTTAAAATCATGTATCTAAGAATAGAATTCACGCAAAATTAAAAGAAAGAATGGATATAGTGATGTTTTTGCAAGAAAAACATTAGTGCTGAAGAAAACTACATGGAGACCATCAAATAGTACTGCTTTAAGTTGGGGGGGAATAACTTGTTGCTTTGTTACTTTGAAAGAATGAGGGTACAATCAAACTGTGCTTAATCAAATTAGTGTGTGGTCCTGGATTGGAGTCAACATTTCCACTAACATAGAGGATACTGTATGGTCATCGATGGTTATCTGATTTGTTAACCATTGAGAGGTTGCCAGGGTGACCATGTAAACCTCAACAGCGAAGTTCGAGAGGTTTACATCACCATGGCAACCTCGAGATGGGTTTAAAAACGGTTAACCAACGATGTACCATACATTATATTTTATAGTGTATGGTACCATTTAGGTTTTTTACAAAAGAAAGCAGTTCCTTACTGCAGTTTTTTTTTTATGTCACCTCTGCTCTGTCCTTGCCGCCGTTCGTTCCAGTTGTGCGCATGCCCAAACTGTTCCTGGTTGTTAACCCATCGATGTGACATACCATCGATGGGTTAGCAACATCGTGATGTCACATCAATGGTAAAACATTGATATAAAAAGGTAGATTTCTAGCTATAACAACATCCTACCATACATTATACATAAATGCAAACAAACTGCCCCATTCATTAATGTGAATTTTGTCAAACCACACCTTAAGAAAACTTTGCAGCAATAAAATGCTACTAATCTGTAGTAAAACAATTGTTCCTTTATACTGATTTAGTTTAGTACCTTATGGTAGTGAGGTGATTTTGCTTCTGTGCAGACTTCAAACTCCTATTCTAAACTGTGATATTAAAGCAAGCAGTCCAATTAGCAGTAATACACACATTTTGTTAACATTTAATATCATAACTGTAATGCAAAATCTTTAAGAGCTGGAGCTAGATTCTCAAAGCCCCTGTCAGTCCAGCAACTGCAGGGAAAAAAACTGGCTTAAGTGGGTCACCGTTTGCAGAGTCACTCTTTTTCCTACAGCCATGGTATTTTCAAAGTTGGAGCCAATTTACAATTGGCTTGGTGGCTCCGTGATTTACAGCAGCTTGCTGACATTTGTTTGATGCTGGTGCAGGAAAATGTTATGCCCTGCGGGACCAGGCATAACATCCAGTGCAGCTGCACTGGCAGGAAATGCAAAGCTCTACAAATGCGGAGATTTTGTCCCACAGTAGTGGCTGTGGTATGGGACTTAGTTTCTGGACAGTCTGAAAATCCAGTTCAGGTCAGTAACTGCTGAACATTTACCGTGCAGTTGAACACAGCGCAAGCAAAATCGCGTGGTAAAAGATCATATCCGGGGAAAAACAGCGAGGCAAACAACCTCACAAATTCAGCACTCCCCGACATCACAGGCCACACAGTACGCAACACAGAATTGAATTTTTAAAGTGGGGGGGGCTATGCCCCCAATAAATATAATCAACTCTGAGGGGGCCACACTCGGGAAGGGGGACAAAATCGAGTCAGCAATGGTCGGGCGCAAGAGGATACAAAAAGTAAAGACAACAGAGAAGAGGAAAAAAAATACACATACAGTGCAGGGGTATGATTCAAACTACTGATGCTTCACTCTGTGCTGCCTTCCCTGACTGTGGCTCTATCCTTTGAGTCATGATGGCAGCATGCTGACTCCCCTCATAGTTGTTTACTTGAGGTGCGCAGCATGAGTGAATACAGTTACAGGTAAGCGCTGTAATGCTCAACGCTATTATTTCCCTGTCACTGTATTTGCTTACTCTGTTTTTGCTTTGATGTTTTTACCATACTCATATTGCTGCACTCTTCTGCCCGCATACCGAAAGTCCAACCCCAGGTGTTTATGTTCAATAAACTGACAACTGACTATTTTACTCATTGTATTTTGATGTGCAATTAATTTCTTTCTACTTTTAAAATAAAATATTTGTTACTGCAGTGAAACATATAAGTTTTCACCTTGGTTTTCACACTGCTAGTAAAAAGAATTCAGTAGAATTCTGATATTGTAATTACAAAGAAACTGCCAACCACTTTTGAGCCCAATGTACTTCAAAGAGAAAGCTATGAGGAACTTAATTTATTTTTCTATTGTTTTCAAAAGAAACAGATACTTCTTTCAGCAACCAGACTTTGCCTTTTATATGTTTGTACTATTGTGGTACATCTGTATGATTTTACAATTTTATTTTTAAATATTCTGTTTGTCAAGCCTCTGTCCTCTAGCCTGCCTCCTTCAGCACTTCCCTGACCCCAGCCACATCACCCATCTTCTCTGTGAATTACCCCTGTTCCACATCATGCCCTTGCAGCTTACCCCCCATGGTGGTTTTTGTTCATCAGGTTCCTTGGAGTGGGTTTCGGTCCGCTCAAGCCAATTCAAGTCAGTGCTGTTACAGTGGTGCTACACTCGACAATGTAGAGCCTGTGAGCCAAGAATGGCCATCATCCTGCATGACTGAGGTGTTTTTACTTGGTTTTCTTTCCAGCCAAAGATGTATGCTCACATAGAAGGCCAAGGGAATGTGTATGCTGAGCATGTATGATAATCCAGCCTCTGGCATGTCTCCCTTCCCTGACACCCTTAGATGCAATGCCACCCATTGTCACACAGGTTGCAGTGTTGCAGTGAAGGTGGTGACCTTCCCTCCTTGGAGGAGTACAGTGTCCACGGGGATGCTTGATCATCCTTCTTCCTGCCAGCCCACGATGGCTCTGGCTTGTTCCCAAACCCAGGTCGCCAGTGTCGTGAGTGGTAGCACTACTGCTGTACTGATGGGCTGGCCTTGATTTTACAATTTTTAACTCATTCAGCTCAAGCTGGAATTTTGACTAAGGTTAAGCACAGAACATTACAATATATGCTCTGGGACGGAAGGAGCTAAAACAGTAAATGGTTTCTCCTTTAATCTTTCCAAGTAAAATCTGCTCATGAAGAAAATGGTACCTGCTAAATTATAACTAAAGATCACAGGTTAGCAAACGTCATGCATTTCTATTAAATATATAATATTTTTGAGTTAGAAAGTTATTTCTCTATAAAAGTCTGAAAACAGGTTTGTAATTTACCTTTGAAATACACTGTCAGCCTTGCCAGTAGAAAAATTCTGACATCATAATACAACAATTCCATTGTATTACATACAAACAATAGAGAGAAAGAAGTAAGTACCTCAGCTGGGACTTGAACCCAGGCCACCTGGAATACTGTTCTGATTGTGCTACCAGTTGCATCACTGAGACTACTGGAAACTGGGCTGTTCCTGAGCACATTACCCTTTCTCCAAATGCATAACCTGGTTGCTGCACAGATAATTACATTTATACAATCACAAGTGTGCAGTGTGCATACATTGTAGAACACATACAAACAATGGAGAGAAAAAGTAAGTGCCTCAGCCAGGACTTGAACACAGGCCAACTGGAATACCATTCCTATTGCGCAACGAGCTGCATCACTGAGGCAACTGGATACAGGACTGCCCCTGAGCATATTACTCTTTCTCCAAATGCACAACCCGTTGGCTGCACAATTAATTACATTTATACAATCACATGGGTGTGGTGTGCATACATTGTGGAACACATACAAACAATGGAAAGAAAGAAGTAAGTGCCTCAGCTGGGACTTGAAGCCAGGCTGCCCGGAATACCATTCTGATTGTGCTACCAGCTGCATCATCAAGGCAACTGGAAACTGGGCTGTCCTCAAGCACATTACTCTTTCTCCAAATGCACAACCTGGTGGCTGCACAGATAATTACATTCATACAAATACATGGGTGCGGAGTGCATTCATTGTGGAACACAAGCAAACAATGGCGAGAAAGAAGTAGGTGCCTCAGCATTCCCTCATCAGCGTTATCTGCTGCGGTACTTGCAGTCCCTGCCATCAATGGGGTCAAATCCCCCTAGTGTGCAAATAAATCACAAAGCAGGCTGTGGGGACTACCATTGCCTGATTCACCATTAGATCCCAGCTGAGCTTCTGCCATTCTGGATCAAAAATATGGGAAGGCTTGTGATTCAGACGTGAGGCTTTCTGAGCCATTATGCAATAAAACAGAACTGCAAAACCAAAAAGGGTTGACTCAGAATCAAAGACTGCGTAAGACAAAAACTATCACAATGTTAAAGAAGAGGGGAAGGCTCACACTCGCAGCCCACGTGAAAAAAATAATTCACAAACCAAATGTGCAAAAGATAAAAAATATTTTATTACACTTACAAATTAGTATTACAGCAAAGCAACATAAAAGGTGTCCCGCTGCTTGAAAAACCAATGGAGTTTCGTGCCCTACACTGACACTTTGTCAAGGGTAAAGAATATAACAATTTGTGCTTCTTAAATATCTAAAAGGACGTCACCACAGCTGAAACATATAGAGGTGCAGACCCTAAAAACCATAGCTAAAGTGCAATCAGACATATCACAGACAGACAATCATTAAATACATCGCACCAGATAAAAGCCCAAGTAACATTTGTAACGAGATTCAATTATTGAGCAAGTTATCAAAAGTTCATGTGGTGGGATTCAAACAAGTTACCGATGGATGAAGTTTTAACGGATCAGTTTTTCAATATTAATTCTGTCACACTTGTATTTGTTCCCCAGTGTTTGTTTCAGTCATTCATCTGAGGACCAAATGTGCTCCTTAGTCACCCTGGGCAAAAGTAATCAATCTGCACATCTCTCAAGGGACTAATAAGCAAGGACTAATAAGATTAATCAGCACCACATTAATTGAGCATCACAAAATAATCACAGTGAGATATAATAAAGATTACTTTAAGCAGACGCAATTCATCAAAAGGGCAATATTTCAAAACTTTCATTAAATCCAGGCACCTTGAAGCTATCTAGAGTAAAGATCCAGTAAACTTCTCTTCTCAAATTAGGGCTGCATTAAGGTCCCCCCCCCTCGGGTTTTCAGGGTGCGGGACATCTTTATATGTTGCCTTGCTGTGATACTAACGTGTAAATATAATACAATATTTTTTATCTTTTGCACATTTGGCTTTTCACATGGGCTAGGAGTGCAAGCCTTCCCCCCTTCTTTTTCATTGTTATAGTTTTTGCCTTACGCACCCTTTGATTCTGAGTTGACCCTTTTTGGTTTTGCAGCTTCCTCTACAATGGCAACTCGAGCGTATGACTGGGCAAAATAGATAGACATGGCTTTGATAAACGTATCAGGACATCTACAATTTCACAAAAACTCAGGAAATTCAACTCTAATTACTGCTGTTATTTTGGAATATTGAGCTGCTTATAGCTTGGCCAGCTGTTGAGCAACAGATCAGAGAGTTGACACACACACACAGCCTCTTTTTTTTTCCATAATCGTTTTCTTCTCCACATCAGCAGCTTGACTTTCAGGAATATACCATGTTCACAGGATATACCCTGATCAGGATGAATCCGGTCATCATTCCGTTGACTTCAAGATTTTTCTCCAACAATATTCTCCCTCCCATTCCCCATGGTGGGGAAAGTGCCTTTGCCGGCCTCGGAGAGCCACAACATTCTCTGCATCAGTAGAAAGCTCCCTGGCCCAGCTGCAGGGTTGCCCTATTGGTGGAACCCACTGCCAACCCTCTCTGACCAAAATGCACTGCAAAGCTACAGCTATCTCGGCCGTGGCCGGCTGCCACCTGACATGACTTTCCGGGCTTGCTTCAGAACCCGGGTCATCAGCATGGCAGTATTCCACTCTGCTGTTGGGCCATGGGGTGGCCATAAAGCATAATATTTGGGGTCAATTAACCAATCAAAATTGGTGACATTCTGTTCTCTAGTTTTAAAGTTATAGGGCTTAAAATTCTGCAGTTTTCATAATTGCAAAATGTCATTTTAAAATGTTTGAAAGATTGGAGGTGCATAACTTAATCACTTTAAAAGAAAGAGTGCTGAAACATGATACTCTTCTGTATGGACTTTGGGAATGTCATTGGTCCAAATTCAGTGCAATGTGGAAAACTATAGTTTAAATAAGATGGAAATAACTGAAATCACAATTCTGGTGAGATGTCACTCATTTTATTGAAATTTCACAAAGTTTCATGAAAGCAAAATTATAATTTTACCAGAATTCCACTGGTGAAAGATGAAGTTCATCAAGCCCTATCTGTGACTCAGATTATTTAGTCTCCCTCAGTCTTGTCTTCCCACATTTTATGGAGTTCTGTCTTATCCACTACATTATACTGTATGTGAAAATTGAGGTAAATATATGGATATAACTGCTGTAGAGACAATCCCATATATAACCTTTATCTGTCCAGGAGATTCCAAGACATGTTATTATCTGCAAGAACTGCCTCCAGAAAGGGTTTCACATTAAAGAAAAGAAACCCACATAGGAATTTCATTTTACAAGTACGGAACCTTTGATAAACTGACAGCAGCATCACGGCTTTCCAAACATATTCCATTTTCATTAAATGGCTAATCTAAAACCAATCAAGCAAAACACATAGAACTGCTGCACAGAATAAGAATGTTTTTTTTCACTCCCTGGCAGGAGCTCACATTAATACAAAGCCACAGTAATCACTTCAGTATAAAGGACCTACTGTGTTGGTGAGGTGATGCTTTGCTTGTGTTTCTAACACAACATACTATATAGTAAAAGGTTATGAATACTGTTCAGTAAGTTACGACTGCCATGTTTCAATACTTATGTATCTGATTTTTATCTCAAGAGTACAAATTCAGTAATAATCCTTAATTAGCAACATTCTAAGCATATTTTCCTTGGATAGGCCCTTACTTAATCACATAAGTAAGCTTCCGTTTAGTTAAGCCAAATACTGTAGCTATACTGAGGAACTCGTGTGCCAACCAGTCCATATGAACTCTATTCTACAATTCTTTTTGAGCCTTTCATCACTTGTCAGTATTCTTTCTCTCTGCATGCTGAAAAAAAAACATATTTTTTCGTTGCTGCAGAATACAGCAGGATTCAACAAAAATAAGCTTTTTAGGATGCTAACAATCGGAGTGACTGATACTGCAAGGAAAAAGGACAGGAATGCAGAGACAGAGTACACCAGTACCTTTTCACAACATCCATTTTATTGTTCTGTAAATATCCGACATGAAACAACATGGTTGGTCTGAAAAAAATTAAAATAAAAATGTACACATTGAAAATTAATGCCACAGTATTTTATAATATGCCGAATTTCAGAATACATCACAAAGAGCTTAATATATAAACATAAAGCAGAAAACTGGCATGTGTGCTTCGTGCAACCAGTTTTTTCAGATTTTTTAAGGGAGCATGCACAAAAGGAGGAGTAGAATGGTTGATGACTAGAGCCCTATATTTTAACATGAATCATAAAGAAGAATGCCACTGTTGCACATTCAGCAGAAACATTTTTCACTCCATAAACATACCACTATATAACCATGAGTAACGCAGCAGGTGTAGCTATGGTATATAAACAGAACTGAACTTGCAAGACACTAATGTCCATGGCAACACACTTACTGACAACTACAGGACATTACCCTGGGACATGCTGCCAGACTACAGATTAACGAAAATAACTTGTAAATCTCTCTCTCTCTCTCTTCTTTGGTTAAGTGGAACTAGAACGCCAAGCCGTCAGTGATCTCTGATGCAGTTGTCTGGTACAGTCGTCTAGCTTCATTAAATATGTACATATTGAATTGCCAGTAGAAACAGGCTGTAATGGTCTTATCCAGTCTGCTGAAACATGCAGCTCAGGTAGTTCTTTGGAACTGCCCCCCCTCCCCAACTCCTCCTGGAGTCAACCCCCAACATCCTGGTCCCTTCCCCTATCCACTTTCCAGTAATGTCTCCTTCAGTCCTAATACTTTTCATCACCTTATCCCATCCCCCCCAACCAACATGATAGACTTCTTTGACTGGGTGACGAGGCCTCTTGACAGGGGGCAGGTGGTGGATGTACTGTAGCAAACAAAATAAGGCACCAGCACTCCAGAGCCAGGAGTTAGTGGGTAACCCCAATGAAGGTACTCAGTCAGTCTGAAGATGCAGATACCATTTTATTTTGGAATGTTTCTCCAACCCCAATTGCTCTTGTCCCCTGATGAAAGCATTATGTGACAAAGTGCTGAGGCATCCGGTTGTCATGGACCATCACTCAAGTAGATGTGTATCTATCATTGTTGGAGGAACATTCTGAAATAAAACTGTATCTTCATCTTCAAATAGACTATAAGTACCTTCATAGGGCTAACCCACTGACTCCTGACTCTGGAGTGCTGGTGCCTTACTTGGTTTGCTACAGTACGTCCACCACCTACCCTCTGTCAAGAGGCCTTGTCACCCAGTTGAAGAGGTCTATCATGTTGGTTTGACAGGACTTCCCCCTGACAAACCAATGCTGCCTGTCATCCTGGAGACCATTCTCTTCAAGGAAGGGTACCAGCCTTTCTTTTAGAATGGCCTCCATTAACTTACCCACTATGGAGGTTAGGCTAACTAGCCTGTAGTTACCTGGCTCATCCCTGGGTCCACTCTTGTGGAGGGGTATCACATGAGCTGTCCTCCAGTCCTGTGGCACACACCCCATCTCCAGCAAGCTTTTAAATAGGTCTGTCATTGGGGCTGCCAATACCCTCGCCAGTTCCCTCAGGACTCTCGGGTGTACCTCATCCTGGCCAGGTGCCTTGTCCATCCTCAGTTCCCTTAGCCTTCTTAAGACCCTGTCCACCTTGATCTCCCCATTTACTCCCCCCCAAGGATCCCCAGTCTTCCCCTGTGGTATAGGTCTGTCCGCTTCCTTGGTGAAGACTGAGCAAAAGTACTCATTTAGTGCCTCCACTTGCTCCTCAACCTTTCTTTGCCCATCTTCCCTCCCTCTTTATCCTAACTATCCACCCCTTCTGCTTCTTCTCTCTTTAATGTATCAGAAGAAGTCCTTCTCCCTTTCCCTAATTCCTTGGGCCAGTTTTAGTTCTTTCTTAGCCCTGGCTGCCCTGACCTTTCTCCTCTCTGTCCTCTTCCCTCGAGATACCCTTGTACTTCAGGAATGCTGCTCTCTTTTCCTTTAGCTTTTCAACCACCCTACTGCTATACCAGCTAGGTCTCTTGGTTTTAGAGTTCTTTTTATGGGCTCTTGTACATTTGTGTCAGTTGCCTCGATTATTCCCATCTTAATGATGATCCTTTTCTTGATTATTCCCATCTTAATGATGGTCCATGTCTGTTCTGCATCCATCTGTGGTCGGAGCTTTGCAAGATGCTCCTGTACTATGCTCCCCATTCAATGACACCAATTATAAAATGGGTAGTAAATATAAGGTAACCTGATTGGTCAAACTGGAACTGAAGAGTAAAACATCATGGCACAAGGTTTGGGGTGCTCAGCGAAAATATATACACTGAAGAGTAAGAAATCACGACACACTCTCCACACAATAAACAAAAGGAGCCTTGTTGTACTTCACCATTTCAAGTACTTTATTCAAATTCAGCAGCACAGCAGGTGATTAAGAATCCATTCGGGTAAAGGATTGTGGCAAGCAACACAGCTTCCTAGTCGTGTTGCTTGCCATGATCCTTTACCTGAATGAGATCTTAATCACCTGCTGTGCGGCTGAATTTGAATAAAGGACATGAATTGGTGAATTACAACAAGACTCCTTTTGTTTATTGTGCAGAGAGTGTGTCGTGCTTTCTTACTCTTCAATGTATATATTATCACTGAGCACCCCAAACCTTGTGCACCTCTGAGTGGTCAAACTGGAACTTTATCCGTGTGTAAATCTCACAGCAAACATGCGGCTAAAGTTCCAGCTGGCCACCACTGACTGCCTAACAAAATCAGAGGCTGGTATTAAATGACAATGTTCGTGCAGTCAAAATCTGCCATTTTGAAGTAATGGGCTGCGACTGGTAAAAAAACTCTATTCTCCACAAACCCACCCAAATATATATGGTAGTTTAAAGAAGCAGGTTACTAAAAAAACTATTTGAAAATGCAGAGTACCTGCTTCGAGGTGTTCATGATTCTCTGGAGTCAATCCTGCATAGTTTTTCTATTTGAAGAGCAGATGAAGAGACCACGTGGGTGGCTGTGACAGAGCACAATAACGGCCATCCATAGATCTCAACAAATGGCAGAGTTTCTAAAGAAGCACACACTGTAAATAATGAAATTGCTCACAGCAAAGTGCCTGAAATAAGCAGCAGAGGCTTAACTGAAGGTGCCCTTACTCTTCCTGAAGGCTCAACGGAGATCACCAGAAGCACAACTGATGATGCAGCACCTACTCCTCCTTCGCAGAGTGCCCCAGTAAGAGGAACAGACAACGGGGTGGAGCCTGAAATAAACATGCAGGCCCCATCTGAGGAGAGTCCGACTCCACCCTGAACCATATTGCCACCAAATAAGTAGTTTGAGTGGGCCGTACTCATCGTAAATATGAACTTTTCTTTTCTGTAATGACCTCTTATACAGTGACTGCCCAGATTAAATGCTGCACACTGTACACAAAAAGCATTGAGAGTGGGCGGGTCTGATAGAAATATTCATGTTTCTTTTTTTTTTACCCGAGTGGCCATAGCAAATGCTGTAATCACAGTTGCTCACTGAATGAATACACCTCAATAAAACAGTTATGAAGTTCTGCTTCGGGACTACTTCCTCAGCTGGAAAACATATTAATAATCATTGCAAAAATGTTTTCCATGAAACTGGGATTATTTTTGCATAGGCGAATTAACAAAATACTAAAATCCATTAACAAATAGGAAATATTGATTTAGTAGCAATAAATACTGTATTTTTTTCTTGATTTATTTCATAATAGCAATAATGCATTCCAGGGGGTGTGTTGTTGTAAGATTTACACATGCCTTGGGTGGTTTTTCAGCACTTGGCCTGTGGTCTTGTGCTACACCACACCCAAGACGTGTGTAAATCACAACAACACACCCCCTGTTGTGCATTATTGCTTAAGTAGACCATACTCACCAACAGTGCCTCCTAACTGTCATTGGAAAACTGAAACCTGCTCAGGCTCAGTAGGCGCTATGTATAGGGGATGGTTGGGCTAGTCACCAGGAGCTGGACTGGGAGATCTGTAAGTCAAAGACTAAGGACCTTGCCCACAAAGGTACAGGGGAAGGTGATTGGGTTGGGGGGGGTCTTAAGTCAATGTCACAAAGAGACAGAGTGTATAGCCTGGGGGAAGAAGCTAGCAGGTTAACAAAATATCATGCTGAATCAGCAATAAACTAGTAAACCTGCCTTTCGAGCCCCACCTCCCCCAAATGGATCAGAGATCTGGATGTGATTACAATAATAGTACCAGCTTTCTTAGTTAATTTGGGGACTGGGGAAGGGGTTGATAAGGGAAGGGGTACGTTGCTAAAGATTGTGTTGGCTGAAGGAGGTTCTTGTACTGTTGGATGTTAGTATTTTTCATAGAAATGTATAGGGGACCAGGCAGGAAGAAAGGGACTAAGAAATCACTGAGGGGTAGGTGGTCATGGGACTTGCCCTGGCCATCTTGAGAAAGTGAGAAATACTTTCCAAAGTCTTTTTATTTTTAACCTACATTTGCTGTAATAACAAATATTGAATAATGAATATTTTTGTACCCTGAATATGAATAGAAACATGGAAACGTAGACATTGTCAGCAGATAAAGATCATAGGGTACATCTAGATTGCCTGTAAAGAGTTTTCTACCTGTCCCCCTGACCTAATGTTTTAAAGGGGTTTACTACCATAAACGCTCCCTCCCACCCTCCTCCTTACCCCAACATACACACACACACACACACATATATACACACACACACCCTGCTCCCTTCTGCCAATAATCTGTTCCACTGCTCCACCACCCTCTCAGTGAAGTAGAGTTTCATTGTGTCCTGCATCAAGTTACCACTGACTAACCTCATTTTGTGCCCGCTCATGACAGCAATGCGGCTCCTGTTGAGACCACCTTCCTTCCCACATTTCTTGATCACCATTACATTATTTGTGCCCCACAATTTCTCTGCACCTCCCTTATTTCCTCTCTTGTTGCCAATGCCCCATGTTTGTTTCCAATGACACCCCTCTCCTCTCCTTCCCCTTCTCTCCTGAACCAGCCTGCCTCTTGCCTAGTGCATCCCGAACTTCCATGAGCATCTTCTCATTTGGTTACTTGGTTTCATTAGACAAAAGGAGGCTTTAGGCCCATCAAGATTGCCTCCCACACACAGTGGATGTACCTGTTGTAAATTATTTGCCCTTAGACAAAAGATAGTTGTCAAGTCCTAGTTTGAACCTCAGAAAGGAATTGGTGTGAACCAGATCAAATGGGAGCTTGTTCCATAATCGGGCTTTATGAATAATGATTCTGGAGGAGTCCTAACTAGGATTCCTTTCTACCCCTTCCAATGGCTTCCCTAGCTCCAGTTTCTACACTATTCAGCTTAATGCCTAGCTAGCTGACTTCTGTCTGAGCATGCTTGTTCCCTCCTTTATGAAATAAAGAACATCTTCTTTTAAGAGCCTTCTGTCCCAGAAGTCAGATTTTTAGAGCAGGAAAGGATCATATCTAGCATCCTCATGCTAATAGCAGATGAATCAAAGCCCCCAAAACAAAGTTCTAAAAGTCACCCTAGTTACCCACAAACAAAACCCCTCCTCCTGACCCCTCTCCCTTTCAACCAGTCAGTGAAAGACTTTACTTTCTCCTGCCTCACCCTTCTCTAACACTCATCCCACACTTGTAGGATCTTGTAGAAGGCCAGTGAAACTGCTGTCATCTCTCAACCTATTCACCAGTATCCAGTAGTTTGACATGACTACTTTTGGTTCCTGACTGGCCAGATCAATAGTACCTGAGTGCACTACAACCTCAAATCTGGCTCCATCTCACAGCAGAGGCATCTGACCACTCTCTGCCCTTTCTCCCCTCCCTCCACAAACAACCTCATCAACACCCCTTGACATTGGGTCACTGACCATCAATGCCATGTCATCTTCCTTCTTTCCAACCCTTGCTGGGTGTTGCTTCCTCTCGACTGGCTCACAGCCTCCTCTGGGAGAGTGCAAAATGGTTTGCAGTCATATTTGAAGGACTTTTTCACTACTTGCATTCCTTGTATTACCCCTCATCACCACTCTCCATCCGCATGTGCCAGTGGGCCTCTGGGGGGAAGAAGGCAGGATGTGGTTGCAGACTCCAGTCCAGCTGTCTGAGCAGCTGCCATATTTTATCTCATGCTGCTACCAGGTGTTACTGGACTTCTGCGTATCTCCTGCAGATGTGGCAGAGAGCCACTCTCCAGTGTGTAGACCTGGGGATGGTCACCTAACAATCTCAATGGCCACTGTAGCTAGCACCCAGTCATACCTCCCCTCCACACTGTTACATAGATACATAGATACATAGACAGTGTCGGCAGATAAGGGCCTATGGCCCACCTAGTCTGCCCATTTGAGCTTGTAAGTTCAGTTTGTTTTCCTAGAAGTCTGTTTGTAACCCTTTGCTGAGTACTTAGTAATTTATAATCCCTTCCCTCCCAGACTTTCCAAATCCCCTACCCTATTTGTGAACTCACCCTACCCTAGGTAGGATGTTAGGCCATTTCACTATTTTCAGCTGGTTTTACAATGCACCCTCCTTCCTTCTTCAAGTGGAACCACCAAAGACAACTAACTAAATGCATTTTATCTTTACTCTAGATACGGTGCTGGACAGTTCTGCCACCTGCAGCCCCTAGTCCAGGCTTACCTGCTCTTTGTGTGATGCAGTCCCCAAATGAGCCTTCCCATGTGATTAATGTCTGGAGCAGAGTTCCTTACGGAACTGTGGGTCCTCCGCAGATACCCTACAGATACCAACATCCTGTTCCTGTGGTCTTCATGCTTCTTGGGGCTGCATGCTTCTAGGGGTCATAAGCCCATGAGATTTAAGTAGAATGTCTCCTTGATCTGCCCTGTAGTCAGAACAAAACGTGACTGGAAGCTGAGAAGACTGTTTCACTGGTTAAAGCAAATCCATCCCCTTCAACTGTGCTTCAGGTGCAAATTGTTGTGGAAGGGGGGTAACATAAGCCTACTCACCACACATAATGCCTCCCTTAATCTAACCTGAAGTTGGAACTAAATGATGGTGGAACACATTTATCTGCACACATGAGTGGTAAGACATTACATAGATACATACAGTGGTAGTTATAAAGATGGTCACCAGTACTGTGGTATAATGTGTGGCAATTCTGGTCGTAAATGCAGTGCAGTATTGCATTAGTGCTTGAATAACATGTATTTTGCTGCTGCAGATACTGCAATTTGCTGCTGCAAACTTTGCATTATACCTCAATATTGTTGAACATCTATATAACTACCACTGTAGAACTTGACGGCAGATAAAGACTAATCTGCCGATTTGGTCTGCCCATTCTACCTCACTACCCTAATCTGACCCTTGTGACCTTTCCCTTCTATTACCGTTCCTAACAACCAAACTATGTCCATATGCCTACCACAACCTGCTTTAAAGCTGCAAACTGAGTTGGCACTTACTATGCCCTGGTGTGTTTTGTTCCATTTAGCCACCACCATGTCCATGAACAGTGTTTACGAAAATCTTTTGTGAACCTTTGCCCTGTAAGCTTTTGTGAGTTTCCTCTAGCCCTTAAATTATCACTTAATGAAAATATGACTTTATAAATATGACTTTTAGGTGGCAGTATAGCTCAGACGTTACAGCAATGAGCTATGAATGAGCCTGATACATCCAGAAGACTTGGGTTTGATTCCCACAACCTCCACTTGCATACAGTGTGACTCTGAGCAAGTCACCTTATCAGCTCAAAGCTCCTGGGTCGCCCCTGAAAACAGGCAGTTGTGCCTAGTGGCCTTGCCTGGTTAACAAAGAATAAATAAATAAATAATCAACTTTGTTTACGCCATGTAGGCACTTGTCTGTTTCTATCATGTTCCCTCATTCCATATTCTGTCCTCATACAGCTTATCCCCTAGGCCATAAATCTTTTTTCCTTTTTGTTGCTCCACACTGTATTGTCTCCACCTTATCACAGTCCATTTTAAGGTGAGGATTCCAGACTCTTTCACAGTACTCTAGATTTAGTCTTAGTAATCATTTGTAAAGTGTGAGAATTGCTGCCCTTCTTCTGTTACTTATCCCCCCTGCCAATTAGAGATGTGCAAAGTCCACAAAACTTTCTCCATGGATTAATCCATGAATTTTGTGGAATTTGTGGAGTGCATTTTGTGGAATTTGTGGGATTCATGGACTGAAAATTGTCGAAATTCACTGCGGAATATGAAATTTCACCCATGAATTTCACACTTCGTGGCAGAATTCGCACTCCATGGTGAAATTTGTGGTGAAATTCACATATTCTGCACAAAGCCAAAGTTTTCCAGACCAGGGTAAGCTTAGCGAACTTGGTGAAGCATGAATTTTCAATAATTCACACGAACTTCGCTGGCGAATTTTTGCTTCACAACATCTCTACTCCCAATTTATCCTTGCATCCTGTTTGCTTTACTCACAGCTTCGTCACAATGTGCTTTGATGTCGTTTGATATAATGACTCCTTAGTTCTTCACCTCCTTTGTACATTCTAGTACCAAAGCCCTCATTTTATACTGCATTACTGGATTTATTTTTCCTACTGTATATGGATTTTTCCTGGCAAAGCTTAACTGCCACATACTTACCATTTTTCCAGTCTTTTCAAGTAAATTTTCAGTGCTTGAATACCCTCATCTGTATCTACTATTGCACTAATTTTTGTGTAATCTAAAAACAGGCAGCCATGCTATATCAGTAGCACACATAAATACATTAAAAAGAAAAGGGGTCCAATACTAAACCATGTGGTAGTATGCTAGTGACTAGGGGTGAGCAAGTTTTATCTGCTGCCAGTGGGATTCTGGTGAAATGCTGATTTTGTTTGTGCAAAATTGTTTGAAATGTTTGCGAAAATTTCATGAAATTTCACCAAAATTGTGATTTTGGTTATTTCTGTCTAATTTAAAAAGTATTTGTCTAGATTCACCAAATTTGGTACAATGGCTATCACATCACCCATGCAGAAGTGTTCCAAGTTTCAGATTTCTATCTTTAACAAGTTCGGGCCAGAACTGATAGGGCTGCAGCCAAGGAAATTTGGGTGAAAATATTGAAAATTTCCAAAGTTATGAGCATGTGTTAGCAAAATGTAACGTAGGCTCATATATTTGTTGTGTTTGTAATATTTTTACACCAGATTTTCAACACAGCCTTGTTATGACCCTGCCCCATGAAGAAGGGCAGAGCAAATGTTCAACTCCTGCCCAAAAGTGATTTTGCGCAGGGACTGTTAAATCAAGTTTTGGGATGCAAAAACACATTTTGGGCAGGAGTTAAAAAATGACAGCTGTCACATTCATGAGGTGCTGTAAAGAAATGGCTATGTTGAAATTTGGGGTAAATACATATATATATTTTTTTATTATGCTTTTTTTGTTGCCTAGGATCGACGTTAATTTCAGCCCTTAGTCATGGCCCCTCTAATCCACCACCTCCAGCAATCACCAGGTTCCTCCGCTGTCACCTCTGGATTACCCCCCAGAGGGTGGGGTTGCGGAGCTTCTTCCTCACCAGCCCTGCACAACAATTATCTGGTCGGGGGGAACACTGGTACCAGAGGCTAATTTGGGTTTTTAGAGGGAAGGGTGCCATGGAGGCAATCCTGCAGCATTTTTTCTCCCCTGTAAGCAGGGCGGGGACATGCAGTGACGTCCAGCATCTGCTCCACCCCAAAGACTTGCTGACATCGGCATATTATGGCAAATCCAGCCTCCACTGGGAGACGCTCATATGCCAGGTGTACTACCCCCTCCCTCCCAGAGAAGGAGAGCAGTCCTATGGACGCTCAATCCTTCTCCCCCTGGCCAGCCCTCTGATGACCTGAGTCCGTTCCTGAACCCAGGTCGCCAGCGTCGCAAGCGGAATTCCAACTGCTGCGCCGACGGGCCGGCCTGGGGTAAAAATATTGAATATTACCAAACTTACATGCCTGCATTTGCAAAAATCAACATAGGCTCAACCTTTTTTTAATATTTTTTACACTAAATTTAGAACATAGTCTTCTTATGACCCAAACTCATGAACAATAGCAGAAAACATTTTCAACTCCTTCCCAAAAGGTTAATTTGCTGAGGGACCACAAAATCAGTTTTCGGGGTATGAACAAACATTTTGTCCAGGATTTGAAAAATACTTACAGCAGCAGGTCAGTCCAGCTTTCCAGTCACTGCTTGATAAACAATGATAGCTCCATAGCTCAGGATAAAATTCATTGAATACAAGTTAAAACGCTAGCACCAGCAGCAACAGTTGAACAGGGCACCCCTCCCATAACAGCCAAACATTTTCATGCATCTTACACTTTCTCGAGCAGGGACAGGGAAGCCTGACTGACCTGCTACTGTAAGTACCTTTTTCTTCTGGCTCTGGTCTTTGGTGTGCACTGAAGTTGTCTCGTTGCTGTTTATTTAGGATTTGAAAAATGACAACTGTCACATTCATGAGGTGTTTTAAAGATATAGCTATGTTATAAATTTGGGGTAAAAACGTAGGACTTCCAGATCAGTGGAGTTCAAATAAATGAAAATTAAGTGTCAACACTGTTCATATACGATTGGCCTGAGGAAGTGACGTTAAGCCACAAAACTGTTGCCTCATATATATGGGTGTGAAGAAAAAGAGTTTAATAAATATATGAGTTTTGATGGACTTTGAATTATATCTTACTTTTTTATAACATTTTTGAACATTGAAGCCTATAAGAAAGATTGTCCAGAATTACACTATATGTAAGGGCATCCTGTATCAACACGAATAGTAAAAGATTGGGCACCCCCAGTGTCATTGTTATGTTTATGGGGGCATTCTGAGAGGGTGGGTCTGGTGGGGGGATAAAAAAGTATAAATTATGAACATATGAATATAAATCTGCTAGCAGAAACAGGCCTTATGGTCTATCAAGTTAGTCTGTTTGAATGTGCGGCTAGCACCCTTATATTGCAGCTGCCCCCCTCCTCTTCCCCACCTCACCTTTACCCTCCTCGCACCCTGTCCCATGCCCTTTTAAAACTACCCACTGTGCTACAGGATACCACCTCCTCAGGAAGAATGTTCCATTTCTCCACCACCCTCTCTGTGAAAAAATGCCTCCTCATATCTCTCCGATATCTTCCACCCTCCCAGCCTGAGACCATGCCCTCTGATGTCCCATCCTCTCCTCAGCTTAAATATCCCTTCTGTGCCTGTTTTGTTAATCCCCTTCAAATATTTGAAGGTCTCAATCATATCCCCCTGATCCTTCCTCTCCTCCAGGGCATACATATTCAACTCAGTCAGCCTGCCTTCATAGGTTTTTGCTCTCCAGCCCCTGAATGATCTTAGTTGCTTTACACTGCACCCCCTCCAGCAATCCAATATCCTTCTTCAGAAAGGAACACCAGAACTGCATGCAGTACTCCAAATGTGGCCTGACTAATGACCTGTACAGTGGCAGGATCACATCTCTATTTCTGGTTGAGATTCCTCTTGCAATACACCCATCATCTTGGTGGCCTTAGCTTCCACCTTCCTGCACTGAACTGAGTTGTCCTTGCTACCCATTATAATCACCTCAAGGTCCTTCTCCTCTTCCTCTGTGACCTCTATCTGAACCTCTCCCTGCTGGTAGCTCCTCCCTGGGTTCCTTACTCTAAAGTGCATAACCTTGCACTTCTTCACATTGAAGCTCGATTGCCACTTTCCTGACCACTCCTCCAATTTGATCAGGTCCTCCTGTAGCCCCTGCCACCCCTATAATATCATCTGCGAACAGACTGATCTTGCTCCTAACGCCATATGAGATATCCAATATGAATAAACCAAACAACACCAGACCCAGGACTGATCCCTGTGGCACCCCACTTGTCACTGCCCTTGTGGAAGAGAATACCCCCCTACTATCACCTGTTACTGCCTCCACTTCAGCCAGTTCACAATCCAGTTTACCATTTTTGTCCCTGCCCCCACACAATGCAATGTACCCCCCAGCCTCCCATAAGGCACTGAATAAAAGGCCTTGCTGAAGTCTAAATACAGCACATCCACTGCATGGCCTTAATCCAGTTCCCTCATTACCCAGTCATAGTATTTAATTAGGTTGGTCTGGCAGTATCTTCCAGAGATGAATCCATGCTGCTGACTTTCTTGGAGTCCATTTTCCACCAAAAATGTCACCAGCCTCTCTTTCAGGATTGCTTCCATAAGTTTTCCTACAATGGATGTGAGGCTTACAGGTCTGTAATTACCTGGTTCATCCTTTGGGCCACTCTTGTGGAGGGGCACCAAGTGAGCCATCCTCCAATCCTGTGGTATGCAATCTGTGTCCATATTAAAAAAAGGCATGGAACATGGTCACAGCACAGGCAGATTGGGCACCCTAGTGTCATTGTTATATTTCTGGGGTGGGGTGGGTGTGGTGGGTGCTAAGAAGGAGGGATGGGGGACAAAAAATATACATATTTAAAAAAGGGGTCAAGGAATGACGATCACGACACTGGAGGAATTGGGCATCCCCAGTGTCATTATTACGTTTTTGGGGGGCGAACTGAGAGGGAGGTTCAGGTGGGGGGGATATGCATAAGTTTTTAAAAAGAAAAATCGGCAGTCATGGCAGAATACAGCACACTCCCCAGTGACCAAGATGGCTGCTGGTCACACATGCACAGTACAGTATGGCAACAATCTTGGACACAGCAGAGTGTGCCACGTTTTGCTGTGACCACTGTTTTTTTTTTTTTTTTTAATTAGAGCTATACTCCCCCAACTGACCCTCCTTCTCAGCATCAACCCCCCCTCCCCCAAGAAGCATAAGAGTGACACTGGGGGTGACCAATCCCCTACTATTCCGATCAGGACTGCTGATTTTTTGTCAAATAAAAAATAGTGCAGTGCGAGTCGAGTGCTCCATGGACATGGAAGCGACAAAAATGTCGTTCAGTCAGAAAGAATGCAAGGAATGTGGAGTCCTTTTCTGAAGGCAAGATGTCTGCAGGGCTTTGCCCACTGCAGCCCTAAAAATGACCATGTCATAAGCCTCTAAACTTTCAGAAAATATAAAATTACAGTTAACAACTATGTAAACTGAAAGCGTTTGTGCAAATTGCACCAACTTTGAAATGAGGGTATTACCCATGCCCATACATATGTGTGCCAAATTTCAGATCTCTGGTTTTAAAGGTGACGAAGTTATAAGCCTCTGACCTTTCAGAAATTATAAAATGACATTTTGCAATTACATAAACTGCTGAATTTTAAGCCCCTATGAGTTTAAAGCTAGATAACTTAATATTACCAATGTTGTTAGGTTCATTAACCCTAAATATTAGGCTTTAAGGCACCCATCATGGTCCAGCACCAGAGCATCATGCTGCCATGCCGATGAACCGGGTTCGAAAGCGAGCCCCTGGAAGTCGTGTAGGGAGGCAGGTCATAGCAAAACCTTACAATCTCTATTTAGCAGTTTCTATGAATCTTCTGAGAAAGTATTAATCTAAGTTATTAATTATCTAGCTTCAAAGGTGACTAAGTAGTAAGCTTAGAAATACTTTCAGAAATGTTCACATGAATATTAAATTGCTAGATTTTGAGCTATAACCTCCCCACCCTTCATCCAAATGTCATGATACTTGGAAAGCTTTTAGGGCCTGTCCCAGACAATACATATGCCACATTTTAGACCTCCTAGCTTTAACATGAACTGAGTTATGGCCAATTAAATTTCAGAAAATTCCAAAACATTTTGTGAAATTTGATGAAAATTTGTGGAATTTCATGAAAATTCAGCAAATCTGGAATTTGATAATTTCACCCGCATCTATAGACTGAGATATCTGAATGAGCTCTAAATTGTCATGGTGAATACTTTGGCTGTTTGCACTCTTTGTTCCATGGGGAACTATTACCCTGTCAGGGTACCATGAAGTCAAGGAGCCCTTGAGAGGGTTTCACCCCTAGAGATGCTGTGGAAAGATTCCCTTATGCTAAAGATACCTTAGGAATGAGCCCTGAGGAGAGATGCATGCTGCTTGAGAAGGAAGGAAGGATGGTGGAGCAAAGAAACAGTCCTTCTGAGTGAGACTGGAAGGAGCTGACTTACAAAGGTCAGGCAGGGAGTGTGGCTGGTTGCTCCCACTAATTGAACTACAGGCATAACCTTTCAATTCAATGGGCTGATGCAACTGAGTGTGGAGTTATGCTTGTGTAACTTTATTGATGGACTGCGGTATTTGAATGAGTTGTAAATTGTCATGGTGAATACTTTCGCTGTTCGCAGTCTCTGTTCCACAGGGAACTACAGCCCTGTCAGGGTACCATGAAGGCAAGGAACCCTCAAGGAGGGTTCCAGCCCTAGAGGTGCCACAGGAAGATTCTCTTAGTCTAAAGCAGTGATACTCAGTCCTGACTTGCCCGGGAGCAACATGCGCAGTCAGCGTCAGTCAAGGAGCCACAACATATAACTGTCCTGACTGAATGACCTCACTAAAAAGCATTGAACATGGCATGCCAAAGCAGCCTACAGCTGACGTGACCAGTCTCAATTATGCCATTTTGCCAATTTTGCAATATTATGTTTACTGAAGGTTTCCACTTTGAAGCCCTTGAGAAAAAAAACATGAATACATTGTATTTTTATTTTTAATATGGAAAAAGTATGTAAAACCCCTAAATACCAGCAGTGCTCAGTAGCATTTTAAGCTGCTGTGTGCCACTTTATGACTCCTCCTTCACAGCCCCCCCAAACATAAGCAGAGATACAAAGTTTAAGCCACCAGTGTTTCTCCAACATTCCCCCAGCCCAGTAACATTGGCTGGTGCTGGCAAAAGAGTAAAGAACAATCCTGCACTTAAGAATGTATTTAAAAATCATCCAATCATCTTTGTGATCAGCTTCAGAGCACCCCCCGCAGTACTAGCAGTGCCTGATCACGGAAGACCGCAACTCCAATGGCAGTTTTTTTTTTTTTTCATTCAACATAAAAAGAATTGTATGTGAAAGCCAACTGTTTGCAATGGGAGAAGAATGAATCTTCAACACTGGCAGCAGGAGTGGGATCGAGATCACTTTTACAGGAGCCACAGATTACATAGAAGTTAACAAAGTGTTAAAGAGCCATAAATGTTAAGTTGAGGAGCCTCAAGCGGCTCAGTGAGCCATGGAGTGAGTATCATTAGTCTAAAGGTACCTTAGGAAGGAGCCCCGAAAAGTACTGAGAGGCAAGTACTGACCACAGACCCTGAGTAAAGACAGATTAATGGCAACCAGTGACGACTGGAAACGAACACAGACTGAGATGAGTAATTACTGACAAATATCGGAAATGATAGCAGAGGATCATGACTGCCCGAAGGAGAGAATGAATGGCAAAGAAGGAGGCCCACCATCCCATTCCATCCAACAGTGGAAACCTACCTTGGTAAAATAACAGAAATGTATCACATTATGGACTACCTAACTTTTATGAACTTCGGCACTGAGGACAGGAAAACACCCCTATGAGGAGGAAACCTCTGGGGATCCTAGGCCTTGGTCGCCTTCACTCCAGGCTTTGTGATAGATTAGTGATGGCTCAGCTACTGCAATTTAGAGCCCTGATTCAGGGGAATATTTTTAGAGGAAGGCTCTCGCTCTATCCCTATAACAGGAAAGTTGTGGGGGAGCAGTGAACAATCTCTGTGGCCATAGGGGCTCCGGGCAAAGAGGCCCACACACCAAGACAGGAAAAGGAGAGCAACAACCACTGTAAGGCACTCTTCCAACCTCCACAAGGGATGCCTAGAGAGGAAGCTGAACATTTGAGGGGCAGGGAAGGGATGGTCATGGATACAGGTGAACATTTGGCAGCTGTAGGGAGGATAGCTTTTAAATGTGCTGCTGACTCAGTCTGCACAGTTAAAGGAGCCCCCTTGAACTTAAGGGCCACACCGTCCAGCAGCTGAAGTCTTAAATACTACATCAAGAGGTGCCGCCAAGGTGATCTGCACAGCTAAAGGTTCCCCCAAAACAGAGGACATTCTCACCTGAAGGGCACAAGGGGAAGGACTGCACTTGCGAGGGATCCATCATCAAGAGGTGGACTTCACAGGGGCAGAGCAACATCTGCTGGCTGCAGGGCAGACCCTGGAGCCATGCAATGCTTGTGGTTAGCATACATCCAAATGCAGGAGTAGAGGGAGGCCGTGGCGAAGCCTGATGGCCTTAAGCAATGGAGGGAACAAAATGTTGGAAGGCTGAACAGCTGCATTATCTGAATGCAGGAATACTTGGAGGCCATGGCAAAGCCTGATGGCCATGATCACATGAATGAAATGAAATGTACATTAGGCAGGCTGAATGCAGGAGTAGCAGAGGCCATGTCGAAGCCTGACGGCCAAGGCACTGTTTAAGATATCAATTGACTACTAGAATATTAAATGAGACTGAGTGTTACAAGCATGGACTAAATGAAGAATGCATGCCTACCAGTTCCACAAGGGAGGTTAGCATTAGTTGCTGATGCATTACACGGCAGCTAGGCTGAGGCAGTATAAACGAATGCTGCTAAGGAAGCAGGAATAGATGGCAGTAGAAGCAACAGTGAAACTGCTCAGAAAGGCAAGCACATGAAAATTGAAAAGCTGGGAGCAGTAACCACTAAGTAAAAACAAAAGCCAAAAGGAAGCAGGTGACTGCTAGGAGCCAAGTGTAAACACTTAAGGATGGATGTGCACAGGGAGACTGCTATAGGCAGGGAAAACAGCAAGTGGGAGGTTGAATAGCACACAGTCAACAATTGCTGTGGAACTGATGAATTGCTAAAGGTATGGAAAAACAGCAAGTGGGAGCCTGAATAGCACAAGTCAATACAAATAGGACAGCAATGCACTAGGAAAACTAGAAAGCGCAAAGGAAAAAAAAAGCAAAAATGAAAGAAACACAAGGCAGGAGAACAGGAGTGCAGCAGAAAACAGACAACTGAGAGAAGTACAAACTGCAGCCAGGAGGTAGAAGGCAAAATACTGACCTAAAAACTGGAAAATCACAAACCAAGCCAAAGTCCAAAGCACAAAGGATGCAGAAGACAAACAGTGGAGAAAAGTGGAGGAGAACAGAGCCGCAGCACAGCCTCTGTCTATAGCAAAGAAACAGTGCCTCTGAATGAGGCTGGAAGGAGCTGACTTAGCTCAGGCAGGGGGCATGACTGTTTGCCCCCACCCATTAAACTTCAGGAATAGCCTTTCAAATGTCTACTGCCTGACTTTTATCAGTACCCATGTCACCCTGTCATAGAACTCAGATTCATCTGTCATGGTCTCTGTTTAGTGAATCCATGCTGATTTGAGTCCTGTAACCCCACGCCCTCCAAGAAAGTCACCTGTTCTTCCCATAGGATGGTCTTCATTACACTGCCCAATGTAGATGTCAGACTACCTGATCTCTAGTTTCCTGGAACATCTTTCCTACTACTTGTAAGCAGCAGGACCACATTTGCTGTTGTCCAGTCCATGGGGACCACTCCTGTGTCCAATAAGCTGTTAAAAATAACCGCAAGTTCAGATGCTCTCTTCCACTACTTCCATAAGAATCCTAGGGTGTAATTCATCTGGTCCCATAGATTTGGCCACTTTCACCCTATGTAGGCCTTGTAACACCCTTTTTTCCTGAAATTTGCCTTTTTCTGTTTTGGCTGTTTCTTCGTACAAATTCCTTTGTCCTACATAGGCAATTGGCTCCAGGACTGGACCCAGAGGGTCGTAGTTGGTGGGATAGTCTCTTCCCCAAGGAGGGTCATTAGTGGGGTCCCACAGGGATCAGTCCTTGGGCCCCTTCTGTTCAACACCTACGTATCTGACATAAGGACAGGAATCAGGAGTGAGATGAGTCTCTTTGCAGATGACTCGAAACTGGGGGCGGTGGTGGATGGGGAGGAGGGAGGGTGGCCCTGCAGGGGGACCTGGAGGCTCTGGAAAGATGGTCTAGAAAGTGAAGCTGAGGTTTAATGCAGGGAAATGCAAGGTACTCCACCTGGGGGCCAGAAACCCAGGCCAAGTGTACACCCTGGGGAAATACTACAAGTCTCAATGGCTGAGAGGGACCTGGGGGTGGTGGTGGATGTCAAGATGAACAACTCTGAGACTTGTAGGAGGGCAGCAGCCAAGGCCAACAGGATGCTGGGATGCATCGCTAGGGGGATCACCTCCAGAAGGAGGGAAGTGATACTCCCCTCTGTATAACTGCTTGGTGAGGCCGCACCTGGAGTACTGCGTGCAGTTTTGGAGGCCGCACTTAAAGAGGGACATTAACCTCCTGGAGAGGGTCCAGAGGAGGGCAACCAAAATGATTTGGGGCTTGGGGGACAGGACCTATGAGGAGAGGCTCGAAGAGCTAAATATGTACACTTTGGAAGAGAGAAGGGACCGGGGGGACATGATAGAGGTCTTCAGGTACATGAACAGGGTAAATAGGGGAGGAACAGTGAGGGTGCTTCGAAGGAAGGAGGAGGGGGCCACTAGAGGGCATGGGTGGAAGCTGGAGGGGGGAAGATTCAGGGGAGAAAGGAGGAGGTGCTACTTCACTGAGAGGGTGGTAGAGCCATGGAATGCACTACCTAGGGGGCTGGTGGAGGCAGAGACAGTGGAGGGGTTCAAGAGGGGGTGGGACAGGTACAGGGGAAGGGTTCAGGAAGCAAAATCCAATGCAGCAAGAATATCCGGAACTGGGAAGGGAGAAGCCAGAGAAGGCGAGGGGGACAGCAAGGTCAGCACCCAGGGTGGGGGCTGACCAAACGAGCAGACACGAAAGGCCATTAGGCCTATTCTGCTGGCATTTTAGTATGTTAGTATGTTAGTACATTCTGATAAGGCCCCCTCTTCCTCCTTCGTAAATATTAAACTGAAGTATTTCTCAATATCTCTGCTTTGCCTCTGTCTCCTTCCTCCCATCCTGCCTCATTTTTAACCTCACTCCCCCCTTTACTTTGCATTTCTCCTGTATGCACTTAGAAAATAATTTATCTCCATGTTTTTTCCCTTGCTAGCCTGAGATCAGGCCCCACTTTTGATACTCTTATTTTCTTACTAGCATTATCAGTTACTCTTACGTGCTCTGCTCTGTCCTCCTCCTCCTCCTCCAGTTGACTATCATTGTATTTCCTAAATAGTTTTCTTTCATCTCTCAATGTTTTCTTCACTTCTGCCTTGAACTATACATAAAAACATAGAATATGATGGCAGATAAGGACCAACAGGTCCACCTAGTCTGCCCATTTTCCTTCTTGGTTAGACAATCCCTGCCATTATCTGGACTGCCGTTCTCTCGCTGTGCTGCACAGCACAGTGTCTTTATGCTTATGCCATGCACTTTTGAATCTCCTTACTGTTTTCACTTCCACCACCTCCACTGGTAGGCTGTTCCACGGATCCACCACCCTTTTTGTGAAAAAAATACTTCTTAGCATTCCCCCAGGTCTCCCTCCCTCCAGCCTCATGTTAAGTCCCCTTGTCCTTGTACACTTTCTTCTCTGAAATATGCTCCCCTCCTGTTCCCTGTTTATTACTCTAAGGTATTTGAAAGTCTCTATCATATCCCCTCTCTCTCTCTTCCAGTGAACAGATGTTAAGTTCCCTGAGTCTTTCCTCATAAGGCTTGTGGTGCAGTGCATGTGCTCTTCTCTGGACTGCTTCCATTGTGTCTATGTCCTTCGTAAGCTGCAATCTCCAGAATTGGACATGGTATTTCAGATGAGGCCTCACCAGTGATCTATACAGTGGCATTATCACTTTGCTCCTCCTACTGGTTATGCCCCTTCCTATGCACCACAGAATTCTTTTTGCTTTCTCCACTGCTTTTTCGCATTGTTTGGATGACTTCAGGTCACTGGATATAATAACCCCCAGATCTCTCTCCTGACTTGTGGTGGCTAGAACCTGCCCCCCCATCCTGTATTCCTCTCTTGGGTTTCTGTGTCCCAGGTGCATTATCTTGCACTTCTTAGCGTTGAAACCCAACTACCAAACCCTTGACCATTTTTCAAGTAGTCTTAGGTAGTTTCTCATTTTACCTAGCCCCTCCTGTGTGTCAACTCTGTTGCAGATCTTGGTGTCGTCTGTGAACAGGCATACTTTCCCCTCCAGTCCCTCTGCAATGTCGCTTATGAAGACATTGAATAGGACTAGACCCAGCACCGATCCCTGAGGCACCCTGCTGCTCTCCTCCCCTGCTTCAGATTTTATGCCATTTACTACCACCCTCTGTGTGCTGCCTTTTAGCCAGTTTCTAACCCACTTTCTACTTTAGATCCCACACCCAGATTCCCCAATTTGTTAAGCAACCTTCTATGAGGAATGGTGTCAAATACGTTGCTGCAATCCAGGTAGTCCACATCCACCACCCCTCCCTGATCCACCACCCTGGTCACCCAGTCAAAGAAATTGATAAGATTAGTCTGACAGGACCTTCACTCAGTGAATCCATGCTGTCTTGGGTCTTTTGCATTGCTTGACTCCAGGAACTTCACTACCCTCTCCTTAAGCAGGGACTCCATCAGTTTCCCCACTGCTGAGGTCTGGCATACAGGTCTGTAATTGCCTGCCTCCTCCCTACTTCCACTCTTGAGCAGGGGGACCAACTCTGCCCTCCTCCAGTCCCCAGGCACCCCTCCATCTCTAGTGATTGGTTGAAAAGGGTCATTAGTGGTCCTGCTAGCACTTCCCTGAGTTCCTTCAAAACTCAGTGTGTATCCCATATGGCCCCATTGCCTTGTCTGTCTTTACTTTCCCTAGTTCCTCCAAGACTCTATCCACCATAAATGGGCTGGTGTCCACCTCTTCCCCCTGTAAACTTTCCTCATGTGTCTTGGCACAACCTCTCCCTCTTCCTTGGTAAATACTGAGCAAAAATACTTGTTCAGTATCACAGCTTTTTCAAGGTTGTCCTCCACCTTCCCAGCCTCTCCCTTCTTTAGCCTAACAATACCATTTCTGGTCTTCCTCCTCTCACTAATATAATGAAAGAAGGTCTTGTCTCATTTTTTAATATCCTGTGCTGTTCCTTCCTTCATTCTTGCCTTAGCCCCTCTGATGGCTTTCCCAGATTCTCTCTGCTCCTCCAGATCTTTAACTCTGTCTTCTTCTTTCTGTGTCTTTTCGTATTTCCTGAATGCCTTACTTTTTTCTCACACTTTCTTGACTACTGACTTAGAGAACCACAGTGGCCACTTCTTTATTTTGTTTTTGCTAAGCAGTCTGCTACATTGACATGTCACTCCTGCTATGGATCTCTTGAGCCTAACCCACTGTTTTTCTACCCTTCCCCCAATACCTTCTGCTGCCAGGGCAATGTGATCCTGCTCCACAAGAGTGGTAGCAGGGAGGAGGCAGGGAACTACAGATCAGTCAGTCTTACCTCAGTAGTGGGCAAGATTATGGAGGCACTCCTTAAGGAAAGGATAGTGCAACACCTGGAATCCATAGGGGCACAGGATCCAAGACAGCATGGGTTTACAAAAGGAAGGCCCTGTCAAACTAATCTCATAGATTTCTTTGACTGGTAACCAGAGTGGTGGACCAAGGAGGAGCAGTTGATGTCGCCTACCTTGACTTCAGCAAAGCTTTTGACACTGTTCCTCATAGAAGATTGATAAATAAGCTGGGTAGGCTCTGGGTGGGTCAGAAGTTGGTCAACTGGGTGGCAAACTGTTTGACAGGCAGAAAACAGAGAGTGGTGATAAATGGTATACAGTCAGAAGAGATGCAAGTCACAAGCGGGGTACCTCAGGGATCAGTCCTGGGGCCAGTCCTCTTCAATATCTTCATTAGTCACATTGCAGATGGACTAGAGGGTAAGGCTTGTCTGTTTGCAGATGACACCAAGATCTGCAACAGAGTAGATGATCCAGATGGGGTGGGCAGAATGAGAAGAGATCTGGATAAACTAGCAAAATGGTCAGAAGAGTGGCAACTGGGATTTAATGGAAGAAGTGCAAGATCATGCACATAGGGAAGAGAAACCCTGAAGCCACCTATAGGCTGGGAGGAGAGTTGCTGGTAGTCACAAAGGAAAAAAGAGACTTGGGCATCATCATCACTGATGACCCGAAATCATCCAAGCAGACCTCTAAAGCAGTAGGTAAGGCTAGGTGGATGTTAGGGTGTATTAGTAGGAGTATCACAAGTCATAAGAGGGAGGTAATAATCCCTCTTTACAAGACACTGGTTAGGCCCCATCTGGAGTACTGCATGCAGTACTAGAGGCCACACCTTCACAAGGACATTAACCAAATTGAGGCAGTCCAGAGAAGGGCAACCAAAATGGTGCAGGGACTGCATCAGAAGACATATGAGGACAGATTAACGGAGCTCAATATGTATACCCTTGAGCAAAGGAGGGAGAGAGGTGATATGATCGAAACATTCAAACATCTTAAGGGCATTAACAAGGTGAAAGAGGCTAACATGTTTAAATATAAGAAAAATAGCAGGACAAGAGGACACAGCATGAGATTAGAGGGAGACTGATTAAGGGGGAATGTGAGGAAATTCTTTTTCACAGAAAGAGTGGTGGATGCATGGAACAGCCTACCTCGGGAAGTGGTGGCTATGAATACAGTGCAGGGCTTCAAACAGGCATGGGAAAGGCATAAGGGAGCAATAAAGATGAGTATGAATAGATAGGCCACTAACAGAGCAAAGGCCGATGGCACATTTATAAGGTAGAGAAAGAAATTGGCAGACTGGATGGGCCTTGCAGTCCTTATCTGCCATCAACCTCTATGTTTCTATGTTTGTATGTTTTTTTGTTTGTTTCTATCTGTGCTCCCCTTTGCTTTGTTTGAATCTTTGTATAATCCTTCCCTATATAGGGTGCAGTTCCTATTCCCAGTTTTGGCCTACCTTTGCCCTTCCACCCATCACAGCAGTGAGTATTACACAGAAGTGAACAGGCACCCTACCCTAGTTGACAGGCTGAGTCCCCCACTTCTGTTTTCCTCTGCTGACACCCGCCAATGCCTACAATGCCAGTCACCTGTTCCACTACTTTGCTGTTCCACTCACTCACTGGGACATGAATGTGTGGAACATGTTGGCAGTGGCTGCTTTTATGCAGAATTTTCTCCCTTCCTGGTGGTGTGCTATTGGCTGTGGGAGGTCAATTAGCAAGTAGCTGAGGCCCCGAGCCAGATAGTTATTACCCCCCCCAAACTACAAGGCTAAACACAGGTCTAATAATATGCCCCCTAAATGTGGGCTACTCTGCTGCTCCCAATTTATCCTTCCCTCAATAAGAAATACACTAGTTCAACCAAGTTTCACCACAACTTACCTCACCTATGTTGTTTTCAAAAAAGCAAGTCTTTTTGTCCCTCCTGTTGCAAATATAGGCAGATTACTTCTATGTTATGTTTTGAAACTCCAGAGTTTTACATATTATTGATAATGTAAGCCAAAAAGGTTTAATACAGGGACATTCCAAAAATAAATAACTTTGTGTCTCCAAAATCCCATTACATGTATCTTTGGGGCAGCAGCGGTCTTCCATACATTTGTGTTTATTGCATTACAGACAATTAGCTGTCCATGGCAGCTGAGCCAGATTGTGTCCCACATGTGAACTGGAGGTCTTGCAATCTGTTAGCTGTTTCATTGCTTCCTGGGCTAAATGTGGGATTCCACCAGGAAACTAAATGTTCAGAAAAGCAGGTTTATAGGATAAGGGTATATAACCATTCTCTAGATGACTGTCTCAAATGGTTAGGAATCAATTTCCAAATTTTGATTTAAGTAAAAGGTAAATCATATGGGTTGGAATATGTACTGCTCTTCTAGCAGAAGAAACCATCTATCTACCTCTTTCCCACTTCTCACAGAGGGGGTAGTACGCCGTTCCTTTATCCAACAAACCCATAGAGCTTCGGTGTCTCTAATAACAACAGAAACATTGCATGTGAGTAAAATAGAGAAAACGTACAATGGAGTTAACCATGCCTAACCTTCCCTGTTTTATGTTAAAGTAAGTAAAATTTCAGTATACTGGGTTTAACCTACTCCCCCAATAAAAAATGGAAATAAACTTATATATAGACTAATGAGATGAGGAGGAGGAGAAACAACGTAACTAAGGAATAAAAGAATTATAGATTATTAGAAATTTTATGAGAAAATCATTTTCTTCTTTGATACTTTCAAGTTTATTCTAAATTTCTACAATCCTCTCCCCTTCCAGAATTTTATCTTTCCTATTCTTGCTGTGTCACCCTGACCAAACTCTACTCCTAAAATAGTGACCATGGGATTTAAAACTGGGATTGGGGCCAGCTGGATTAATTCCAGATCAGTACAAACCCCCAGCATAAGGCTTTACTTTTGTTAAAGTTTACCCTTGCCCTTGATACCTTTCTATACTCTTGTAATATCTGCATCGCTTGGCTGCTAGATTCCACACCTGACATAAGCAAGCACATGTCATCTGTGTATGCTTAGACTGTTACTCAAGAGGTAGAGCAAGATACATCAATTTAATACATCAATAAAGTAGTTTTCTTTTATTAAAACACATAGTTACAAATACTCATCCATCAGGTGCATCAAACAATACTGAGTTAAAAAAGGAAAATAAAACTCACCCCCTAATAATCCTAAAGAAAACAACAGCATATGGCATAAACCAGAACTAATTGCTACTGTTCTGGAACACCTCTCAAATCAATTATATGAAAGGAATGAAAACATGAAATATAAAAAGGCGTTGTAATTATAACAATGACACTTTCCACAACAAAACCTTCTACTGTGGCCTTGGTAATTTAACATGTCCGTCATCCTAGATCATTCTTATTTCATTAGTGATAGTGCCCAATAAGTCATGTGGGGAGGGGGGTTGTTTTTGCTGGAATAAATTCAGTCATCTTGGTTGCCATATCCACCACTTGATGCATCCCATAATAACACACAAGGTACTTTAACCCAATGAGAACAAATCCTTGGAAAACAGAACAAAAAATAAATCAGGTTGGCATAAGTGGTGGACACAAAAAGTTAATCTTCCCAACATGCAATAAAAAAAAGACCACCGGATTGATCATCCTTTAGTGGCCTATACCTATGTACCAACTTAATTGGGTTAAGCCAACAGAACGTAAAAGCTGAAAAAATGCTATACAGTTTGGCCTCCAAATTACAGAGGAGTGGAGGGGCAAAACTAAGATATAAAAACATGGGGAGCAAAACTGCCTTTACCATAAAAACTCTTTTTGTTTTGGTCATAGGCCATTACTTTCATGCATTGACCTTGTGTTCTGCAGCCACTGATTTGGCTTCACAATTCAATTATGCCATATCTCCTGGACCAAATTTGATTCCCCCAAATCATAAATGGTGCTTTAACCACCGATATCCCTGAAACAACAGTTGGGCAATGATCTTTCCTAACCTCCTAAGCATCCCCTTGCTCTTCTGCAAATTTACTCTGGCTCCCACTGTAAGAGAGAAATCGTCGAGGGTATTACAAATTCCTGGTATGGAGCCTGATTCTTGAGTCAATAGACTGACATCATTCATGTAAGCAGTTATTCTGAGTAGTAATGCGCTGAAGCATATGTACTAATGAATTTCCTAATTAAAGGATCATAAGCAAAAACATACAATAATGGGCTAAGGGGCAACCCTCCCATACCCCTCTCCAGATAAAGACAGGGGCCCCCAACAACCCATTTAAAATTGGTAAGCACACAAGACAATGTGCACAAGAGCTGGGTCCTTATCACAATTTTTTCTGGAATACTATAAAGTCCCAGAATTTGTAAGAGATAAGTAAGTGATATGCAGTCAAAGGCCTTCTCCTGGGCAAGTGACAGGAGAAAGCCAGAGATCTCACCATGATTTCCCCATTCCACCATTTTACAGATGATATGGATGCTATCCTGAATCCTGAAGTATAAGATTCCACAAGCCTGAGAGGTGCTGATCAGGAGTGGGGCCATGTGAATCAATCTGGATGGCAAAATCTTAGTGAGTATTTTTACATCTGAATAGAAGAGATTGATAGGTCTTGAATTGGAAACATCTGACTTTACTTCCTTTTTATACAAGTAAATCAAAAGTCCTTTTGACAAGCTATGACCCATAGTTCCTAAGTCAAGAATATGGCTTGAAAACTAAGGCTAATTCAGTCTGAAGCTCCTCCACAATAGGTCTATATAACTCCTCCGGAAAGGCCATCCAAGCCTGGACTAATACCAGTCAAAAGAGAATTAATCACTGGTAAAATGTCCATCAGGGTAATATCCCCCTGTAACATAGCTACACTGTCAACAGGAATACATGGAACATGAACATCAGATAAAACTCAGGAACAGAGATTACTGGCTCCTGGGGGTACCAACAGTTGCCTGAACATGTCTACCAAGAAAGGCCAGTTGCTCCTTGACATCCGACAAAAGATTCCTGGTTTTATCTGACAACTGAGCAAATCACCAAACTTCTAACCAGTCTTTGCAGTCATTAGTATTGTGTGGAAATAAATTTACCAGTGGAATTTATGGGAAAGTCTGACTTTCACTTCCATGAAGGTTTGGAAATCACCTTGGCAACTTTCACAGAAATTCTGACTTAGAATGGTGGGATAAACATATTAACTGTGGATTTTTTTTTTTTTTTGCAAATAATAGTTTATTTTTTTATTTTTCATATGTTCCATGAATAACATTATAACAGGATCATCATACAGACACAAGTTGATTATGATATAGAATTTAACATTCTGCATTTGTTAACCCAATAAAATTCATGAATTTCAGCTGGCGACATCTTGTACATATTACATATT
Source organism: Neoceratodus forsteri (assembly GCA_016271365.2). NCBI lineage: Eukaryota > Metazoa > Chordata > Ceratodontiformes > Ceratodontidae > Neoceratodus > Neoceratodus forsteri. The sequence continues at coordinate 1,633,276,226 of CM028130.1, read as the reverse complement.
CTCAATAATTAAGAGAAAAATATAAATACTTTTTGACCTTATTCAATAAAATCTTCTTTGCCCCACTATGTAATGTCTTTATTGCATCTATTCCACAGTGGTTTGAAATCCCCAAAAAGTTTACAATTGTATAATGTGCTCAAAAATAATTGTTTCCATTCCATTTTTTGAAAAGGCATCGGGCAAGAGAACAAGATAGTGGGTCAGAAGAAGAATGGAGCTCAGTAAGAAACAAGAATACAAAAAAGAAAGGCAGGAGATGTATGGAATTTGCCACACCAGTCCAAAACAAATATTTACCTTTAACACCAGAAGGAAATGAGTGTGCTGAGAGTATAGATAATAGTAAGAATGTCAATCAGGATGAGAATTATCAAAATGTTAATAAATCTCCATCACCTCAGACGAATGAGCTTGTTACAACTCTGACTTCTACTGCTCCACTAGCTAGAACAAGTAGTGTCATTGATCAATCCCCTGGCCCAGTGTATGAAACACCTACTGAAAACTTAGGCATTTTTATTTATTTATTTATTTATGAGATTTACCAGGAAGGCATACTGAGCAACATGCTGGATTTCAGATGCAACCTGGGGGCCTAGCCCAGTACATAGCATACAGAAGAACAATTTCAAGTACAGTGATTGAAAATAAAGAACATAGCATATGATTTGTACAATTATAATATAGTTTTTGAGTATGAGGTGCATAGGGTATAGGTATAACGTATACTCCTGGCCTAATAATACAGGAGTTTACAGACAGATACACACATAACAGGAGTACTACTGTATAATATTTAATTTATAGAGGGCTATAACTTATAATATTACGTTAGCAGGAGCAGCTACAGGAGAAGTGTGCTTGGAGTACTCTGGTACATTGACCAGAATTTTGTGCATGTCTGATGGGGGCAAGGAGGGCGTTCCAGATCTGCGGGATTCTGAATTTAAAAGCTGACTGGCCTTTGGTAGTGTGCATAAGTGGGACATGTAGAAGTCTGGGGTCTGTGCCTCTTGAGGAGTACACAAGGGGAGGTTGTTGGGATAAAGTAGATTCAAGGTAGGGAGGGAGGGAGAGGGTCCAGAATTTAGCAGCAAACCTAGCGCAGTTTATTAATCTGTGGTCATGGAGAGATGGTAGTGCTAGGGATCTGTATAAAGTACAGTGGTGAGTGGATTGTGGGGAGTTGAGGATGAAATAGAAGGAGTGGAATAAGGTGTCGAGGCTTGCCAGGGTGGATGCAGGGGCGATAGAGTAAACTATGTCACCATAATCCTGTACAGGGAGTACCATTTTTTGTACTATGGCATGCTTCATTTGCTTGGGGAGACAGGTTTTGTTTTGATAGAGTGCCCCCAGTTTTGGGAGCAGCCTCTTATGCAGGGATTCTATGTGGGAGGTGAAATCTAGGTGTTGGTCGAGCCAGACGCCTAGATATCTATAGCTAGTGCATTGCTCAAGGGGTGCCCCTTCCAGGGTTGAGAATGGGGGACAAGGGGATTGGCGGGAGAGTCTTTGTTGGGAGCCAAACGTAAGCAACACTGTTTTTTTAGGGTTTAGAGATAGCTGGTTTGTCATGAACCAGTGCTGGATGGCTGAGAAATCCTATAGTCTATAGCTGGGTGAGCTAGCCCTGCATCAGTAAGTTTTGAGATAAGTAAGGAATGCGAGACAGTATCGAAAGCCTTTGCTAGATCTATAAAAATGGCTGCGGTGATGTGTCCTTTGTCGATGCCTGTGAGGATGTCCCCGGTGACACATAGTAGGGAGGTGATGGTAGAATGGGATTTGCAGAAGCCAGATTGGAAAGGAATAAAAAAGGAGGAGGCGTCCAAGTACTGGGAGAGTTGGGACAGGACCAGTCGCTTCTGAAGTTTGGCCAGAATTGGGAGTAGGGAGATGGGTCTATAGTTGCCTGAGGAGAAGGGGTCACCGCCTTTAGGGAGGGGTGTGACAATGGCCATTTTCCAAGTCATTGGTACCTTGCCCAGAGAGAAAGAGAGGTTGAAGAGTGCGGCCAGTGGGGTGGTTATGGCAGGAGCTGACAGGAATAGCACCTTGGTGCCCAGAGACAATGGGCATTTGCCTTTGTTAGGGTTCAGTGCCCGTAGGGAGTGGAGGACTTCTGCGGGGGAAACTGGTTGGAATACAGAAGGTAGGACTGGGGGGTGAGTGCTAGGGGTGTGGGTGCGGTGAGGGTGGGCAGGGGTGTGCATATTCTGGAGGAAAGATAGAAGGTTGTTGGTGCAGCTGGAGAAATGGTGTTGAAAGCTTCAGCAACACAGATGGGATCAGAGATGAGGGTTCCATTTACTAAAAGTGTTGGGGGAGGTGGTTGGGTTGGGGGGAGAGCAAGGATTTGAGGGATTTCCAGAAGTCCATAGGGTGGTTGGAATTTTTACTAAAGGAAGATAGGAAGTAGGACTTTTTTGCTTGGAGAATGCTATTTGTGCAAGCATCTCGAAGGGCTCTGCAGGTAGTATGGGAGGCCTGGGAGCCCAGTGTAGCCAGGGATTTCAGATCTGCACACCATGTGGACTCACGGGACTCACGGCTACCCCCCCCATATGTAGCCAGACAATATACAAATGTACAACAGGACCATGTTTGTTGCCTCATTTGGCACAATAAAATACAACTTCTGTATCTCATGGTAATGGCTGTTGCCATGCATGGGTAAATACAAATGCCATGCATTGTTCCCTAAGACACCCACATACCAGCACAGAGCCTGTAAGGTTGTATTGTCCTTAGGATGCAAAGAGAGTATTAGTGACCAGTCCTTCTAGTTTCAACTCCTATGAATAAAATTACAGAAAGGTTCAATATTTTTTTTGTTAGTTTTCATGGAAAAAGGAAGCTGTTCAGAGCCTATTTGCTACCCCTCTTAAATAAAATTGCACACCATGGAGTGCTTGGAGTATGCCTGCCTACACCCATGCCTGGGAGCCCAGTTTCTTATAAGCTTTCCGGGCATGGTCCCTGGTGTGGTAATTTCTGATTATGTCAGCCGTGATCCAGGGGAGCTGTGCTCCTGTAATTCTTTTTGTGTGCAGTGGAGCATGCTTGTCCCATACTTTTAGGAATCTGAATTTAAATGCATTAAAGGCATCATCAATGGAAGATTCCTTGGTGATGCAGGACCAGTTTACCCTACCCAGGTCCACCAGGAGAGATACTAGGTCTAGAGAGTTGTATGACCTGGTGTGCAGTGTCTTTGGGGGGGGAGAGGGGCTATGAACCTTCCTGATCAGGTAAACCATGTGATGGTCGCTAATAGAGTCAGGAAGTAGGCCGGCTTTAAGGATTCTATGTGGGTGTGTGGTGAGGGCCCAGTCCAGTAGGGAGTGTTTTTTTATCTTGTGGTTAAGTCTGGTAGGCTCTTTTATAAGTTGCGTGAGGTTTTGGGCCTTTATTTTAGTCTTCAGGTGGGCTTTGTCAGCTCCTAACCAATTGACATTATAATCCCCTGTGGCATGGAGCTCACCTCCTTTAGCTAGGGACTGTAACGTGGTTAGATGGGAGAGGATATCATCAGTGGGTGTGCATGGGGGGCAGTATGTGCTTGCCACATATATAGGAGAGGTATAAGGAAGTGATAGTTTATTCAGTGTGGAATTTATATTTGTGGGGAGAGAAGGGATCTCCACAGTAGTGAATTGATGACTGTTTGAGATATATGTAGCTGTGCCTCCACCTTTCTTTTTCCCTCATCTGTCATGCCTTATTATTGTGTATCCTGGGATGGAGACTTCGGCATCCGTATGATGTGGTTTTAGCCATGTTTCGGAGATGGTCAGTATGTCGGGGTGTAGTGTTAATGCAATTGGTTGTAGTAGCAAGATTTTGGATAGCAGGCTGCAGGTATTTAGGTGGAGTATGCATAGGCTTTTGGGGAGAGTGAAAGAGGTGGGGGTGATGGTTGGGTTTGCACCTGGGTTTTTATTTATTTATTTTATTTACTTAGCTTTTGTTGACCGGGTAAGTGCACTAGACAAATCCTGCCTATTTTCAGGCACGACTCGGGGGAAGGGGGATACAGATGCATGCCAACTGACCTTGAACCAGATCAAGCTGTTGGTGGTATTTTTAGTGAATGAGGGAAATTTGGCCAGGACACGGGAAATTCCCCTGCTCTTTTCGATAAGTGCCATGGGATCTTTAACATCCACCTGAACTACCACCAATCCAGGCAGATGGGACCTCGGTTTAACATCTCATCTGAAAGACGGCACCTCAGAAATGCAGCACCCCTCTCATGCTGCATTACAGTGTCAGTACTGGGATATTAACCCAAGTGCCAGATGTGGGAACTGAACCCACAGCCCTCTGATCTCCCGGCCTCAGAGGCGAGTGTGCTACCTAGTGAGCCACTGTCACTGCAGGTTTACCTCTATGTCCCCTGACAGGAGCAGGAGAAGGGCATAGAGATGCATCATTTTTGTCCTGGAATAGGTTTTGCATGTGTTGGTGTTGCAGTGAAGAGAAGAAGCTGATGGGTGATGGAGGGTTGATGATTTTAAGATCGAGAGCCCTGGGCGAAAAGAGGGTGGCAGGATTGCAGCATATATAATGCCGTAGTGGATATGAACCAAGTCCAGTACCAGTGAGTGAGGGGAAGCATCAAGGTGTGGCTGCAGGGTGCACCGAGGGGGCAGGGTCAGTGGGGGTTCCCTCATTGGGAGGGTTGTGGGAGGTAAGGAGGTTTGTGTTGCCAAAGAGATGCAATAAGTAGTGAGAAACAACATCCTGTGCAGGTATATCATTTAGCTGTGAGAAAACTGGTAGGTGTCCTGTAGTGGAGGCAGCTAATACAGACGTGCCCAATGAACAAAAAAGACAGGTTATAGTCATGGGAGACCCCATTACAAAATACACAGATAGTTGCATTTATAAAAAGGACAAAACAAATACAATGTGCCTTCGTTATAGGGGTGCATGGATTTGGGATATAGAGAGAATGGCCCACAAAATTGTTAAAAATTCCTATAAAAATCCCTTAATAATTATTCATGCTGTGAAATTTTCTATTGATAACATCAAAAAGGATAATATGAAACTTGTTGAAACAATGAGACATAATGACTGTGAAGTACGTATCTCAGAAATCCTCCCAGTTCCAAGAGCAAGTAATGCATGCCAAATTAAAACCAAACAAATCAATGAACGGCTTCGTAAGCGTGTCTTCAGAATGACATTCATTGTATTGCTCACTGGGAATGGTTTGAAGGAGACAACAGTCTTTATTGCTGGGATGGACTTCATTTGAATAAAAAAGATGCTGGAGTATTGGGATGTTCCCTTACAAAATCAATTGAAATTATATTAAACTAAAAATTAAGGGGCAAATGGGGAAAAACGATGTAAAATCTAACCATACAAATGATTCCTATACAATTCTAACAATTAATGCAAGAAGTTTGTCAGTAACTAAATTGTTGGAATTAATTAAAATACTGATAGATAAAGCAATAGATATTGCGGCAATTACAGAAATATGGTGTGATGATACATCGGACTGGTACATTAGTGTGCAGGGTTACACTACTTTTAATAAAAACAGAAGCAAGAAAAGTGGAGGTGGTGTATGTTTGTGTGTGTCTAATAATATAGATGCATACGAATACATCCCAAATAAACATTCACTAGAGCTAGAAGGTATATATGCTAAAGTGAAACCTCAGAATGGGAAAAGCTTCATATTAGCTAATTATTATAGACCTCCATTGGCAGACTTAAACTATGATAAATTACTATTAACAGAGATTGAACAGATCACTTCTAAATCTGACTTGATAATGGCTGGTAATTTTAACCTACCCAGAATTAATTGGGAGAATTTAACTACTAAATCCACTCTGGAAGGTCTATTTTTGGATTCATTCATTAATGCTAATCTGGAGCAAATGGTACATGCTACCAGGAGATGCAACATCTTGGACTTGGTACTCACACACCTATCATCAGATATTTCAATACCTGTTGTTACTAGTCCTATTGGCAACAGTGATCATAACACTATAATTTTCCGTGTTCACAAGCAAAAAAAGTGGTTGAGTAAAATACGTTATAAATATAACTATAGTAAAGCTGACTGCATTAAGATTAACAGCACTATCTCGGGGTACAATTAGGAGACATTGTTCAAAGATCTGACCGTTGAACAATGTTGGGCTTTATTAAAGTCCATTATTGCAGAATTAGAACACTTGTATGTTCCCAGGAGAAAAACACACAATCAAAAAGGGAAAATTCCATCCAGAGCGGTGAAAAACTAAATCTCTCAGAAAGAAAAAGCTTTCCAAAAAATGAAGAAAAATCAGACTTCATCAAACATTGCAAACTACAAGAGGGAATTAAGGAAAACAAAAATACAAGTAGAAGGGAAAGATGGAAGCTTGAATTTAAATTAGCAACAACAAAAAATACAAAAGCTTTCTACTCATATAGCAATCACAATAAACAACACAACTTTGACTCAATAACTTTGCTAGGCAATGATAGGGAACTGACTGACCCAGTCGATATAGGCAATAAAATGAATACATATTGTGGATCTGTATTCAATCCAGACCCAAGGGTTGAGTTCACAAATCCAGGACCTGTCTCCCCAGATCTCATTACTAAAGATGAAACAGTAGGATCAAGCAAGGATCTGAGAGCAGATTCTGTGATAGGGCTTGATGGTATAAGCCACAAATTCATCAAGAACACTATTTCTGCTATTGCCACCCCCCTTACACTGTTATTTAACAAGTCACTTATTTCAGAAAATCTACCCTCTGATTAGAAACAAGCAATATTTGTTCCCATTTACAAAAAGAAGGGAAATCAGAAGGAGACTGAGAATTATAGGCCAATTAATCTCACATCTGTGGTGTGCAAGGCCATGGAAAGAATTCTTAAAAACAGAATCGATATTCATACAGAACATATGGGTATTAAAAACAGTAAGCAACATGGTTTTGTTAAGGGTAGGTCTTGCACTACCAACTTGAACTCTTTCTATGAGCCAATCAGTAAATCAGTCGATAACGGTATATCTGTTGACATTTATTTAGACTTTAAAAAGGCCTCTGATAAGGTCTCGTATCACATATTAATTAAAAAACTAGTTAATATTTAAGTGGATCAGCACATTATAGGTTGCACAGCAAATTGGTTAACAGACCAATCACAAGTGGTCAAAATACATAACGTACTATCATACCCTATTCTAGTTTCTAGTGAAGTTCTGCAGGGGATCTGTCTTGGGACCATGATTATTTGGTATATATAAATACAGTATATAGCTGACCTGCATAATGGAAGTACATGTCACAGTAATAAATTTGCAGATGACACTAAGATAAGCAAAGAAGTGAAAGACAGTGATATAATTTCACTACAAAATGACTTAAAACTACTCAAGAAGCGGGCAAGAGATAATAATAAGTCCTTCAATGATGAAAAATGTGTAGTAATGCACCCAGGTCAGCATAATCCACATTCTCAATACTATGTCAATGACAAACTATTAAAGGAAGTACAGTCAGAAAAAGATCTAGAGATCTTAGTAAATAATCAACTTCTTCCTGTGAGTTACTGTAGACAGATTGTCACTCAAGCTAATTTCATATTAAACTCCATCAAAAAAATCCTTTATTAGTAGGCAGGAACCATGTGTTCTAGCATTATATAACACTTGTATAAGACCTCATTTGGATTATGGAGCTGCTCTTTTGGCACCATTTATGACAAAAGGCATTAAACTGTTGGAAGGTGTTCACAGGAAGGCAACTAAGCTAATTCCAAGATTGAGAAATCTAAATTATGCAACCAGAAGTAATGAGTTGAATTTATACCCTCTTAATAAGGTGAACAAGAGGCGAACTACTGCTTCTTTATAAATTATTCCAAGATGAACACCTAATTCAAACATGTGGGACGAGACATGTTTCTAAGCCAATTGCTCTACGATGTAACACACTTCAGATCTTTGTACCACGAGCAATAAAGAACAAAAGAACATTTTTATTTTCCAGTAGGGCAACTAGACAATGGGATAAACTGCCACAATTTGTAGTCAGTTCAAATACAATGGATCAGTTTAAAAGGAATTTAGATATCCACTTACAAAATTGGGTTAGCAACTGAATATCCCACACAGTGTTGGGAGGGTAGATTTGATGGGTCTTATGGACTTCTTCTACCAAATCAAACCATGTAAACTGTGTAAATCTGTAGCACAATTTTTAAGAAGCAATATTTTTATTGTCATAATATTGGCTTTCAGAATTCATCGATATTCTGTCCCTATTGTACACTCATTAAACATTTCCGGGATCACAATCTTGGGATCATCCCACTGTAGAAAATTAAATCATACTTGATCCAAAATCTCAAAAGAGTGGGTCTACCAAGAAGAACTCAATGACATTCTGTGGTAGGGTGCAGGTGTATGAGGGCAAACAGGTAGTGTGACACCACAGCAGTTCTTTATATGCATCAAAGTTTTATTATATAACAGAAGATTTCTTTATATTAGCAGGGTGCATATTCTTACAATGATCATCAGTAGTGCTCCAAACAGTCTGAAGAAAGTCATTATACATCAGGCTTCTTCATCCATTCCTGTTTTCCAAGCTTCATTCACATTTTATCTCATAGAAATTGGACCTACACCTTTAGTCTTCCATCTGGTACAAGATATGCATACAGTCTCACTCCTCAGAGCACTTCGCAATGGCACTTTAACAGCATTCCCCGGAGTTCACCTCCAGACCCAAAATCAATCTAATCAATCAACTAGCTGTTCAGCTTTTTATACTCTAAAGGGGGTCAGGTGACTTTAAAACCCCACCCCTACCTGTGGTTTTTAACTATATTTCTTTATACACTACATATTTAATTTAAAGAAGAGATACCCCTTTAAATTCATACAATAACACATTTTCCAGCTTTCATGTAATTTAAACCCCTTTTAAGCATTTTACATTTTATTGCTGGCATCAGGAAAGCACCATCCCTCTCCAATAGTATTTAATAATAGACAGGATGGCCGGCCTGCTCTTAAGAGAACCTGCAGGGACTAAACCACGACACCCAGTGCTCCACAACGCCAACAAAACCAGAAACTCATTTCACAAACAACTCAACAATAACACCACAATACCCAAATTCACCTCAAGAGGGTATGTAAATGTATAAACTCTCTTTTTTTATGTAAACAAAAGTGCTCCCAAATGAGTTAGAAGGCTACATGCCTTCACAATCATGCGACTGCTCGAGCGGTTCTAAAATTACCAACGCTCGTACTCGCACAGACGTGCTTAGATACAAAACACAAATGGCAAAGCAGCGTTACCTAAAAACTCCTGCCAGAAGACGAAGATCAAGGGAGAGAGCCAAAAAGGTCTCAACATTATTACAAAATTGCACAATACAAGCAAGCCCAAAGAAACGCTGCAAAGCAAAATAGGAAAACTGCAAAGGGGGGGGGACCAACCATTTTCTCCAGATGGCATACGAACATACGAAATTTGCCAGCAGGTAAAGGCCTAGAGGTCTATCAAGTCTGCTCGAATGTGCAGCTAGCACCCCTTATTCTGCAGCTGCCCTCCCTTCTACCCTTCCCCTTCATTAACCCTCCCCCTTGTCCTGTCCCATCCTCATTTGAAGCAGTCCACTGTTCTACTGCATACCACTTCAGCAGGTAACGCATTCCACCCAGCCACCACCCTCTCTGTAAAAAGTGTCTCCTCATCTCCTCCTGAACCTTCCTCGCTCCAGTCTCATATCATGGCTCCTGGTGGCCCTCCCTCCTTACTTTGAACAGCCCTCTGTACCCATCTTGTTTATTCCTTTCATGTATTTAAAGGTTTCAATCATGTCACCCCTGTCTCTCCTCTCCTCCAGTGAGTACATGTTCAACTCCTTCAACCTCCTCTCGTATGATAAGTCCCCCAGCCCCTTGATCATCTTTGTCGCTCTGCGCTGCACCCCCTCCAGTAACTTAATGTCCCTCTTCAGATACAGATGCCAGTACTCGCACGCAGTACTCCAGGTGTGGTCTAACTAATGACCTATACAGTGGCAGAATCACCTCCTCCCTCCTCGAGAATATACCCTTGCAATACAACCCAGCATTTTGTTGGCCTTGCAGCTGCCTTCCTACATTGTGCCGAGTTTTCATTGACCCTGTAATGAGCACACCCAGATCCTTCTCTCCTCTGTCTGGGCTAGCTGCACTCCCCTAGCTGGTAACTCCTCCTGGGTTCTTCATCCCAAAATGCAACACCTTGCACTTTTGGCATTAAAGCCCAGTTGCCAGGTGTCTGACCAGGTTTCAAGCTTTGCCAGATCATCCTGCAACCCCTGCCATCCCCTAGGTCATCCACCACTGGCCTACCTTGGTATCATCAGCAAACAGACTGATCTTGCTCTTGATGTCCCATGATATGTCTGCAATGAATATCCCAAACAACACTGGTCCCAGCACTGAGCCTTTGTGGAACACCACTCGTCACTGCCCTTGGGTGTGAAAGCTCCCCACCCACCACCACCCTCTGTTGCCTTCCCTGCAGCCAGTTTCCTACCCATCTCACCAGCTTTGCACCCACCCCTGTGCCTACTAACTTCCTTCCCAGCCTTCCATGTGGCACTGAGTCAAATACCTTACTGAAGTCCAGATACAGGACATCCACTGCATAGCCCCTGTCCAGTTGCCTAATTACCCAGTCATAGAACTTGACCAGGTTGGGTTGGCAGGATCTGCCATGTATGAAGCCATGCTGTCTGCTGTCCTGTAGCCACAAGCAAGCCCAAAGAAACGCTGCAAAGCAAAATAAGAAAACCGCAAAAAGGGGGGGGGGACCACCAACCATTTTCTCCGGATGGCATTTTTCTCAAAAGTTTCAATCTCTGTACAGGGGCTGCTCATTTATTTAACTAAGAATTAGGCAAACTCTATACAACAAATCCACTACAATTCAAAACTATTTCACAGTATACTACTTATCGTTCTACTAGCAATTTCAAAATAACCAAAGTACCCATTCTCTATACTAAGCGAAAAAAGCTAACTACATTTCGAGGACAGCTAAAAGGGAAAAGTGTTGTATTATGATATTAACAGCATATTCAGATAAATGTGCCTGAAATCAAAACGCAAACAAAACGTTATTTTTTTTAGCAAAATGAAGCTGCCGACTAAACATTTTCACTACCAGAATGGGCTAACTTCAGAGGGGTGACTGCATTCTCTCTAAAAAGGAATACTATGATTTTAGGAGAACATTTATTTTTAGGACATAAGGAAAAGTCTACAGCTTTTAAATACCTAAACCAGAACAACATTTTTTAAGCTACACGAACGTGCGCACTATGGCACAGTCGTGCCGCTTTGCTGATCGTTCAAGCAGCAACAGTGAACATGAAAGAGCTACTCACAGGGGCCAAACAACTTGGAATCTTTCCCTGACACCCCCCAAGGACCACACCAAGGGGTAATATCCTGAAACAATATTACCAGCTCCAAAACTCAACTAACTTTCTCTCTTAAAGGGAGCGCTTCCAAATACTCCAGTACAAAAAGAAAACAAACATCTAGCCCCATATGTTATTATATTTTTTGGTTTTAAATCTCACAAAGCCACTCTGTGACACATTCCCAGAAGACGTGAATAATATCTGCCTCTGCAGTCCCACAATACCAGCAAGAATCTGATACTTCTGGATTTATCTTGTGCAACTTATATGCTCTGTGCAAAACTTTATATTGCATGGTTCTGTCTCTGGTAAGCTTGTAATTTGAAATGGAGTTACAGTACATGCTAATAACCATTGTCATTCTATAAAGGTTTGATTGAGCTTTGTTTCTCATTTTTGAAATATTGCTGTGTATACCCTGGTAAATGGTTTGAGTAACAGTTTGGTTAGCCATGCAAATATTTTTTTTTCTTATTCTTAAAAATGTTTTGTAATTCCTTCTCTGTCTCATTATTGGGAGCTCTTTCCCATAGTTTATAATCTTTTCCATCTATACTGCTCAATTAATTGGTTAAGGTATAAACACTGGTGGTTATGTAGTTGAAATTTTCCTCTAAGTTCTTTCCATTTCAAGTAAGTGCTCTTTTCATAAAAAGCTCCCCACTTTCTTATTCCTTGTCTTTCCAAAATTTATTATCAAGCATCTTACCATTCATTCTAAAGTTTGAATTGTGCCAGATTACATTCATTGGTGATTACCCATGTGGTTTTATTAGTGAACCTGGCAATTATTTTACCAATATTTTTAATTACAAGGGGCTCTATTCACAAAGGCTATGCACTGCGTAAGTAGGGTGTGTAGCCACTGCCCAGCTGTCTGCACTCACAGTGCCCCCTCTGTCCTATTCATGACAGAGATAAGCCTCTGCTATGCACCTGATCCCTCAGCCAATCGTGGAGCTCCGCGTGTGGGTAGGCCTGAGGGCAGTGCAGGGGAAGGGGTGAGCCAGCACTACACACATTTACAAACCTGCAGAGGTCTGTACATGGGGGCTGCTGGCTTCACATCCAGAAGGCAGCCATAAACCTCCAGGGCTGGTTTTGTGCCCCACCAGGGAAGCTGCCTCCAGATGCAGTAGACATGGTGGGGGCAAAGGTCCTCCAAAAATGTCACTCCTGCTGTCAGGGCACATCAGGAGGACAGGGGTTGGGCAAATGGGATACCCCCCACAGTGGCATGGTTGGCACTCTGCATGCCGGTCAGCAACATGGCATCAGTTACATGTAAAAGATCCACTGCAGGTCTCTGCCCGGGCAGCTGATTGGCTGCCAGCCAGGATCTACTGCTCCACATCCACCTGCCTCCCACGGACCTGTGTGCTGGGGGTGGGGCCACATAAGGGAGCTGGGCTGGGGCAAATGTTCATGAATGCAGCCCCCACGTGGCAATTCCTAGGGTGCCAAGCTGCCTGCCCCGATACGCACCTCATGCACATTTTTTTCTGAATAGGGGCCAATACGCTTAGATTTTATCAGCCTCTTCACTGTCATATTAATTATGAATTAGTGTATTAAACTGCTGAAGAAACTTCCACAGAGCCAATCACTGCCAGAGGTAAGTTCTATGGAAATTCTTTCAGCAGTTTAAAACATGAATTCGCAATTCATACAGTCATTCCACAGTTAAGTGAGTCAGTGAACTGCTTAATGAATGTATGAATTGTTACTACAGAAGAAAAGTGAGGCACTCATAGACTGAGGTGATGCTGTGAGAATGTTATTAAATCTTTACCACTTCTTTTTTTATTTATATTTTATTAGATATTTTAATATTTACATCAGACCACAACAAATGTAAAAAATATAACACATAAAAAATAAACACAATAATCTCTGTTGTTAAAATATGACATCAATGTGTCTAGACCAAAAACATATATGGGCAGGGGGTTATATTATGCAGGACTTTAACTGCACTTTAAAATAGTCAGGCATATAAACTACATTTATTTTTATTTAAATCAACAGCACTTCCCCAGCCTTTTTACTTCATTGAATATTCATATATAGAAATAATTCTTCCTCTTAAGTTTACCTACCACTCCCTAATTGCCCCACTTTAGTGCCATGATTGCTTCATATTTATTAAGACAAAATACAGAAATGCAAAAGATAAAAAAAGAAAAAAAGATGGAGAAACTTGACAAATATGAAACCTTCTTTAAACAGATTTCACATTCTTAGCATTTTTCCCTCATCTGCTCTCTCTTTTCACTCTTTTAATATTGGGACAGAATTGGGGAGAGAGCAAGCTCCTATAAATTTAGTGTTGTAATTAATTAACATTGCACCTATTCTCCCTTCTTTGTAATCCATAGTTTGAGGTTATGCACCAATCAGCCCCCGCCCCCCACATTCCACACCCCTCTGGTCAGATTGCCATGTATCAGATGTAAAAGCAGAAGGGGATTCTCATATATTAGTTAGTGTGGCTGCCATTTGTTTTAAACCCTCCAGAATGATATTTTCAAGTAATTTAATTTGATCACATTGATAACGAATATTACTAGGAGGGAGGCACATGGGTTTTGATTCAGACACATATAAATAATCCAGCCGAAAGAATCTAGGAAAATTCAGAGGCACCCTAGAGGAACACAGTAAAATCTAATTCTTCATTTAGCCCTGATGGTGATAATGCCTTTAACTTAAACATCCATCTACTCTACTTTTGAAAAAATTCCCTCTGTTTATCACCATTACGGGTGGAAGGTGGAACACTGTCAAGACCTTGAAAACTCAGCACTTTGGGGTTGTCATTGTGTTTTGTATGACAGTGTCTGGCTGTGTGGCTGTCTGAGCGATTATTAGCGATCGCCTGAAACTGTTCCTGTCTTGATTGGGTTCCACCTGGTTTATCAATAGGTGTCTGAATCAAAAGCCATTTGCCTTTCTCCTAAAAATATTTGTTATACTGTTAATTTAATCAAATGAAATTACATGTGTAAATCCGAGATATGAAGAAAGAAAGAAAGAAAGAAAGAAAGAAAGAAAGAAAGAAAGAAAGAAAGAAATCATTCTTGAGGGTTTAAAATGAATGAGAGCCACACTAACTAGTATATGAGAATCTCCTTTTTGCTTTTACATCTAATACATGGCAATCTGACCAGGAGTGTCTGGAATGTGGTGGGGGGGTTGGTGCATAACCTCAAACTATGGATTACAGAGAGGGGAGAACAGGGGCACTGTTAATTGCAACACAGAATTTATAGGAGCTCATACTTTTCCCCCTCCCCCCACATCCTGCCCTAATAGTAAAAGAGTGAACTGGGCTTGTATGAGCAGGGATAAAATGCAATGGCAAAATAACTTTTGCCCAGTACTTCAAATACAGAAATATTGAGTTACTGAAACAGATTGTAATCTTTAAAGTTAGATGCCCTTTAAAGTTAGATGCCAGCTGAGCTGTCAATGAGCGTGTACTGTAACAGCTGGTTGTACAGTACGTGCTCATTCAATGCTCAGTCAGTGGCTGGCCATGATGGAGAGTGGAGGGCTATGCCAACTGCCGACTTAGGAATGGGGGGAGTGGATTGGTGGGTCTCAACCTGCCAAAGTGGGTGGACACCAGGGAAAATCTATTTGATTATTAAACTGGCACTCAGGGATGGGGGGGGCACTAAACACCAGGGAAAGTTTATTTTTATTACTATACTGGCAATCAGAGGTAGGGAGGGCCACTGGACACCAGGGAAACATTGGATGCCACTAGCTCCTCTCTTCTCCTACAAACCACTGGCATCATTTTGTGCCTCCTTGCACTATCATTCATGGCACAGGTAGCAAGGAACCTACTCCTACTCCTAATCTCCTCCTTCCTATTCTGTATACCCCTCCCAATAACTCCCTTAAGTTGCTACCCTGCTCCTCCCCCCTTACAACTGAATTAACTCATCCTACCCACGCCCCCCAAATGGCTACTTCATCTCTTCCAGCCACTACCTGATCCTTCTATCCTATGAACCCCCACTCACTCTACACCTATGCCTCCCTTTTGTCGACCCTCCACCAAATTATCTCCCGCGCTTCCCATGATGTCTGCCTCAAAACACCTCTTAAGTGGCACCCTCCCAAATCAAGGTGTTTTAACATACTTCCTCACCACTTAACCCTTGCCTTATCACTCCTTGCAGCAGGGGACATGCACCCAAACCCTGGCCCAGCACCAGCCCCCCGTCCTTCTAATTCAATGACTACCCCCTCGTCAAGGCCACCACCAATAATCAGGCTGGCTCCCTCCCCTTGGGGCTATGATTACTCCACCTAAACATTTGAAGCCTAGCCCCTAAGCTCGATCTGCTCCAGGTACTAGCTGCGCAACATGCCCCTGACATTACTATCCTTTCAGAGACCTGGCTAAACCCTAACCTTCAAGACCCAGCCATCGCCATTCCAAGTTTTAATATCGCTCAGCAAGACCAACCCACCCATCGTGGTG
Organism: Neoceratodus forsteri; assembly: GCA_016271365.2. Classification (NCBI taxonomy): domain Eukaryota; kingdom Metazoa; phylum Chordata; order Ceratodontiformes; family Ceratodontidae; genus Neoceratodus; species Neoceratodus forsteri. The sequence goes on along the minus strand of CM028130.1, from coordinate 1,633,260,256 downwards.
GACTGGCTATCTACACCAACTCAGACTTACATTTTTCTGTCATGCTCACTAAATCAGAGCCCAAAGCCTACGAACTTCTCATACTCAAACTGTCCCCACCTTTCTCACTCCCTATTTACGTGGCTGGTATTTACTGCTGCCCTGGCACCTTGACTGAAACAGTCACTGGCCTCCTAACCCAGTTAGCTTCCCTAACCCCATCGGGTGAACTTTATATCATGGGGGACTTTAATAACAACTGGCCGTCCCCTGCCTTCAACAAAGCTTGCTCTGAGATTACAGCCCTCAATCTTACCCAAACAATCTCGGAACTGACACGCTCAAACCTCAAAACTGGCAATCACCCCCTCAGGTGTGTCATGCCCACCTGGGGCTCGCACCTCGCCACCAGAGAAAAAGCTACAAGCCTGTCCTGGGAAGCAATCCACGATTCTGCTACTGCAAATTAGCAGACCCTAAGGCTTTCTTCCCCTGTTGAAACTGCTGCTAGGGATCCTCTGAACTCCGGTTCATTGCAGGGCCCAGAAATCTACAGAAACAGCCAAAAGCCATATACTCCCTCAGGTGTGTCGTGCCCACCTGGGACCCGCACCTCTCCACCAGAGAAAAAGCTACAAGCCTGTCCTGGGAAGCAACCCACGATTCTGCTACTGCAAATTAGCAGACCCTGAGGCTTTCTTCCCCTGTTGAAACTGCGGCCCCTGATCCTTCGAACTCTGGTTCATTGCAGGGCCCAGAAATCTACAGAAACAGCCAAAAGCCATATACCCCCTCAGGTACTTTGGTATTTGGCGCCTTTGGACATTCTGAATTTTCAGTGCCAACACTCTGATTGGAGGATCTCAGCCTCACTGACTTCTTCCTGCTGGTCTCTATTTTACCTTACTTCATTAGAGATGTTTATCAGCGCTGTTGACCGTGGAACTATCCATTTTTGTAAAGCAAGAGTTTCATTTTATTTTTGTAAAGAAATTGTTCTTTTTTGTAAAGCTAGAATGGCATGAAAGCCCTTCCCCCACTGTTTCTCTCCTCATCTATCGATTCAGTTTAGACCATTGTGTGTTACACTGCCATTGTTTAAAGTGATTTACCTGCTCTGAATGCACTGTGATTACGTCCCTCTTTAGAATTAATTCTCTGCAAAAGGCTGAAGAGTTTTAAGTTGACCTTTTAATGCACTTCTTAATATCCTAAAACTACAGCCTAATCCTTTTTATTATTAATTTTGAGTGTAGAACTGTAGAGTCTTAAGATTATTAGACCTGTACTGCACTGCTATTATTGTAAGTGAACAGTTGAATCCTTTTAGAATTAATTTCTGTGTAAAGCTGTCATTTTAAATTGACCAGACTTTTCAGTGTACTGCCTAGCATTCTAAATTTAAAGCCCAATCCTTGCTTCTCGCTTTGCCACCTGTCTGCCCTCTAACCCACTTATGTCTCCTCTCTGTTTCTATTACCCACTTTGTAGTTTAGCCTTCTCCTTCCAAATAATAGTGACCATCATTTGAAAATTATACTACATAGCCACTAGACGGCTACAACAGCTGTCTTTTCTGTTGAAGAAACACATTATATTTTCTACTTCCTCTTCTGCTTTAGTGGATCTGGGATACCTCTCTTTCTGAGGACCATCCCCGGGGTTTTTCTGCCTGTTTCTAAGGCCGAACCATGCTCATCCACTAAGGCTGCAAGACTTGAACGCCTGTCCCCACTCCCATTCTGTACTGGTAGAGCAGGGCCAGAAACTGAAATGAAAGCTACAGACCAATCTTGCCACACCAGATTCTAACCTTGAACCACCTCACTGGCTCAGCTGCAAAGAGTTGCTCCACAGGTATGTTCAGTGCCAAAACTGGCTCTCAGCCAACAAAAGGATTTTGAACTTATGACACCTGATCGCTGATTGGTCTAGGCTTCTAGTGACTTTTACTGCCGGCTGTTGTGGCATTTAGATCTACCATGGGAAGTTACAGCTAGTTCCTTGGTGTGTCTCTAGCTTTACTAGTGCTCAGTTCAGTTCTTCAGAACCCTCATCCCTCCCCAAAGTGGAATACCCTTGCGCTTCTCCCTGTCCTGCATCCAACAGCTCCTTTCAGGTAGCCATTCTGGACTATTGGGCTTCTCAGCTGTCTCTGCTGGGGAGTGGGACATCTCCCGAGCTGCCTCTGCAGATTACTCCTCCATCCAGACTCGAGACTTCCTACTCATGGCAAATTCCTGCCAGGACACTAGTGGCTGCAACAATAGGTCAGTATAACACCAGGAGTGGGTACAGGCCTACCCATCAACACCGCCTCCCCTATTACCCAAAAAATGGTGTTTACAAATTACAGTTCGCAGCCTTAAAAAGAATCCTGTTTCTTTTGCTATTGTGCTGAGGCAATGTTGAACTCAACCCAGGACCATTAGACACCTTGCTTCTCCATCAGACCTGGTAGGTATCAAAGGAATGTCTTTTATGCATCTTAATGCCTGTAGTTTGCTGAAAAAGTTCACCTTTATCCAAGCTTGGGTGAGCCACACCCTACCTGACGTCCTAGTGATCACTGAGACCTGGCTTAGGCTAGCCACCCCAGACAATGAAATCAATATCCCAAATTATTTACTCTTCCGAGCGGATAGGCAATCAAGAGGAGATGGGGTGGCAATATATGTAAGGGACAAATACTCAGCCGCATGCATAGATGCATCATCCTCCCCCAAAGAATTTGAGTGTTTGACCCTAAAGATCAAACTTTCTCCTTCCAGTGCACTCTGTGTAATAGGCTGGTACAGGCCCCCTTCTGCCGGGCCTCATCTCCTGTCTCACCTCAGTTCCGTATTGGGGCTCAGTTCCTTGGAAACCATTATTCTTGGCAACCTGAACTACAATTGGCTATCAAGTGCACCAGCTCCCTTGAAATCCTTTTGTGACACTCTAGGGCTGGTGCAACTCATTGGTGAGCCTACTCGCCCAAATAAAAAGAACCTTAAAAACAGCTCCCTCTTAGATGTAATTTTGCTTAGCAAGCCACATCTGTTCTCTCATGTTGGAACATTTATCTCTGACATTAGCGATCATTGTATAATCACCACCTTTAGACCTGTGCACAACCCACAGTTTGTGGCAAAGTTCTCTATCAAGAGGTACAAACGCAACTTCGATTTGTTTGCATATGTCCACGACTTGAAACATTCACCACGATGGCAGGAATTCTTCCTAGCCAAAACGGTTAACAGGGCATATACTATTTTTTACAATATTTTAAGTGAGGCTTTAAATAAGCATGCACTCTTGGTTAAGGTGCAGGTCAGGAGCAGCACCTGTGATTGGTTCTTGCCTGAGCTCAAAGCTTCCCTGTTAGAAAGGGATACTTTATGGAAAAAAGCCAGAAGAAGCAAGAACGACTCGGAATGGTGTCTTTTTAAGAGAGCACCAAGTTGGTCAGAGCAGCCAAGGCCGCCTACTATCGTTCGGAGCTAGCCTCTGCCTCAAGAAATCCTTCAAAGCTCTGGAAAACATTAAAAGACATGTCTGGACACACACCTAGTAATTCCATTTGGGCAAAAATTAAGCCTGGTGACAGCGTCCTCTCTAACCAATCGGAGATGTTAGAAGCCCTCAATAACCATTTTGCAACGGCAGAGCTAGCATTTGATACTTCCCTTGCCAATGACCTCTGCACAGCTCAGGGTCCACCAACCCATGGGGGAGGCCTTCTCCCTCCTGCCTGTCTCTCTAAAAGAGGTGGAAGACCTATTGCTGCAACTGAACACCAAGAAGGAAGCTGGCTCTGACTTCATAGAGCCATACTATCTGAAATGTGCCTACCATGTGCTTGCAGTGCCAATCACCCACCTATTCAACATGTCACTCTCCCAGGATAGCCTTCCCCTCAATGGAAAATAGCCCATGACATCCCTCTATTAAAAGCAGGTGACCTCTGCGATCTAAATAATTACAGACTGATCACCCTCATCCCTATCCTGTCTAAGTTACTAGAACAAATAGTGTGTGGCCAGCTAGGGGTATACTTAGAATACAGAAGCCTATTAAACCCAGTTCAGTCTGGATTCAGAGCAAAGCACAGAACCATCACAGCCCTAGCTAAGGTGACCAATGATGGGCTCCTAGACCCTGACCACAAAAAGCATGTCTGTGCCGTTTTCTTGGATCTTAGTAAGGCATTTGACACAGTCGATCACAGCCTGCTTTTTTCCTCCCTAAGCACCTTAGGACCGGACCATAAATCTATGTGCTGGTTTGCAGACTACCTTGGAGAACGGAAACAGCAGGTTAAAGCTGAAGGTGATCTTTCTCCATTAAAACCTATGCTGAGGGGCGTGCCCCAGGGCTCTATCCTTGGTTCCCTCATCTTTGCAGTCTACATTAACAACATCAATGACCCCATCAAAAAAGCCAACATCCACTTATTCTCCGATGACACTGTACAGTATTTGAGTCATCCCACGCCAGAAGTAGCCTGTGAAGACCTACAAGCTGAATTTAACCTTCTACAATATCAGCTCATAAAAAAAAATCTTTTGCTCAATGAGAAAAAGACAAAAACCACACTCTTCTCCCCCCTCCTTGCATGCGGCAATTCCTGCTGGGGGGGTTCCCACAGATTACCACTGTTCTTGGAGAAACACTAGAATATGTAGCTAAATTCAAATACCTAGGAGTTTGGCTCGGTCATAAACTTTCCTTCGCCGACCATCTCGAAGAACTACAGAAAAAAACTAAGGCAAAGATTAGGACTATTCTACAGAATTAACCACCTGCTCACAAAGGAGGCCAAGATTCAACTGGTTCAAGATACCTTCCTATCTTTAATAGATTATGCATACCTGCTCTATAGCCCCTACACTGCCGCCGCACTGGCTAATTTGGATACCCTCTACCACAGAGCTATCAGGTTCATTACTGGCCTTCCACTTTCCACACACCATTGCTCCCTGTACTCATTGTTAGGCTGGACTTCCCTTCACTATTGAAGGAATAGAAATGCCACCCTATGGGCCTTCAGAGCAGTGACCAACAAGCTCCCCTCATATGTCTCAGATTGTATTCCCCGGGAGTGTGTCAGGCACCTACGCTCTAAGGAGCTATTCCTTAATTGCCCTCCAAGTTCCAAGGGTCAACACTTGCTTGGGCCAAGCTGCACTTAGCTTCTCCTTACCCACATTGTAGAACGGTTTACAAAGGAACTTGAAGCTGAGCTGCCCAGTTAGCCTGCATATCTTCAAGGTGCTCTATGATCGCCACATGAAAGGATTTTACAAATGTTTTCCTCACGGCTAGCCCACTAATTCCGCAACTCCCCCTTTCCATCCTGACGCTCTCCACGTTTCTACCCCTGGCTCTCACTCTTTCCCTATTAACTCTTCCTGCTGCACCCACCCTTCCCTGTCTGCTCCAGCCTGGCTAAAGTTCCACCCCATCCACAGTAGTGTCCCAATCATCTACCCCCCCTCCGTCATTATCATAATAAACAAGTTTTATGACAGTCATCGTCACTTTCTGTGGTTTTAGCCCATTTTTTCCCCAGTCATCAGTAATATATCCCTCCTCTACTTTACCTCTCTAACCTGCCACCCCATACACAGCCTCTTTCCCCTATATGTGTAGTTGCCAGCTATCTCACTCAAAAGATCTCTGCTTATAACCCCTGTATGCCTATGGTTGATTGTACATCTGCTGACTTCTTCAATTGTAAAATAATACTGTTTTTTTATTTCAACCTTGTACTGTACTATATACACAGTATATACTTGTTCTTCCTTGTATATTATTGCTTTTTGTATACCTGCTTCTGTACTGTACTTTGATGTATTCATGACCAGGTCCACCTTGCAAATGAGCCTTACTCAAAGGTGCCCACCTGGATAAATAAAGATTTTGATTGATTGATTGACTTGACTGGGCTCTCACCTCTCACCCTCAATGGGTCATCAGTTATGGCCTACTTCCAGACTCTATAAGTGACCATCACATCACCTACTTAGTCCGCTAAATCCATCAGATTAAATCCCCTCCCAAATGTCTACTACAATGGTCATACAAAACACTAAACTTCACCCCCCTCCTGGAAGAACTAGCTCTCTCAAACTGGGACTTTCACCTTAGAAGTAATAACATGGATGATGCCCTTACACATTTCTGAAACACCTTCCTCAGCAACTGGGAGAAACATGCCTCCCTGCATCACATTCAGGTCCGAGGGACTCACCTTCCCTGGATTTCACCCAAGATAATAGCATGCCAAAAGGCCCAGGACAAGGCATGGTGAAATTACAAATCTACACTCCTCCCGGGTGACAACATCACCTACCGCATGCTCCAAAACAAGTGCACCAAGGCCACCCATTTAGCCAAGGTCAAATATTTTAACAACACTCTAAATGCCAACCTTGGTAGGCCATCCAAATTTTGGAAAGTTATCAACTCCCTTTTTCTCCTCCCATCAAGAAATCCCCCTACCTTCTACTCACACAAGGGACCCTCCTCTCAGACCCTCACTCGGTCACCTCCGAGTTCAACTCCTGCTTCACCACATGTGCTACGACCCTGCAGCTTGCCTCCCTTCCAGCAGTAGCCCCACCCACTCTACAAACTGAAACCCTTATACTGCCTGGCCTGAACACCTTCTCCTTCAGATCCATCACTCCCATTGAAACCTTAGATGCCCTACTCACCCTGAACCCCGCTAAGGGAAAATCATCTGACAGTTTGGACACCAAACTCCTCTTCCTATCTGCCCCTGCCATTGTATCTCCCCTCGCTGCCATTCTAAACCTCTCATTTGCCACTGAATCAATTCCCAAGGAGTTGAAGCATGCCTCAGTTATACCACTACCAAAAGGCGGGGACCCCACCACCGTGGCAAATTACCACCTCATCTCCCTTCTCCCTGCCCTAGCAAAACTCCAGGAACACCTTGTGCTCTCACAACTCTCCCACTTCCTCTCTGAATCCAACTTCTTCACGCCTTTCCAGATTGGATTTAGGAAAAACCACTCTACCACCACCTCCTTACTAAGACTCATGGATTCCATCTTCTCGGGGATAGACAAAGGACAAATTACATCAGCCGTCTTCATCGACTTAGCCAAAGCTTTCGACACAGAATCCCACCCTCTGTCATTATCTTGCCTATCTGATGCTGGGTTATCCGCATTGGCCACTGACTGGTTCAGAGCCTTCCTGCAAGATAGAACCCTGTCTGTAAAAATAGCTGATTCCACCTCACCCCCACTCCCTATTGTCACTGGTGTTCCCCAGGGCTCAGTTCTCGGCCCCATTCTCTTTTCCATCCTGCTAATTGACCTGCCAAAAACTTGCTCTACTACCTCAATACATATGTATGCAGATGACACTGTCGTCTTTACCTCCGGCTGGACCCGAGAGGAAGTCGCTTCCAATCTCCAGGCTGATTTCAACAAGGTACAGCTCTGGTTTAACTCCCACCAGCTCTCCCTCAATACCAAGAAGACAGTCTCCATGACCTTCAGCACTAGGCAGAGGCTAACCAGGCTTACCTCACCACCAAACTTCCACACCATTGATGGAACAGTCCTAGAGGACGTGTCCTCCTTTAGATACCTAGGAGTCTGGCTTGACCAACACCTTTCCTTCACCACCCATGTGGACGCTATCCTGAAAAAACTACGTCCTAACTTGGCACTCTCTATAGAAATTGCAGTTGTTTACCACTACCTGTGAGACACAAAATTGTTCAGAAAATGATGCTACCTTCCTTTGACTACTGCGATATAGTCTACAGCTGTACCCCTAAGTCCACCCTATCCAGACTGGAATCCCTCTTCAATGCTTTCTGCCATTTTGCCCTTGATGCCCCCCCATCATGCCCACCACTGTGAGCTTTTCTATTTGCTGGCCCTACCATCCCTGAACAACCGGCGACTACTTCAGTGTTAAATTTGCTTCTAACTTCTGGCTTGGTTCCCTTCTGCCCTACCTCGCCTCCTCCCTGTCTTCTCCACCAATCCCCTCGCATGTCCTCAGGTCTACTGACTCCCAGCTATTGGTAATCCCTCACCGGCGGACCTCTGCAGGCCAATCGGCCTTCTTCTACCATCTCCCTAAGATTTGTTACGACCTGCTGGCCCAAATTCGCCATTCCTCCTCTAGGCATTCTCTATCCTCTGCCCTCATTAACTACTACATGGCAAACTGTTCATGCCTCTGACCTCCCCTTGCTACTCCCCTTATCGCTTCCCCCTTCATCTTATGCGCCTGACCAGCAGCTTTAGCTAATGACCACAAATGCTGGCATATAATTTCTCCCAACCCACACACTTGCCCATTACTGCACTTCTGCCTATCTCCCTGTCAATAGTATTCCCTTAGTTAGCGACTGTCATCTATATTTAGTGTAACTTAATCCCGACCTAAACCCTACTCCCTGTTATCAACACTTTCAAGGCAACAAGTTCTAGCTGTCAGCATTGTGTAGTTCTAAATTCAATTTAATGTAAGTAATGTAAGCATGTATGTATGTATGTATGTAAACAATGCATGTAATGACACTCTTAATTCCTATATGTAAACAATGTTTGCAATGACACAAATTCAGGACTCTAATGTATCATGTACTATCCTCTGTACACCCCCCCCCCCCCGGTCGCACCGTGAGACAAGAATCTTATTGCTCAGTGTGGCCTTCCTGGTGAAACATTTCTATAAATAAAATTAATAAAAAAAAAAATTCAGAAGATTTCCCATTTTTCCAAAGGCAGAAGATTAGAAAATTCTGCAAAAGTTGTGAAATTTCTTGGAACTTCTGCTAAAGCAGAATTCACAGCTTTTGCCAGCTCTAGCAGTCATCAAAAAAATTAGTTTGAAACTTCTTCCCCATAGTATTATGTTTCTATTCCATGAGCAAGGAAGTGACTCTCTGATATTGAAAAGAGACTATCATTTTTCAATGCAGCCAGCTGAGGAGAAAATTCAGGTTCTAGGGTGTCAGATAAAGACAGCAGCCTCTGAAACTGCTGTCTTTGGTGTAGATAATGAAGATATTTATCATTCACAAGTTTTTTTTTTTGGGAAGAAAAAAAGGATTGTAATTCTAATGTTACATCCTCCCACCAATCAACTGGGGAATCACAAAATATTAAAGTAGATTTTTTTTGCCTTAATTGAATAATGCAGCTTTCGAACCACACTTTCTTGCCCTAGAAGTGACAAGTTCGGTCTACAAGTGCCATGCCGTATGCCCAGTGGGTGTCAGAGCCAAAATGAACCTGCACTAGTCTGTGGTCAAAAATGGCAAAAGGCCTAGTCTGAACCTGCACCATGCCCAACCAGGGGAACTGAAAACATAGTAAATTCTGGAAGACAGTTTACCTTTAAAAAATAAGTTCTTCAAGCTGGCCCAGGCACTGGACGTCACACCTCTCGCCACGCTGGTGACCTGGGTTCGGAAAAAAGCTTGGGCTGCCGGGGGTCAGTAGGGGAGAAAGAGGACCTAACATCTGAAGGACTGCTCTTCTCTCTTGGGGAGGGAGGCAGAGAAGGAGGGATTGCTGTCCCACTTGTCAATCTCCCTCTGGCAGTGGCCAAAGGAGATAGGAGTCGGGAGGCACATTGCCAATGTATGCTTTCATCGGGGGGGGGAAGTGGTGGAAAATGGAGCTGGAAGGCTCTGTGATGGCTCTCCTTTGCCTGTCCAAGCTCTCCAAGCATCTGGATTTCACTCCAGGGGTGGAGGAAAGCCGATGCCCCTTTGCCTTGGCCCTGTCAAGGGGGGGAACCTATGGGGATTATAGGGGAAGTTGTGCTGGGAATGGAGGGCCAGAGACTGAGTCCCTCCGAGGGATAGTCTGGAGCACCTACCAGGCTGTCAGGAGCAAAACCAATAATAGAAAAAATAAAAAAGTATGTCCTTCCTGACTTCCAGATTGGTACACAGCATCTATTAATAACCTCCTGTAAACAATGCATGTCACAATAAATTTTCTTTTGTCAATCTTGCAAAAATCACTACTGTAGATCACCCCCTTAGTAGTGTAAAAATGTGGTTGTAGCAGCTTAAAAAGCTTTATCCCCTGCCTTTAACTCGGGGGTATAGTTGTTGATCAGGTGAATTGGTAGCTCCCTGAACTTAATCTCAAGGAGTACAAGTCTTCCAGAGACCAAATCTACCAGATGAATGAGAGTTACATCTCAGCAATTAATTAAAATGGCCCGGTGGCCCTGAGGGTTGAGTCCCTAGATGCCACGCCTTGTGCCAGTGACCTGGGTTGGTTGACGGATTCGAGTTGCTGGGGGTTGGCATTGAAGGGAGAGGATGGAGCATCTAGAGGACAACTCTCTTCTCCTCTCCTTGTGGAGAGATTCAGGGTTGCTCGGTGTCCTGGCAGCCCCTGATGGTGATCGCGGGCACTGCAGGTACACCAGCCAGAGTAAGGGGCTAAGCGCGGCAGACGCCAGCAGGGCAGCCATACACAGGCATCATTGCATGCTGCACTCTGATGGGGAAGCACCACAGAAAATTCCCTCTGCTGCAGCACGAAGATGAAGAGGACTCCAAAGGCAGACCCACATCCCACCGCCAGCCTAAGCACTAGGGGACTCCCTGACCTGATGCCCAGCTCTAACTTCAGAAAGGCCATCAAAGGAGGGTGGGCCTGCCTTGGGGGGTGATCCAGGGAGTGTGGGCCCACCTTGGGGTGATTCAGGGGCTGGACCTGCCTGGGTGTTTGGGGAAGGAAGCTGGTAGTGTGGGGTTCCAGTAGGGAGTAGAGGCCTCAGCCGAGTGAGTACCCTGAAAGGATGCCCGGGGCCATAGGGTGCATGAAGAAAGTTTAAAAAAAAAAAATAATTAAATTCCTACCTCAGGACACCTGTCCTCCCCTATAAACCAAAATAATGGCCATGGAACCATAATTTGTGAGCTGTATGAACCTCCCCACAGGTATGTGATCTTGCATCCTAAAGAAAAAAAGATGTCACACTGCATGTCCTTTAGCAACCCAACAGATGCAGTGTCTCCTTTTATGCTTTAAGCTATTACCATTTACTGTCCTGACTGTAAAATTGTCGATTGGCCACCATAGACACTAGGAGTAAAAGAAGAAGATACCAGGCTAACAGTACTCATTTTTCCACTCACACCCCCTATCCTTCTAGGCCTCCTCTTCTTACTTCCTTGGATATCTTGAGCACATTCTTCAGCCTTGGAAAAAGGATCGTGCTGTGAGGAGGAAACTGAGGAACCAATGGACTCTTCCTCCATATCTCCCCAATCTTTTCATTTTCTGAAGATATCAGATCTGTTGTGTGGGGCATGTCTTCCATCCTATCAGCCTCCTCTGTCTTGTGACAACTTGTAGGGAGTCTGTGACACTGGTAGAAGGTGGGGGCATACGGTTTGACTTTTCTCCACAGTTACAAACAAATTCCCTGGAGCACAGTCCACTATAATTGTTGGCCCTAGTACTAGTAGAAGGAGTAGCTGGAATGCTGAACATCAGTGATACTGACATTTGTGGAGCTGGATCCACCAGTAAGTCCCTGGTGCTTTGATCTTCAATGCTCTATATCCTCCTGGGGGTGGGGGGAATTCCACTACAGGCAAAGGTGGTAACTCTATGTTGTCTTGAAGTGGGGAGGGCAGCATCCTCTAGTGTTGCAAGACCTACCTCTGAATCTGATTTTGTCAACCAGCATCCCCTCCAGCTGGTCCTCAGGGAAGGGAATGTGAGGGTTTCTGACACCGCTTCTCCTCTTTTCTTGGCCTATCACATTATGCACTATTGATGTGAAAATGTGTTCTGTATATTTATTTATTTATTGAAAACCTCAGAGATTACAAGTGCTCATTTACAAAGTTTCCACCTCAACTACAAAACAGTAGTCACAAAGAAACATTGCAAGTACAATAAGCAGTTCCAGAGGAAATACAGTTGAGTAAGAATCAAAGTATGTAAGGGAGAATGATTACTTACAGTTTTGAAAAAAAAACCCATGAAGTTCATTGTATAAAAAGTCATAGTTTATGTACAGAGAGAAAATAAACAAAACTGTTTAATGGTTACAATTGCACTGGACTGCAAAGATCTCTTAAACTGATGAAACTTGGGGAGATTCAGCAGTGTATCAAGCAATTCATTTAACCAATTAGCGACCCTGCCAAATGACCACTTGCCCAGCTGACTACACCAGAAAGGAGGCTTAAGGGCATTTCTGGCCATGTCCTGGTGTTGTATTGGTTGGAGATGGTGCAGAAGTAATTTGTTAAAGCATGGGGTGTTAGGCCCAAGAGCGCCTTTTTGGCTAGCAGACAGGTGTGGATCTCTATTCTACAGGGTAAAGGCAGCCAATTAGTGATTGTTTAAAGGGTTCAACTATAAGTGTGGTTATTTGCACCAAGTACAAGGTGGCACACCTTATTACAGATCAGCATTACTCTGTTTAGCGCTGTGTCACGGACAACTGCATGGACAGGGAGCCCATAATCTATAAGAGACAGAATGGAGCTGGCCACATTAAGGCATCTAACATTCCCATTGAGAGTGTTCTTGTTACGATATATGGCACCCAGTCTTCTGTTAACTATGGCCACCAAGGTGCTTCAAGGTCTCCACCTATTCAAGATTATGTCCTAAACCCTCTCAGATGACAAAATGTGGAACTTACCTCTTTTGTGGGAGGCTAGAGAATAGCATGGTCTTTGTTTTTCTGTAATTGGAGACTAGACAGGCAGGGGAGAAGAGTGGGAGAAGTAGCTCTCTATGTAAAGGAAGGGATAAAAACAACTGAACAAAAGAGTAAACAGGGAGGAGAGAAGGCACGGTGGGTCACCTTGGAGACTGGAAAGGGCACCACAATCCCCACAGCAGTTGTGCACAGACCCCCATGTCAGGGGGAGGGAATGGACAAGGATATGATAGAAGGCATTCTTAGAATGGCAGAGAAAAGGGAGATACTGTTGATGGGAGACCTGAATATGCCAGATGTTAACTGGAGCACATTTGCTGCAGCCACATCCAAGAGCAGGGCCATTCTTGATGCCCTACAGGTGGAAGGCCTCAGACAGCTAGTTTTGGAACCCACTCATGAGGGAGCAATCTTAAACCTCATACTTTCAAACGGGGCCAGTGAGAGGATCTCAGACCTAGAAGTGGGTTGCCATCTGGGAACATGTGACCATCAAACAGTGTGGTTCACGTTAAACTCAGCTACAGAGTCAAGCCTTACAAAAGTGAGGGTACTGGACTTCAGGAGGGCTGACTTTGGCAAGATGGGACAGTGCCTCAGAAAAGCACTAGCAAACAGGCTAGAAGGAGGTGTGGAGCAACAATGGGAAATCATCAAAACTGCCATCACAGAGGCAACAAGCCTTTGTGTGAAGCTAATAAACAAATCAAAATGAAAGAAAAGCCACTATGGTTCTCAAAAGAGGTGGCTGTGAAAGTCAGGAAGAAAAGATAGCATTCCAGAAGTATAAGGAAACACAGAAGGAGCAGGACAGAGAGCTGTACCAGTTAAGGCAGAAGGAAGCAGGGAGGGAAGTCAGAATAGCAAAGGCCCATACTGAGGAAAAGATAGCCAACTTGGTTAAGAAGGGGGATAAAACCTTTTATAGGTACATCAGCGAGCATAGAAAGACAAAGGGAGGGATAGTGAGGCAGAATAGAATGAACGGTGGGTGGGCAGAGGGGGACAGTGAAAAAGCAGGGATACTGAATGAATATTTCTGCTCAGTATTCACAAAAGAGGAGGGGGAAGTGCCTAATCCAATTAACGGAAGCACTCTTGATAGGGGGGTCAATCCCAGTCCTTTCACAAAAGAAAGGGTTCTGCAAGAATTCCTAAAACTGAAGGTGGACAAAGCAATGGGGCCTGATGGAATTCACCCCAGAATTCTAAAAGAATTAAGGGGGGGAACTAGCGAAACCACTGGCTACACTTTTTAATAAATCATGGGAGGATGGTGTGGTACCCGAGGATTGGAGGAAGGAATGTGATTCCCCTTGACAAAAGTGGGACCAAGTCAGAGGCAGGAAACTAAATAACCTTTCAGTTTGACCTCTGTGGTAGGGAAAGTGATGGAGTCACTTCTGTTGGAAGGAATAGTTGAGTACCTAGAGGCCAGTGGGACACAGGACCCAAGGCAGCATGGGTTCATAGTGGAAAGGTCATGTCAGACGACTCTAATAGATTTCTTTGACTGGGTGACCAAAGTAGTAGACCAGGGAGGGACTGTGGACATGGCCTACCTAGACTTTAGCAAGGCATTTGACACAGTCCCACACAAAAGATTAATAGTCAAATTAACCAGCCAGGGAGTGGGTCCCAGGGTGGTAGCCTGGGTAAAACATTGGCTGGACAACAGGACACAGAAGGTAATTGTAAATGGAGTCCACTCTGAAGAAAGAGGTGCTACTAGTGGGGTACCACAGGGTTCAGTATTGGGTCCAGTCCTTTTTAATGTCTTCATAAGTGACATTGCAGAGGGACTGGAAGGAAAAGTATGCCTCTTTGCAGATGACACAAAGATCTGCAACAGGGTTGACACACAAGGAGGCATGGAAGGGATGAGAAGGGACTTGGCAAGGTTGGAGGAATGGTCAGAAGTATGGCAGCTAGGATTCAATGCAAAGAAGTGCAAAATAAAACACCTGGGAAACAAGAACCCAGGGGAAGAATACACAATGGGGGGGAGGTAGTAACAACAACAACAGAGGAAAGGGACCTGGTGGTAATCATATCAGATGACCTTAAGGTTAGCAAGCAATGTGAGAAGGCAGTAGGGAGGGCTGGGGGTATACTGGGATGCATAGGGAGAGGCATGAGCAGCAGAAAACAGGAAGTTGTTATCCCTCTGTACAGACAGTTGGTGAGACCCCATCTGGAGTACTGTGTCCAGTTCTGGAGACTCCATCTCCGCAAGAACATAGACAGGATAGAGACAGTCCAGAGGAGGGCAACTAAAATAGTGCAGGGTCTGCAAGAGAAGCTGTATGAGGAGAGACTAAAGGAGCTTAATATGTATACCCTTGAGGAAAGAAGGGAGAGAAGAGACATGATAGAAACTTTTAAGTACCTCAGTGGAATCAACAAAGTCCAAGAGGGTAGCATCTTTCAGAAAAAGAGACGTGCAAGAACAAGGGGACACAATTTAAAAATGGGGGGTGGTTCTGGGGCAATGTGAGGAAGTATTTTTTCACAGAGAGGGTAGTAGATGCATGAAGCAGCCTTCCTGAGGAGCCTGTGGGGTCTAAAACTGTGGGAGAATTCAAGAATGCATTGGACAGACATAAGGCAATTCTTGTGGGGGGTAGGAAGAAATAGGCTGTTGGTTAACTAGGATCTGCGGCCTATCCTGTAGGTAGGGAAATGGGCAGGCTAGGTGGGTCAAGTGGTCCTTATCTGCCATCAGAGTCTATGTTTCTATGGTATCCAGCTGAGAGCAATGGATCACTTATTTTCCGAAAGGGTTAGGGGGTTGTAGGGGGCATGACCCTGGCAGATTCAGTTGATGTGAACTGCATGCTGGAAGGGTCGGGGTGCTCTGGATTCCTGCTAGTATCCATTTCAGGCAGTTCAGAGGTGGATGCCTCTGCAATACCTTGCTCAGAAATAGCACCACAAGCAACCACTTCAGGAGGAGGGTGATCGGGGGGCTGGACATGAGTACCAGTAGGCTGCACCCCCCCCCCCAAGTCTGTGTTCTCTGTTATAGTATCTGAACTTGAATATAAGGAAGAATTTGGTTCTTCTGAAGCTACATGAGCTTGGACTTAGGCCTGTTTTTTGTGCATGTGCCTGATAATTGTCTTGATTCATCGCATCCTCCTGTTTATGTGAAGCCCAGGAACAGGATCAGAAAAAGTCCCCCCTGTTTATTGAACAGATTACATTTCATAAGGTTTCTACAGCCCATACTCACATGTCCATAGATACAGCACAGCCACACCACAACAGGTTACATTCATTGCTAAGGTGGGTCTGCCACTCACACTTGGAACAGGTGTTGGGTTTCATGAGGTAGAACAAGATTCCATTTTCCCACCAATGAAGACATCATTGGGGACATGCACATCTCAGTGTCAGTTTGATGCAGTTTTACCTTAAATTTCCATCTCAATTCAAATATGCTCTGTCAAAAATACATTTACTTCTGCCCTGCACCTCACATTTCTACTGCAGTCAGTAAAGGATGTCAGGATTGTTATAGTTTCGTACGGTGATTTGGTCAGGGAGATTGCCATAAAGGGCATCCAAAGAGGAGTGTTTTTCAGAGGACCATAAATTTTCCAGAAGTGGTTCAAAAAAACCTTAGTTTTAAAACTAATGTCAAAGCTGGTTTCTCTGGGGATATAAATCAATGAGTAAATTTAATATGCAAAAAAATAAATAAATAAGGATTTTTTTAGCAAAGTTTGAGGTACGTAGGTATAATCAGGCTGAACTTCCAAGCCCCCCTTATACCTGAGTCATATTGCATTTCCTCTTTTTGCAGGTTGTGACCTGTTGATGAACAGGCTGGCCATCTTCAATGGTTTTATGTTGTAAGAGCGAGTACAGAAGGGTGAACCTGGAACTGTGAGGAAAGAATGGAAAAAGCTGAAATGGCAACTTTTGTCTTTTTAGCAGGGGGCAAAGCACTTCCCTTATGTTTATATCTAACTCCGAGGCTGTAGTACCTCGAGGAAGGGGTAAAACTCTGATTGCTATTCCGGTTTTTCCTGTCTTCAGGCACAGACCTTGGTGTCACTCTTTTTGTTTTCACCCTGTTCACTGGCTACCATCTTGAACTTAGGTAGTTCAGTCAACTGTTCCCCTTTTTGGCTCCCACCCCCTCCTGATAAAGAAGTGCTGGGCCTAGGGGTGACATCCATGACAGATATTTCCCTAGTGCCACCACCTTTTTGTGGTTTAGTAGTTACCTCTATATCGCCATTTAAACCAGAGTCTCCCTCCCCCAACCTGCCACCAAGGGCTGTTCAGTAGATAAAACCTCAGGGAATGGTTCATCAGGTGTGAAATTACTCATAATAGCTTCACATTCAGAAGTATTTTTTTTTTTCCAATTGTTTAACCAGGTGAGACACACTAAGCAGAAAGCTTTTTTATAGGTGCAACCTGGGAGCACAGGGAAGTTAAGTGACTTGCTCAGGGTCACACAGTATATGCAAGTGGGGGCTGTGGGATTCAAACCCAGGTCTCCAGATTTGCAGCTCAGAGCTTTAAGCCACTGCGCTATACTGCTTTTATAGTTATTGCTATAGAGTCAGAGTCAACCAATATTTCCATAGCTGGATTAAGGGATCATGTTACAAGAAACCGTGTCCCTCTCCAGCTGTTGAGTCAAAGGCAACACAATTTTAGAAGTCTCATCCTTAGGAGCTGTATCAGCCACTTCAATGCTCTCAACAAACTCAAACAATTCGGGGAGAGAAGGAGGTTGACTCCCTCACTTCAGGCTCTCCTCCTCCACCTCCGTCGTCTACTCCAGGATCCTCCGCTCTCCAGACAGGAAGTCAGGCAACCTGTTGGAAGAGTAAGTGAATTTCCCCTAGTCTCTTGGCCAAATTCACTAACATTCACTAAAAAACACCACCAACAGCTTAACCTGATTCAATATGTCAGTTTGAATCTGTACCTCCCCTCTGGGACAAGTCTGAAAATAAGCAGAATTGCCTTAGTCTCTCTTCCTGGGCAACAAAAAATAACTAACTAAATAAATAAATAAGAAAATGTCACTGTGCTCCCAGGCTGCACCTAGAAATAAGCTTTGCCTCAATGGTCCTTTTCGTCAAGAAATCTAAAATAAAAAAATAAAACTCTCTGCAAAGGTATGTATAAAATACTGTATATCACTGAAGCATAACAAGAAAAAATTGGCCCATAATCTTTAATTCGTTGCATAGAGTGAGGGTAATTATGCCTTTGGGCTCGCACAAAACAGTGTAATTCAGGAGTACAGCTGGAAGAGACTAGTCTGCTAGCTCATTTGGGTGATGGGGGAACTCTTTCCTCATCACCTATTAGAGATGTATTATATGTGGCAAGTTTATGAATAATGTGCCACAAACACTGTATGTGTCTACAACTAGCCCCAGAAACACAGTTAGGTGTGTCATGGCAATAACTTGCAAATTTGTCTGGGCATCAAGAATATTTGACAGTTCTGGGAGAGGTGTAACAATGTGTGTCATACATTTTGAGAGGTTATTTTATCAACTGAATATGCTGGACTCAAGCAAGAAATGTTACTTGAGCCAGAGAAATCCCACACAGGAATGTTCATACCATCTCTTTAAAGTGTTATGGTGTTCTTTTTATGAATTTCTGTTAAAACAAATACTGTGCGATTACAGTTGTATCATCCTGATTTTAAATATGCTCGATTTATAAAATAATAATTCAGAGGTACAGATTTGCTTTTCATTTCTCCCTTCTATCCCAAATGACTTTTTTTTTTTTTTGCCAGGTAGCTCCAGCGTGGTCTGATGTTTGCTTTGGAAAAATGTTGAGCAGTCAGAATTGTATCAGATTACAACAGCGTCAGTTAAATCAGCTCCCTGTATTAAAACTCATGATTTGTCTTTGTTATAGCAGAACAAACATCAGTTCCCACTGAGACTGAGTGGTCTTTGAAGAAATTATTTTCACAAGGATGAACTGGAAGAGAGTGTACCCGCTTCATGGTGAGATAATCCATTCTCCACTACAGACAGCCCATTAGATATACTTGGTGTTGTTCAGGCTCCAGGCTCGGAGAAGCTGGCGCTAGATTAAGCTACTTTAATTGTTCCGTTAATGGATTCACAGTAACTGCTGGGCTTCTCAAAATCCCAATTTCTATGTCAACCAAGTACTACTGGATGTTATTTCAAATGAGAACCCTTGCTTATTTCTAATCTTTCTTCCCCATTTCAACCCACAAGTCAGCTTCAGTTTCATTCCTAAATCAAAGCTGTAATTGCAAAATACACATTAATCAGCATCACGGTACAACTGTAACAAATGGCTGGATCCCTGCCAATTGTTGTTTTGCATAACTAAACATTTCTTTTAGCAGTCGCCTCTGTAGAATATTAATTAATGTGTCTCCTGCTGCCTTAGTTTCCATTTTTTTGAGGTCACATTTTAAAGGTTATAAAGCAAGCATTATCTTGTGGTTTATTTTCTTTGAATGATTGATGCATAACTTTTGTCCCCACCAGAGTAAGTGGAATAGAATTATATTATTCATCTGTTCATGTATTCAACAGTTTCATGTGTGTTTAAAGTATAGGATATGTGAATGACAATTGATTAATTGCCCTCAGAGCTTTCTGTGGGTTTTATCACAACACTAGGTAAAGTGAGAGAGAGAACATTTTAGGTTACGTAATAGTTTTCTTCAAAAAATATACTATGTGCAGTAAATAAACCCTTAAAATCATGACATTTCACACTGTTAAACTACAAGCTAATATGCATCATTTTAAAATATTATCACCACACTTTCAAGGTCATGAACGTGTTATTTATTTATGTCTTTGATAACTGGGTAGGTGCACTGTTCCAAAGGACCATTTTCAGGCACGACCCAGGCCAATAGGCCAATACCTAATACAACACAATGGATACATAATAAAACAAAATGGATACATTCAAATTGCAGGGTTCAGTTGGGCAAATGGGTACACCAGTAAACAACAATAATAGGATAAATACAGTAGAATAAATAAGTACACCAGTAGATACCATGATAAGATCAGCACAAGGCAGATGAGGCGAGGTGCGGAGACAATAAAATGGCAGAAATTGGCTAGCCCATCCCACCTTGATGCTCAAGAGCAGTACATCTAGCTAGCCAAGGAGGAGCAGGAAGGGAGAGAGTGGAGGAGCACCTCAGAAACTAATTAAGTCTATAAAGCCAGGGTTGAGAAGATCATACTTTGTATTGGTTTATGACTGTGGAAAGAAGTGACTCTTTCCCAGTCATTTACTCCCAGCCACACCCAGTAGGCTGCACTTTTTAAATGAGAGACAAAGAAGCTAGAGGGTTGTCTTTGCAAACAGAGAGAATGAAACAGCAAGATGTCAACTCAGATCAGTAAGGTAAATGCAAAATTATTTAAAGTGTAGGAGTAGGACCAAACTGATTGGGGCCACTTTGACAGAGTGGTTTGGCTTTTTCACATTTTGGCCAAAATTTGATAACTAAGAGCCCCTATTTAAAATATGAGAAGTAGAAAAATCCTCCATTACAGGGCTTTTAGGGCAGTTGGGGGGTGCACACTGGACTTTACTTATTCTCTGAGGTGAGATATAGGCCAATAGTTGTCAGGGCAGTGGGGGTCCCCAGCTATGAAGCTAGGAACTACCTTAGCTGATTTCCAGGAGAGGGGCATAGAGGAGGTGGACAAAGCAAGATTGAATATAAAGGTAAGTGGTCTGGAGATCACCAAGGAGACCAGTTTTAGAAAAACCAGGGAGAGGCCATCAGCACCTGGGCTGCCCCAGTTGGGTAGACTCCGAAGAAGTTTAACGGTGTTGCAGGGAGAGATGGCCTTAAAATAGAAAGGGGGGTAGGAGAACGTTTAGGAAGAGGGGCAGGAGGGGCTTTGGGGAAGCTACAGCTAGGGTCAGAGGGCGGACTGGTGGGATGTGGTGAGGAAGAGGGGGTGGGGGAGGGGCTGGGGAGGGAGTGTTAGCCTCAGAGTGAGTGATGTTACTGAGAGGGAGTTTGCCGAGAAGGGCCGACAGGTCAGTGAATTGGGAGTTGAGTGCCTTAGCCACTTCCGAGGGATCGGTCAGTAGGCCATAGGGGTAATTTAGGTGTATGTTAGGATTGTTATTGCAGGGATGCAGAAGGGAGTTTATGGAGTCCCTCAGATTGCTGAAGCTCTCCCTCTGTAGCTTGAGGTGGTAGTCCCGCTTTAGTGAACTGATCAAGTGTTTGCATTGGTTATGCAGGGGGCAGAACCTGTTCCACAGGATAGGAGAGGGGGTACATTTGTAGGCAGCCCACTTACAGTCTCTCTCCTTCATGAGTGCGAGGAGTTCTTGGATTAGCCAGCATGTGCGCCCACTTCTGACTCTCCTAGTGGTGACAGGGAAGTGTCAGTCCTGAACGTCAAGGAGAGAATTGGTGAAGTAGTCAACCACAGTATTAAAATCAGTAAGGGCACATAGGCCACTCCAGTTAATGACCGGAATGTCCTCAAGGAGGTGGGACTTGTCAGGACAGTTAAGGTTGCAAAATATCAGGTACTTGGCGGGGGGATCTTGGAGGACAAGATGGCATAGGTATGGGAGTGATCATTGAGGGATTCGGACAGGGTGCCTGCCTGAGGGATCTTGTCCTCTCTGTTGGTAATGACCCAATCAATCAAAGAATGGGAGAAGGCAGGGGTATTGAGTTGTGTTGGAAGGGTGATAATTTGCACAAGGTCATGCACTTTTAGCATGTTTGCATAGTCAGTGTCATGTGCGTCTCGCCAGTTGAGGTTGATATCTCCAAGGATGATGGTTTCCTGGTAGGAGAAAGAGACCCATAACTAGTGAGCAGGCTTTGCAGCCCAGCTGCATCTCCTGCAGAGGGTTGTAGCAGCTACCAAGATAGAGTTTCTTGGTCGATCCCAGTGTCATCTCAGTAATAAGCCAGTCACTGGGGGAAACATCAGCAGAATAAAGGATGGGGAAAGCAGATAGTGGCTCCCTGATGAACATGGCAGCACTGCCTCCCTTTTTTTACCTGGCCTGTCTCAGTGCAGCAGGGTGTATCCAGTAAGTTGGAACAGGGAGTCGGAGTGCCGAGGCTTCAGCCAGGTCTCTGTGAGGCAGAGGATGTGAGGGTTGCGGAGTGAGACCCAGGCCTCGAGGTCTGGGAGTTTGGCAGGGAGACTACAAACATTCATGTGAGCGATTCTCAGTTCAGGGGGTGGTTCCAGATGCCACTGGTAGATGTGATTGGGGCATTTGTAGGTACCAGGTTAGGTTTGATGTCCCCTCCAAGGAGGAGTAGGGAAAGTAGGATAAGCTGAAGGAACCGTTGTCCAGGGGGATTGGGGGGATGCAGAGGGAGTATAGGGAAAAACCTAGCAGTTGGCTCTTGGAGTTAGAGAGGAAGGTAAGTGTGAGGGGACCGAGCAAGTTGCTCTCCCATCTGAGTGAAAGATGAAGGAAAATACATGAATTCAAGGCTTCTGTAAAGTGCAAGAGGATGCCTTGGTCATAGCCTAGTTCCTGGGCACAACAGTCCATTAATACAAGGGTTCCTAGAAGTGTGACTGCCACAAGGGGAAGGACAAGGGACTTCATGTTGGGAGTAGAAAGCAAAAAGGTTGCAGAGACAAGAAGCGCCGCAATCCTGGGAAAATGTGTAGCTAGCCAAAGAATAGGGACAGTACAGCAGGATTGAGGTTGAACGCTGAGATAGAGCAAGGACACATGGGAGAAGGGCTTTTACTGGAGAAGAGGGTGTGCCAGAGACAAGGAGTGCACCAACCATGGAGGGACATGACGAAAGAGGTTGTAAGGTAGTGGAAAGATATACTACCAGGCATAGGGTAGTAAGCAACTGTTTGCAGTTTGAATTGGCGTCTCAAGTGGTGGACACGTATAATGAGCAAGTGAGGGATTGGACCTTAGAAATTCACAACTCCAGAGTCATATGACAAAATTAAACTATAAAGCTAAACCGCTGAGTAGGGTGGGTGAGGAGCCGGTGCAAAGAGCCGGTGGGTACCTTTCTTGGGCTATGGAGAGTCTGGCCAGGGACCAGCATTGCGGGTGGTGGTAGCAATTCAGCAAGTGCCACACCACCGAATCCTGAGGTTGGGCCGAGGAATCAGAGTATGGGAGCACCCAGTCAGGGTCTTCCTGGCTAGAGAGGGTAAAAGAGAAAAAAGCAGTCATGATAGAGCTCCGTTGAGGTCGCTCACTCCCCCTGTCTCACTCGCTCATTCTGTTTCTCCTGGTGCTGCAGGCTGCCATTTTGTAGCTGGCTCCTGCCTCTGTTTGTCCCGCTGCTGCAGGCTGTCCTTTTGTACTTGGCCCCTGTGTGTATTGCTGCCTTTTTCTGCCCACAAAGAAATCCGCAATAGTCCCAACAGAACTCCATTGAGCTCACTCACTCACCCTCCCTCACTTGCTCATTCTGTGTCTCACGCTTCTGCAGGCTGCCCTTTTGTACTGGGCTTCTGCCTGTGTTGGCACCTTTTTTTGCCCACAAAGAAATCCACTGCTGTCATGACACAGCTCCGCTGAGGTCACTCACTCCGCCTGTCTCACTCGCTCATTCTGTTCCTCCTGGTGCTGCAGGCTGCCGTTTTGTAGTTGGCTCCTGCCTCTGTTGGCACCTTTTCTGCCCGCAAAGAAATCTGCAGCAGTCCCAACAGAGCTCTGTTGAGCTCGCTCACTCCCCTTCTCTCACTCACTTATTCTGTTTCTGCTGGCGCTGCAGGCTGCCCTTTTGTACTGGGCTCCTGCCTGCATTTCTGCCTTTTTCTGCCCACAAAGAAATCTGCAGCAGTCATGATAGAGCTTCGTTGAGCTCGCTCACTCACTCCCCCTCTCTCACTCATTCATTCTGTTTCTTCCGCTGCTGCAGGCTGTTGTTTTGTACTGGGTCCCTGCGTGCATTGCTGCCTTTTTCTGGCCACAAAGAAATCTGCAGCAGTCCCAACAGAGCTCTGGTGAGTTCATTCACTGCCCCTCCCTCACTCGCTCGTTCTATGTCTCCCACTGCTGCTGGCTGCCCTTTTGTACTGGGTTCCTGCCTGCGTTGGCGCCTTTTCCTACCCACAAAGAGATCTGCAACAGTCCTGACACAGCTCCATTGAGGTCGCTCACTCCCCCTCTCTCACTCGCTCATTCTGTTTCTGCGGGTGCTGCAGGCTGGCCTTTTGTACACAGCTCCTGCATGCGTTGCCTCCCTTTTCTGCCCACAAAGAAATCCACAGCAGTCACGCTAGAGCTCCGTTAAGTTCGCTCACTCCCCCTCTCTCAGTTTCTCATTCAGTTTCTTCCGCCGCTGCAGGCTGCCCTTTTGTACTGGGCCCCTGCATGCATTGCTGCCTTTTTCTGCCCACAAAGAAATCTGCAGCAGTGCCAAAAGAGCTCCATTGAGCTCACTCACTCCCTCCCCCTCCCTCACTCGCTCTGTGTCTCCCGGCTCTGCAGGCTGCCCTTTGTACTGTGCTCCTGCCTCATTAGCACCTTTGCTGCCCACAAAGAAACCGCAGCAGTCCCGACAGAGCTCAGTTTAGCTTGGTCACTCCCTCCCCTCTCACTCGCTCAATCCTAATCTGTCCCAAACACTGATTTCTGACAGCAACTGCGGTATTCTGCACCGGAAAAGCGAAAACACATTTCAGCCAGAATGTGAAAAATGACAGCTGTACTGTTCATAAGGAGGTGTGGAAAAATGCCAGTGTTGAAAATGTGGCATGAAAATATTACTAATTTGCGAAGTTACAAGGGTGCGTGGAAACTGCACAATGCACGCTCATAACACAGTCATTTTATGGAGTTTCATCACAAAATTTTCAACATAGGCATTTTAGCACCTCTTCTCATGAACAGGGTCAGTGTGATTTTCTTAATGTGTCCTGAACACTGATTTCCCACAGCAACCGTGCAATTGTGCGCCGGAAGAGCGAAAACACATTTTGACCTGGATGTGAAAAATGACAGCTGTACTGTTCATAAGGAGGTGTGGAAAAATGGCAATGTTGAAAATCTGGAGTGAAAATATTGCAAAGTTGCGAAGGTACGAGCATGCGTGGAAACTGCGCAACACACGCTCGTAGCACACTCATTTTATGGATTTTCATCACCAAATTTTCAACATAGGCATTTTCGGACCTCTGCTAATGAACAGTGTCACTGTCATTTTCATAATGTGTCCCGAACATGGATTTCCCAGAGCGACCCCACTATTCTGCACCGGAAGTGCGAAAACAAATTTTGGCCAGGATCTGAAAAATGACAGCTATACTGTTCATAAGGAGGTGCAGAACAATGGTAATGTTGAAAATCTGGAGTGAAAATATTATACATTCGCGAACTTATGAGCGTGCGTGCAAACTGCGCAATGCACGCTCATAACATAGTCATTTTATGGAGTATCGGCACCAAATTTTCAACATAGACATTTTGAGACCTCTGCTCATGAACAGTGTCACTGCCATTTTTGTAATCTGTCCCAAACACTGATTTCCCACAGTGACCATGCTATTCTGCGCTGGAAGTGCGAAAACACATTTAGGCTAGCATGTGAAAAATGACAGCTGTACTGTTCACAAGGAGGTGTGGAAAAATGTCAGTGTTGAAAATCTGGCGTGAAAATATTGCAAAGTCGCAAAGGTATGAGCGTGCATAGCAACTGTGCAATGCACGCTTGTAAAACAGTCATTTTTTTTATTTTTTCCACCAAATTTGCAACATAGGCATTTTGAGAGCCCACCTCATGAACACTGATACTGTCGTTACGTTAATCGTTCCCAAAAGGTGATTCCGCGCAGTGACCGCGAAATCACCTTTCAGAGCTGATTAATGCCATGAGAGTGGCAGAATTCATGAGGAGGGGTCCCAAACCCCCACATTGAAAATTTGGTGCCAAAATTCCCAAAAATGACTGAGATATGCATCAAAGTTGAAAAAACCCTATTTATTCCATTATACAACTTACAGGCATTCCTCAGTTCGCGGTCGCCTTTGAAGAGTGAAGACATGTTCCCGGTCCACCGAAGATCATCGCGCTGGACCTCGGAGGTAAGTATGGGGTGGGGGGTGTAGGGAGGCAGGGTGAGCAGTGGTGGCGAGGTTGCAGGAGGGGCAGGGAGACCGACAAGGACCGTTTCCTTTTTCACGGGAAAAATAAAAACATCACAGGACTGTTTTTTTCGATGTGGCACGCTGGGTGGGCCCCAGCGTGCCAACAGACTCTTTTTGGAGAGGGAAACTGTAGCCAATGGGGATTGGGCACCCTATTGGCACACAACAAAAGCAGGAGGGGTGGCATTATGCTGACAGGGATTGGGCACTCACATTGGCACATACTGGTATGGGGGGTCTCATGAGCTGAGGGGGATTGGGCACCCCTTCGGCAAACAAGAACTTGCAGGGGGGGAGCATGATGGCGAGGATTGGGCACCCCGTCGGCAAAAAAAAAACAGAGAAGGGGACATGATGCTGAGGGGCATTGAGCACCCCCTCGGAAAACAGACAGGGAATGCAAGGGAGCCCTGCAATGAGGGGCCGCTCTCTCATTGCAGCGGATGATGCTGCAATGACGAGGCAGGTCCTGAATGCAGTGGCTAAACCTTCTGAAGGTTGTGGCACACTGGCTGATCTAGTGTCAGCAGCAGCATGCCACGCCATTGGGGAAAGTGGGCCAAGCCTTTAAAGGCTGTGGGGGCATTGGCCACAACAGTGCTGAGCCTCCACAATCTGCTTCTGGCAACCTGCTGCAATATGTTTCTTGCGCATGCGCGCAGTCAACATAAAAATGAAATCACAGCTTTACATTTCAGGCCATCTGGAATGAAGGAAGGGTGAATTGTGTCATTAAAATTGGCTGACTCCTCAAAAAGGTTGCAAGTTCTAAATATTAGAAATGATTCAAACCACTAGGCCAAATAATGGTTCAACTAATTTGAACTGTTCTGTGCTGAAAAGGTATACAAAATTGTGTTAAATGCACTAAGATGTATTTTTAGCAGGATATATTTAAGCAGCACAACATGATTATGTGCTATGGTTGCCTTTTATACTGTTGATCAGAAGTTAAATAATGGAGTACTAATGAGTACCTGGCTATGTACAGGTTGGTCAGGTCCTCTGGTAATGGATGATTCCTCAAGCCAGCATAGTTCTCACCCCTATGGACTGCAATTCCACTGTCCAATGCTTTCCTGTGATCCCAGCTAGGGATTCCAGCACTAATTAATTCACCGACTGCAAGTTTTTAGTTACATATTGTACTGTCTAATATCTAGTTTTCTACCTAGCCCCTGTGACTGCTGCCTAGTTCTCACTGCATTACCTGCTCAACCTGCTAGTCTTAACTTTTGCCCATTTTTTATCAATCAATCTATCAGTCAATCAATCAACATCTTTATTTATCCAGGTGGGCACCATTGAGCAAGGCTCATGTGCAAGGTGGACCTGGTCATGAATACATCAAAGTACAGTATAGAAGCAGGTATACAAAAAGCAATAATATACAAGGAAGAAAAATCTGTTGCCATATAGTTTTTCTGGTACCTGCCTAAGCTTGTGGTCATCTGCTTTACTGATTTTCGCCTAAATTATTTTATCTGATGCTTGAGCTACACACTGCTTCCCTGCTCAGGTTGCTACCAATTTTACTGTTAGCTTGCACATTATTCTCTCAGTTTACTTGCTAGAATTTGTCGCTGTTTACTTACTCTGCACCCCTATTTCCACCTCTCTAGTTTTGGCATGCTCCTCTTACCTACTATGTTGCTGACCTTTCTATCCCTGTCTATTCCCATCTTCACACCCTTGTACAGATCTCCTCGCTGCCCTCAGTTATCCTATCCCCCCATCCCTCCTCTTCCCCTCTTTAACACCCCCACCAATCCTCCATTGCTACTGCAGCTCATCCCTCTTCCCCATCCCTCCTCTCTCTCAACCTCATTCACCCTGGCCTTCTTCCAGTCCCCTTTCCATGCTTGGAACCCCTTCATCAATGTTATCTCTCCCTCCCCCACCCTGTAGTCTCCTTCCCTCCGTCAAAAATGGCAGAGTTGGCTAACAGCACTCTTTCCTCTTCTTCTGTCTGGTGATGTTGAACTTAACCCTGGTCCCTCCTCCCCATCGCTCCTTACCCAAGGGCCTCCAGCTATTCCACCTGAATGTGAGGAGTCTTGCCCCTAAGTTCGACTTGCTAAAATTATGGCCCTCATTGCTTTCCCCAGATGTCCTTGGCATCTCAGAAAACTGGCTGCCAGCCAGAACCCCCTGACTCTCAGCTAGCCCTGCCCAACTACTGTCTGTTTTGCCAAGACAAAGGCAAGCGTGGTGGCGGAGTTGCCTTTTACGCTCATCAATCCTTCCCTTCCACCATCATTCACAAGGAGGTAATCCCCTTGTCCCATGAACTACTCCTACTGAAACTTTCCCTTCACTCCTCCACTCCACTTTTCATAGGATACCTCTCTATCTCCCCCACATCCCCTCCAGCCTTCCTTTCCAACACCCTCTCCCCTCTTGTCTCGCTGGCTGCCTTGGAGGAACTCATCCTTCTTGGTGATTTTAACTTGAATTGGCTCTCCTATGCATCAAATCACATAGTCCAATCTACTGAATCCCTAAACCTTACCCAGTTCATCAATGAACCTACCAGGCTCAACACCAGCACAGCCAATCACTCCCTTCTTGACTTGGTGCTGTCCTCCCGTCCCCCTTGGATCATCATGGCTGGTACTCTCCCTGACTTGTTCAGTGACCACTGCCTCACCTACTGTGTCAGGAAAATTCAACTTCCTCAATCCTCCCCAAAATACATTTGGCATAGACCCCTCAGAACAGCTGGCCTTCCAGTGCAGAGGCATGGCATCCATCTGCAGCTCCGATGACCCAGGTTCAGGAAAGAACTCGGGTCATCAGAAAGCCAGCCCAGGAAGAAGAATTGAGCATCCCAAGGACAGCTCTTCTTCTCTGGGGGGAGGGCAGGGTAGTGTGACAAGTGCTTGCTGACCTCTGGCAGAAACCAGGAGATCAGCAGCAGCCGACATCGGCACATTCAAGGGGTCAGAGCAGACATCGGCTTTGCCTGTGATGTCATTGCATGCCCTGCCCCTTCGGGGAAGCAAAGCATCCAAAAAATGGTTCTGCTGACTAGATGATGTCTGTCTAACCTCACTGTGCATGCCTCAGTCTTGCTACTTGTACCGCTTAAATACCATTAGGAAGCTGGTGGCCCCACCCTGGGGGGTAGGCTAAGGTGTCAGAAACCTCCTCCCTCTATCCAGCACCATAGTAGCAGTTCTGCCGGGAAGCCGACAGCCCCACCCTGGGGAGGTAGCCAAAGTGCTTGGACAGAGGAGAGCAGGTGGGGTGCTTGGGGATGAGGCGGGGCGGATATTGACAAATGGAAGGTCTGTCAGGTCCGCAAAAAAAAAAAATACACCTCACAGAACCCATAACACTGAGACCCTCCTTGAGGACCTTGCCTCCTCTGACTGATCCCCTGTTTATGCCACCTGTGACATTGACAAGGCTCTTACCATTTTTAGTAATATCTTTAACAGGAGCTGAAACATTCATGCCCACCTCTCAAAAAGTTGTGAGTTAAGCACCGTCACCACCCATGGATCGCCCCTAACCTTATTGACATGTTCAAAGCCCAAAACCATGTGTGGGCCAAATACAAGTCCACCCACGCTGCTGCTGACCTACAGTTCTACAATACATTAAGAAACTCCTGCACCAAATTGGTCCATACAGCCAAGGCCCTTTACTATAACTCCAATCAAATCTGCATTCCCCAGCCAACTTCTAGAAAGTATTGCACTCCTTATTTGACCCCCCTGCCCAGTCCCCCTCCCTTTTAACAGATGGCACATTGGTCACTGATCCTCTCACTGTAGTCTCACACCTCAACAGCTTTTTTACCACACACATTTTATCCAGCCAGCCCTCTCCTGATCCCATGATCCCACTCCTGCTTCCATACCCTCTCCTTCTGAAGCATTCACCTTCCCTCTGGTCTCTTCCCATGAAGTCCTCAATGCTCTTTTTTCCTCTCAACCCAACAAAGCACAGCCCCGATGAGCTGGACCCTAAGCTACTCCAACTTTCCACCCCAGCCATAGCCTGTCCTCTCACGCATTTACTGAACCTTTCCTTCTCCCTGTCTGCCATCCCCCAAGCCTCGAAAGTGGCCAAAGGCCTGCCTCTCCACAAAGGGGGAGATCCCACCTACCCGGGAAATTACAGGCCTATATCACTACAATTGTAGCCAAAGACATGGTCAGATATTTCCAGACATTTTGCGATATTAAAAAGAGATTCTTTCTGCTGCCCCTACTGTGGAATTGCAGAAAGCAGGAGATTTCTCTAACAATATCACAGAAATCTCAGGAAATATCTGACCATGTTTTTGGCCATGACTGTACTCCCTGCCTAGCAAAACTCCAGTAACCCCTAGACATCTCCAGGCTTGCCGCCATTCTGGAATCCACCTCATTCCTCTCCCTCTTCCAGTCAGAGTTCAGAAAGAACCACTCTACTATCTCCTCCCTCTTCCCAGTGATCGACTCCATCCTAACAGGCATGGATAAAGGTCATTTCACATCAGCCATTTTCATTAACCTGGCCAAAGCATTAGACTCAGGGTTTCACCCCTTCCTCCTCAACAAGTTGGCCTCAACTGGGCTCTAAATCACCACCATGAAATTGTTCCGATACAACCTTTCCAGCCACCTGCAGTCAGTGCAAGTGGGTGGCTTGCTGTTACTCCCCCTCCCAATCCAGGTCGGTGTTCCCCAAGGCTCTATTCTGGGATCAGTCCTATTCTCCATCTTTATAAACTGCCTTCCCTCAGCCTATGTCTCCTTGCACATACATATGTATGCCGATGATATGATACTCTACACACCTGATCCCTCATGCAGTGCAGTTAAAGCTCCCCTCCAGTGTGGCTTTCTCAACGTACTACACTGGTTTAAAGCACACACTCTTGACTGCATCAAACTTGAAATGGTCCCAACCTTCAAAAACCTAGGTGTTTTGTTAGACAGTACTCTGGTCTTCTCCTCCTACATTGATGATCTCCACACTAAGCTCCACCCAAAATTTGGTACTCTATACCGAAATAAGGACAGCCTCATCACCACCTCCGGGAACTAATCTGCAAATTGATTCTCCCCATTTTTGACTATGCCGATGTGGTCTATGGGTCCGCCCCACCCTCCTTGCTCACCAAGTTGGATACCCTATGCAACGCTTGCTGTAGCTTTGCTATGAACTTACCTCTCCTCGCCCACCACTGCTCCTTCTACTCCTCACTCTCCTTACTTCCATTATGCCTTCTCTGCCAGACACACTGTGCTACCTTCATTGCTAAATTCTGGTTCGACTCGCTACCTCCTTACCTATCCTCACTCTTCTCTCCTAGACTGCATGGATTCACAGTGGGAAGATCATGTCACATCAATCTGGGGAGCAGTGGATGTCACCTATCTGGATTTCAGTAAGGCCTTCGATACCATTCCACATAGAAGACTTATAAACAAGTTGGGCAGCCTGGGAGTGGGTCACAAGGCAGTAAACTATGTTAGGAACTGGTTGAGTGATAGAAGACAGAGGATTGTGGTAAATGGTGCTCAATCTGAGCTAAGGAGGGTGACCAGCAGAGTGTCACATGGATCAGTCCTGGGCCCAGTCCTGTTCAATGTAGAAACATAGAAACATAGAAGTTGTTGGCAGATAAGGACAACCAGGCCCATCTAGTCTGCACATTTTGTTTTCTACCTGGCTGTTGCTGCCAGATGTCCCTATTCTGAACATTGGCCTACAGTACTTTACTCTTACTCATCTGTATTATTTCCTTGTGCCTATCCCATGCTGTCTTGAAGCCCTTTACTGTACTCAATTCCACTGCTTCTCTGGGCAGGCTGTTAAATGCATCTACCACTCTTTCTGTGAAAAATAATTTTCTCACATTACTCCTCAATCAGCCTCCCTCTAATCTCATATCATGTCCTCTTGTCCTACTATTTTTCTTATACTGAAACATGTTAGACTCTTTTACCTTTTTAGGCCCTTAAGGTATTTGAAGGTTTCTATCATATCTCCCCTCTCCCTCCTCTGTTCTAGGGTGTACATATTGAGGTCTTTCAATCTTTCTTCATATGGCTTTTGTTGCAGCCCCTGCACCATCCTTGTCACCCTTCTCTGGACTGTTTCTATCCTGTTAATGTCTTTTTGAAGGTGTAGCCTCCAGAACTGGACACAGTATTCCAGCTGAGGCCTAACCAGTGGCTTGTACAGAGGGATCACTACCTCCCTCTTTTGGCTAGTGATACCCCTACTGATACATCCCAACTTCCCTTTAGCTCTTCCCACTGCTTTTGTGGTTTGTCTGGAGGCTTTCAGGTCATTGGTGATGATGAGGCCCAAGTCCCTTTCCTCTCTAGTGGTTATTAGTACTTCCCCTCCCATCCTGTAGTTAGCTTCAGGGTTTCTCCTTCCCTCGTGGATGATTTTGTACTTCTTTGCATTAAACCCCAGTTGCCACTCTATGGACCATTTATCTAGCTTTTCTAGGTCCCGTCTCATCCTACCCACCCCATCTGGATCATCCACTCTGTTGCAGATCTTTGTGTCCTCTGCAAACATGCAAACCTTGCCTTCCAGTCCGACTGCAATACCACTGATGAAGATATTGAAGAGGACTGGCCCTAGGACTGATCCTTGAGGTACCCTGCTTGTGATGTGCATCTCTTCTGACTGGATACCGTTTACCACCACTCTCTGCTTTCTACCTGTCAGCCAGTTTGCCACCCAGTTGAGCAATTTTTGACCTACCCCGAGTCTACTTAGCTTGTTTACAAGTCTTCTGTGGGGAACAGTATTGAAAGCTATGCTGAAGTCAAGGTAGGCTACATCAACTGCATCCCCTTGATCCACCTCCGGGGTTAAACAGTCAAAGAAATCTATCAGATTAGTCTGACAGGACCTTCCTGCTGTGAACCCATTTTGTCTGGGATCCTGTGCCCCTATGGACTCCACTATCCTGTCCTTGAGGAGTGTCTCCATGATCTTTCCAATGACTGAGGTAAGACTAACTGGTCTGTAGTTTCCTTCTTCCTCTTTGCTTCCACTCTTGTAGAGTAGAGTCACATTGGCTCTCCTCCAGTCCCTTGGGACCTCCCCTGTATTTAGTGACTCAGTAAACAGTTATGTTAGAGGCTCTGCTAGTTCCTCCCTTAGCTCCTTTATTATCATGTGATGCATGGTATCCGGTCCCATTGCAAACATAAGGAGAGACTTAGATAAACTGGAGAAATGGTGCAGAGTGTTGCAGCTGAGATTCAATGCAAAAAAGTGCAAAATCATGCATTTGGGGCCCAAGAACCCAGGGGAGGATTACTTGTCGGGGGGGAGGACTGATGGTCACCAAACTGGAAAGGGATTTGGGAGTAACTATATCTGATGATCTAAGGTGGCCAAACAATGTGCCAAGGCTGTGGGGAGAGCCAGGGGGATGCTGGGGTGCTTAGGGAGAGGTATCACCAGCAGAAGAAAAGAGGTGGTGATGCCACTGTACAGATCATTAGTGGGGCCTCATTTGGAACATTATGTCAAATTCTGGAGGCTGCGTCTCCATAAGGACATAGAAAGGGTGGAGGCAGTTCAAAGAAGGGCAACAAAGATGGAGCAGGGCTTGCACCAAAAGTCATATGAGGAGAGACTGGGAGACCTCAATATGTATACCCTGGAAGAGAGAAGAGACAGGGAAGATATGATAGAAACCTGTAAATATCTACAAGGCATAAATAGGGTACCAGAGGGTAACATCTTTCAGAAAAGCAGACATCCAGGAACAAGTGGGCATGACATGAGGTTGGAAGGGGGTAGACTAAGGGGTAGCATGAGGAAGTATTTCTTCACAGAAAGGGTGGTGGATGCATGGAATAGACTCCCAGCAGAGGTGGTGGGGGCAAACGCAGTGGAGGGATTCAAGCATGCATGGGACAGACATAGGGAAACCTAGCAATGGGAATAAGTAGGTAAAGCCAGAGATCAAGTAGGGTCTATGACTTTTACAGGAGACAGGGAAAATGGGCAGACTAGATGGGCCTAGTAGTCCTTATCTACCGTCAATGTCTATGTTTCTATGTTATGTTTCTATCTCCTCTCTTATATTATCGCCTACTATAGAGATGTCCAACATCTGACTTATCATCACTTGCTGTATTTGTCTTTTGCAGCCTTTATTTTTCATGTATAATGAGTTGTTTACACTGTTTTGTTCTATCCATTAATGTACTCTTCCCCCGGGCTGCACCTGGAAATGAACCCTGGCTCAGTGTGCCTTTCCCGGTAGCCAAAATTGTATATAAATAAATAAAAACTTAGCGACCTGCCACTCAGATGTTATTAGCATATAAGAGTACTGAAAAATGTTTCTTCTTGGCGAGTTTTCTCTCTTTACCTGGGCAATATTAGTTTGAATTCAACTGTAACATGTGGGAATTATAAATGATAAACTTTCTAATTAGAGACAGCAATATGCTAGAACCCAGGTTGGTTGGATACTTGTGCCATTCACATATTCCAATATAAATCAGTAATGAGGATTACCATGATGTATATATATGTCCTTCTAAAATCACCTAGTCTTGTTTTCTTATTAATTTTATTTAAAATGTTGAAATCCCAGAATTGCCCTCAGAATAGAACTAGTGAGAATGAGTTCAACTTTTTAGAGATATCCTGGAGAAGACAGCAATGTTACCAACCTAAACATGAATAAAACTAAATGTCAGTAAAACACATTACAGGATACAATGTAATAGTATATAATCATATAAACACAAAGCTGGTAATTCTAGCAGTATTTAAATGAACAAAGCACTTATTTTGAAAGTATGAATTCTACACCACAGGAACTCCCATTTATTTCAGGCAACTTGACAGGTAGTAAAAGAACCACAAAATGTTCCTGTCTGAGATATGTCCAGACACAAATATTGGGCTCTATGCACAAAGCCCATGTGGCACGCACAGGGCATGTGTGTATCCAGCAGGGGCGGATACGCTCTGTACGCACTCATGTATGCAACCCAGCGGTGGCATGCACAACGTGCATGCAAGACACTGCAAAGAGCCACAATGTGCAACTACAAAGTCCACATGCATGCTATATACATGGGGGTGTGACCATGTACCTATCAAGGAGCGGCCTGCTCAGCACATGCATGACCATGCATGAGGCGCGCATACACGTGCCACACAGCGTGCACAGATACGCATGGCCAGGGGCTGCCATAAACTGCAACGTAAGCCTACGCCACTGGCAGTAACCCAAACAGTGGCAAATGGGTGTTGACAGGCCTGTAGCAGAGGACACAGCCATGCTCCTGCAGCGTGCGTGGTGCTGCAGACACCCGACCACCCACAGGCCAGGCTGCAAGCACCCCACATGGCTGGGCATGCATGCCAACATGGCATCTGGTGTGTGCAGGCTGCCACACGGAAGCGGTGCATCAGCGTGTGCCCCACAACTTTCCAGTGCTGCTGATGTGCAGGGCCAATGTGGCACGACACCATGGCATGGACAACACTAATGGTGTAGGAAGCCATCGCAGCACACATGATCAACAGAAGAATAGCACACATGGCGGCCTATGTGAAGAGGCACAGACCCCCCAGACAACCCCTAGCAGGCTGAATGGGACTGGGGAACCACCCATGGCCAAGCAGGTGAATGCCACAATATGCCACTACAACCCCTACACACACACACACACACACACACACACACACACACACACACACACACTCACACAGCAGTGAGCAGACAGGGTATAGCGGTACAAAGGTTAAATAACACACTTTATAAAAGTCATAATGTACACAAGCATGAACAAGCCAGAAACAATACCCAGCCCCCCCAACACCCAGACCACCCCATGCAGTGGAACACAAGTCCCACCACCCTCCGTAAGCAACTGGCCCATCCCTCCCACCCCGCAACAGACAACAGTCCTCCAGAGCTGCCACAACCTGACCAGCCCCCCACCCATACACTCACCCACCCACAGCAGTCACCCAGCCCCCTCACTGTGCCACAGCACTGCCCAATGGCCTTGCCTGGGGCTGCAAAGTCTCAGATGTGCCCTCTGTCTTCACGGTTCTCCTCATCCTTTGCCAGGGCCAGGGCTCCTCATTGCTGCTGAGCTGCTCCACTGTGGGCATGGTCCACTCCACCCTCTGCAGCTGTAGACGTCTGACAGCTCTCCTGTAGGGCTGTGGAGAGAATGGGACAGTTAGTACCTTGTGCAGGTGTATGCCCCCCTCCACCCCCGGTAATGTCCGGACACACATCAATGCATCCAGGCCCCCCTCAGGGTCCAGAGCAGATACACGGGCAGCAGCAGCCAGCACACACCATGCCAGGCACCACTGTTGCACTCTGTGCCATGCAGGGGCAAACGGTGCCCTGTGTCCCCCATAGGCTCGTGGGTGAGTTCCACAGTGGCCAAAAAGGCACTACTGCGTGTGACCATACACACCATCCTTAGCAGCTGATGCAACAGTAGGGCAGGCAAACCACACATGCCAGGGATGTACTCAGCCCTGTGACATGACTGCCACGGTATCATGTCAATACCACGCGGAAAAAAACACGCATGCATTAACGTGCAGTGATTAAAGAACAAGTGCTGAGCTTACGTGAACAAGCCACAGAACGAGCAATGCACTTTTTGTTGCCAGTTCAATTCAGCATTCAGCATATACAGCAACAGAGTGCTCTCCTCCATGACTTAACTTTAAGCATTAATTATTTTACTGTTGGAAGTAACATTCGTAGCATAACAGTTTCAGCATTATCTATTTATAGCAGCATCACATCATAAACGGTGGGCAATGCTACGGAGAAAGTCCACTTGTGAGCCATTAACAGTGATAATGCAGAGGTGCTCAAAGTCTCAAAGGCTGATCATGTCTACCTTTATTTTCACATTTACGCTCTGCGCCGAAAAGTGTCTGTTCAAATGGGGGCCTTACAGGGAAATACAGGCATTTTAATACTTTTACATTTAGCTGTGCTGACAATGGTCTGTGCTCAAAGGCAGAGGGGCTCAAAGGCTGATCATTTTGACATTTAATTTTACACTTTACACCCTGCGCCAAAAAAGGTCTGTTCAAACAGTGGCTATTCAGGGAAATGTGCCGAGGTTAAGAGGTTAGCTGATTATCAGTCACTGAGTTGTTGGCACTGAAAAAGATTGTGCAGTAATTGCAAGGCCTGTTATTTGTTACAGTGAATTGATCATGTGGGCATTTACCACAGCGATTTTATTTGTGTTCAGATTACATGGAACCAACCGCCACACAGGTGCCATGCAGGCACAGCTGATGGGAAGCAACCACAGCATGGTCCTTAGTCACCACCGCCAACCTGGCCAGAACCCGCGGGTCATATCACCACTCCATACTGGTCTCCCCCCTCAACACAGGTAATGGACAACAGTGCATGGTGCTGTACAGGCGAAGTACACTTACCCTGGATGGCACCATGACCCTCCACAGGGTCCAGAGGTCCACCTCCCCATGCTCACCCTCATAATGGGGGTCCCCTTCAATCTCAGTCCTCCAAAAATAGAGTGGCATCTGGCACTGCCACCTCCTGCCGTACAGGCTCCTTGGCATGACCACCATCTCCGCCACCCCATCTGGCTACACCTGCTTGCGTAGCTCCATTCTGGTCGACATGCCCATAGCATCCTGCATGGGGAAGGGGAGGGAGACAGCAATGCAGAAAGGTGCAAAATCAACATGTCAGTACACTGCCGAAATGCCACCACAGCCTGCAACCTTACACATGTGCCCTGCATGTCATACTCACCAGATGAAAGGCCTGGGCATTCCACAGTGTCCAATATCTGCCCCTGTTGCTGTATTCATCCTTTGCTACATGCCACAGTTGCTGCGGGTACCTCTCCATGTTGTCGGTGCAACGTAGCGTGGCATGACCATGCTCCTTTTATAGCAGGGCTGAGCTGGATGTCCATATGCCACACAGGCCTACATGTGCCCACCACCTGTGCATGTTGGGGCACGTGCCATGAGGCATGCCCAGAGGGTGGCACACCGCAACTGAGAGTGCTTGCTGCAGGATGCCGCCACACTGCACAGCATGTCTGCACGTGCATGTACACCGTGTAGAGCTGCAGTCCATTGGGCTAGGACTACACTGAAACACGGAATATCAGCCTGCATGTGTGTGTGTGTGTGTGTGGCACTGAAGCATCCCTGAGGGACACGCCAATGCTGTGAGCATCCACCATGCAGCCATGACCAAGAGACCAACGGTCACGGCCCCCATCCCTGAGGCTGATGATGCAACACACACCCACTGTACAGTGATTGCACAGTCATACCCATGTGTGACTGGGTGGTACAGGAGGTATGCATCCACATGGCATGTGGCAAAACCTGAGAGTCTATGTGTACACCATCATGTGAAGCAATGCAGTAACACATTAATACTTACTGGGGGGATGCACTGGCTGCCATGGAAAATGGGCCACATGGGTGGCAGGCACATGCAGCACTGCGATGGCTGTTACTTGGCCAGGTAGAGTGGTGGCATGCAGCCTTGTGCCACATGCAAGGCATGCACCATACAGTCCATGGGCACGCACAGGTGCACTGCAGTCTACCTGTGCACTACATCAAATAGGCGATGCCATAATCGGGCACTGTTCCATGTACATGTAGTTACCTACACAATGGCGGAATGTGCCCGGGACTACTCATGATCATTTACCTGCAGATCACAGGGCATATGAGAGGTAGACAACCACGGCCATGTGAGTGCATGTTCTGTCCAATCATGGACAGTCACCTGCTATGGGACACTCACTGCAAAGAACAGTTCCTGCTGATGTGGCCAATGGTCATACAACTGTGTGACCTAGTCCGTGATCGTGTCGGTCTGTGGACCCACCACTCCAGGGCAATGTCCAACAAAAACAAGGTCATGTGTGCCTGGTCTACTACACATTAGGGTCCTTTCAGTGCATGGCAGGTGATGGCATTGGCGTGAGCCAGTTGTCCATGTCCAGGGCCCTGGCACAAGTAACAGATGCACTGCTGGAGCACACGGAACCACATATGCCTCCCGATGTCCAATGGTGAGGTCCGTGCCATGAAGCAGGCATTCTATGCATTATGTAGTATGACAAATATGTGTGATGCTGTGGATGGCACACACATTGGCATCTTGACACCCTCAGTGTCCAAGAAGGCCTACCACAACTGTAAAGGGTTCCACTGCATGAACTGCCAGGTGGTGGGTGACGCGGCAAACGTATGTTTGCCAAATTTCCTGGGTCATGCCATGACTCACACATACTGGACACATTGGGTCTTGGAGTGTAGCTCCATGCTGGATACATGGAGAGGTGGCTGTTGGAGTTGGCGTATTGTGCTAATGGGTGTATGTCATCTGCCTGTCCATTCCATGATTGACTTCGCTCCATTTCTCACAGGTGACAGAGGGTATCCACTGTGGCCATACCTGCTGACACCCATCCTGGCACATGTGGATGTGGCAGAGGTGGCTTTCAACACAGCACACAGTCGGATGAGGGCCATTTTGGATTGGAGCATCGGTATACTAAAGATGTGATTCAGATGCCTGGACCATACTGGGGGCACCATTATGTTGGCTCCGTGAAGCACCTGCCGTATAATTTCCATCTGTGTGATGCTGCATAACACAGTCATGCACCACGGTGTGCCGATGCCCAACTACCAACCACTGGACATACCACCAGAACAACATGCCAATGACCCAGTGCATGGACAGGAGACAGCCGCTGGTTGTGCTGCCCATGCAGCAGTTGTGAACAGGTCCTTCAGATGCTAGCCACACCAGTAGGGCCACTCCGATGCCCCCAGGCTGAACATGCCTGACCAACAGCTACAGTGATGGCATCCAGGATGACACACTTCCCAGTGTGGCACCACACTATCCTGCGTGCACCCGATAGTGAGCCATGACTGAGGGAACACGTCATCACTGGTGCGGCTGTGGTGTGAGCAGATGGCGCTGGCCAGCATGGCTGGAATTTAGTGACAGGGCACTTGTGCTGCTAAGTTAAGCCCCTGTACCATGGCATGGTAGCCAGCTGAACAAGGGTCCATCTGCCCCTCTGCTCAGGCCGCATGACCGCGCACAATTATCAACCTGTGCCACTGACACTCATCACCCTGTGCCACGTCGTGCTCGACCACTGTGTCAGTGCGTGTGTGTGTGTGTGTGTGTGTGTGTCCCACCCTGACACCCGTCCTCCATGCCCATGATGATGCACAATGCCCCAGTATGCTCACGTCCATGGCAATCCATACAGGGCAGCCTGCTCCAGTGCCATCAACCATGTCTACCATTTGTGTGCAGGTCTGGGAGCTCTCCTGCCCCTTCCCCTGCACCATCGGGTATGCAGCATTTTCTGTAGCATTCACCATGTCAGTCTTCACACATTCTCCATGGTGTGGACATTGCTGTGCCTGTCACCTGCCTGGCTTTCCTCTGTGAGCATATCCTGTGGTGTTTTACTTGGTGTCTCCTTGGTACTGTTGGTCACAGTGGCCGTGCAGTGTGCCACAATGTCTTGCCTGGACCACTGTAAGTTGCCAATATTGGTGTCCCCCTGCCCCTGTGTCCTGCCTACAATGGTCCCCTGTGTACCAGTCCTGAGTGTGGGGCTTGGGACAGTGCTATGGCACCATGGCAGTGGTCCCCAGTAAGAGATGATGTCAAGCATACACTCCTGTGCCCATGTCATCCTTGCTACATCATGGCCCATGGCACATATGATGCCAGTCGGCTCCACAAGAGCATCCATATGACAGCACTGGGGCTTGAGGCAGTCAAGCTCCAGCTGCTGCAGCTCCATGTATTGTGGGTCGTGTATCACCATGCCCCAGTGTGCTCTGCTGCACCCTGTCGGTCAGGTAGACGGGCCCTCATCCCCATTGTCTAGGTCCGCTCTGCCCATGAAGTGCACCACCACCACACTGTGACATGGCACGACTCACCCATGGGCACCCTGGTTGGTGGTGGGCAGTGGCCTGTATGCACGCATCTCTGGTTGGCCAGTCTGCGTTGCACACAGGGACTCCTCACCCCCATCATCACCATGCAGCTCCGCAGGGATCTCCCCATCCTCGCTGTTGGGTCTAAGGGTGTTGCCGTCTGCTGTGTCATGCTGCATGTTATCTGCTGCCTGTACTGGACCTGTGGGGGAGGAAGGAGGGTTATTGCTGATCTGCTCCATGTACCATGCCTGTGTCCATGCCATGGCCCCCTCCATACTCACCTGTGGTGACGTTCTCCCTCACCTGTCCTTGCGGTGTGTCTGTGGCTGTGTTTGGAGACACCATGGCGGTGCACCACCACCATGTCCGACATCCCTAGCATGCTCTGTTGGCTCACCAGAACAACGTTAGACCTTTCTGCAGTCTGGCAATCCTGCGCCAGGGCATGCTGTGTCTGTGTGCAGTACTTACCGGCCAGTGTGTCCACACCCTCATCCTCCCTGTGGATGCTCACAGTAGTTAGGGTGTCCACCACAATCCAATCTATGGGGGTAAGCTGGCTGTCAGGTGCGGGCAATCCACTTCCTGTGCCATGCTGTTCCTGTGCTCCAGCAGTCAGCTTTTTCTCCATGACCATGCGTAGGTCCCACTACTTATGTTTTATTGCCATCAAGGTCTAGGCTTCTGGCCCTGCTGCGTTCATGGCAGCCTGCATCTCCAGTCACAGCCACACCTTCACATTCGTGGGGGTGGACTGGGCACCATATAGCCAGGCATGGTTGGCACTGATCTCGTTCACTTTTGCCACTACTTGTGTATCAGTAAAGTTGGAGGACCAGGATCAAATGGTGCTGCTGCCGTGGCCATCTTCGCATACCAGCCCTGCCATCTGCCGCTCTTCTTCGCCCTCCATGTTGCTGTGTGCACCAGTCTCCTTGGGGGCCCTTGATTCTGCCATACTGCATACTCCTCCAACTCAGTCCTCATTCACTGCCGCTTATGCATGGTGGGAGGCACGATTGTCCTTATATGGTGGGGTCAAGGGGTGGGGATGTGCAGTTAGGGCCATCCTCATCTTCCTGTGCATTCTGCTACACGCTGTCTACAGTGCCGCCCCCTGCCACTGCGTTCATTTCTCATTGTACATGCCACATCCCGCATGTTCCTGTGGTCCTGCATGCCACACAGCTGAGTGCTGTGTATTTATTTATTTTTATTTTATTTATTAGGTCTAGGATTACAATACCTTTGAGCCAGGGCTCTTTTACAAAGGTTCCACGTCAGGTTACAATTCAAAACATAAGACATGTAAGTCAGATTACAAATTCAATACATAGGACAAGGTTACAAAAGTGTAAGCTAAACAGAGTCACAAAGCATCTAAGAAACAAAACAAGTTTTAGAGGCTAGGTTACAAGGAGATAGCGGATGAGGTGCAGGGAGGATACCGGACAAAAGAGAGGAAGAGTGGGGGGGGGGCAGAGAACTATAGAGGAGGAGTGCAGCCAGAGGCATTATCGTAGACATAACATGGGGAAGTGCGTGCTAAAGGGTAACCAAGTGCTAATAGAAGAGTGAACTGCATAAGGTTAGGGAAATATTTATGGGGTCAGCTAGTGGAGGCAGTCACAGGAGCTAGAGGCAGTGAGAAAGAGGCATAGCCTTGATTTAAATGCACCAAGGGTAGGAGTGGAGGAGATGTAACTGTTTAGACCATTTAGCCAGCTGGGCACCCTGTGGGCAAAAGATCTTTGACCTTGTGAGGTATGACAACATGGAACCTGCAGAAGCTATGATTCAGACCCCCTGGTTGAGTGGGAGTTATTGTTAGGGTGCAGGAGTGCAGACACTCCTGGGGGTGCAAGGCCCATAGTTATTTTCTTCGCCATGGTGCAGGTTAGGTACTTTATCCGATTGGTGAGTTGCAGCCATCCAGTTTGTGCATAGAGGTTGCACTTATGTGTGAGGTGGTGGGATCCAGTGAGACATCAGCAGGTCTTATTGAGTGAGGTGGATGTGCGTCTAAGAGCAGTAGTGGGGGCAGAGCCATAGAAGATAAGCCCATAGTCAATAATGGAGACAACAGAGCTCTGAACGGTGATAGTCAGGGCTTCTGGGGTAAGATGTTGCCTATGCCGGAAGACAATGGCGAAGGCGAGTATTTGCTGCTTTGGCTACAGAGTCAATGTGGGCACTGTAAGTTAGATGAGGGTCAAGAGTGATCCCAAGGTACCTAAAGGCTTGAACCTGTTCCATGGTGACTCCATGAATGGTTTTGATGGATAGAGAGTGCAGCTTATGCTTGTTATGAGAGCTGCTGAATATCATAAACTTTGTTTTCTTATTATTGAGGACCAGACTGTGATTTGAGAAACAATTTTCAACAGATGTGAAGCCAAGCTGAAGGTTGTCTTGTAGAGGCTTAGGATCCTTGTGGGAGGCAAGAATTACAGCATCATCTGCATAGAGGATGATTGTTTTGGAGCAAGAATTTGGAAGGGAGTTCAGGAACAAGCTGAATAGTAAGGGGCCCAGAATGGATCCTTGGGGGACTCCTGAGCGAAC
Source organism: Neoceratodus forsteri (assembly GCA_016271365.2). Taxonomy (NCBI): domain Eukaryota; kingdom Metazoa; phylum Chordata; order Ceratodontiformes; family Ceratodontidae; genus Neoceratodus; species Neoceratodus forsteri. The sequence continues at coordinate 1,633,216,924 of CM028130.1, read as the reverse complement.
AGGCCTGGTATCAGAAAGGGCATCTGCAATTTTTACTCTTTGAGACCAGTTCTCCAAATAGGTTTTGAACCAGGCAGTGGAATCGGGAGAGACAGACCAGCTTTCAGAAGTTGCACAAGCAGTAGGCGGTGATGGACAGTGTTGAATGCCTTAGTCAGATCGATAAAGATGGACCCAATTAACTGACCATTGTCCAGTGATCTGTGAAGAATGCCAGAGAATTCCAGTAGGGCAGATGAGGTGCTATGTCCTTTCCTGAAGCCATGTTGTTGTGAGCACAGGATATTGTATTTGTCCAGTAAATCTAAGCTGATCTGCTGCAATATATTCAAGGGCCTTGGAGAGGGTTGGCAATATAGAAATTGGATGGTAGTTTCCATGAGTGGCCCTGTCACCACCTTTATGGACAGGAGTAACAGTGGTGGATTTCCATTTGTCAGGGAACTGGCTGCGCCTAAGTGAGAGGTTGAAAATAAATTTCAGTGGCTGTAACACCTCATCAAGGGTGAGGGACAGCAGTTTAAGGTCAAGTGTATCACTGCTAGATCTGGATTTGGTGATGGCTTTGGTAATGTATTTGCAGGCATCATGCATCTTGACTGCTTTGAAATAAAAAGGCAGGTGGCTAGAGGAGGAGGAGGAGGAGGCATTGGGGGCAGGAAAGGGAGAGTCATGGTCCTTGAAAAAGTCAGAAGGGAGAACACTGCTGAGATCGGTGAATGCAGTGTTCAAGGTATTTGCTATGATTTTAGGGTTAAAGCGTAGTAGATCCATTTCTGTTTAGCAAGGGAGGGGAGGTTTTTGGCTGCTTCCCAGTGACCTCTTTAATATTGTTCCAAAATGCCCTCTCATTATCTCAAGTATCCTCAAGAGCATTCTTGAAGTAGGTAGACTTCTTTTGCCGGATAGATTTGGTACAGTCATTCCATGCACGTTTATAGTTTTGGATGTCAGTTTCTTTACCAGTGGTTCTGGCCAGATCCCAGAGGCAATCGCTAGATTTTAGTTGATGTAAGAGATCGGCCGAGAGCCAGGGATTGCAAAGGGCTTTGACTTTACGCTTTTTAAGAGGAGTGTAGGAGTCACAGGCTGCATTGAAAGTGTTGATAAAGTAATCCAGCGCAGTATTTACATCTGTTGCTTTGTAGATAGGGGACCAGTCTTGGAGGTTGAGGCATGTTTTGAGGTGTGACAACTGCCCACATGGTAGGACTCTACTAGTGATGATATTAGGAGGGGGTTTTCGGAATTTGTCTGACCATTTACAGATGACAGGGGAATGGTCACTAAGCGAGTCAGGGAGGAAGTGTATACGTCATGTTTCCACACATTTCACATCCATTCATGCATAGGGCTCATTGTGTATGGAAATTCTTGCATTCATGCATTTATTTATTTATTTATTTGCTCGAACAATCACCTTTGAGCTAAGATAGCTTGTTTACAAGGGTTCCACGTCATCAATAGAGCATTTAATTAAGTCTGTCTTCTAAATAATTTACTCTTCAAGCTCCACACAACATGGATTGCCAATCTGGTGAAATTTCAACCAAACAAACTATTTAAAAAAAATTGACTTCCAGTTAGGATGGAATCATGGTAGTTTTCTGAAAATATAGAAATATAAGTTTCTATCTGGATTCGACCAAAGTCCCTTGCTTGCTAATCAAGAAAGACCTATCCACTGCACCAAAGAGCTACACATTAAGACAATAAAGACAACATGAAATGTTTTTGTTGAGCATTCCATTTTTATGAAGCTTGTTTTATAAAAGCCTATAGTGGGATTAGAACCTAAGTTACCTCTACATATGTTATGATTACACAGGGGCTGCCATTACATTCCCTGCAGATTGGTGGTGCATCCGATGTGACTTTGGGGTAGCAAGCAAAAGGGCCATGGGACCGAATCCAGCTATAGAAAAATAAAACATTATCAGGCAGAGAAAGACTGAAGTCCATACAGTCTGCACTGTTACTACCTATCCAGCTACCCCAGCCTATCACTGTGACTGTGCCATGAGTCCCTCTGCTGTTAGTACTGAACCCCTCACCCTCATGATGAAGACTGAGCAGAAGTAGCTATTAAGCACCTCTGCTTTCTCAAAGTTCCCCTCCAATTGTAGTCCCCTTCCCCCCTCAATTGTACTATCCCCTACCTTGCCTTCCTCCTTACTCCCATATACCTAAAAAATGTTTTATTCCCCCTTTTGGCCTGCCTAGCAATTTTTTCGTCAGTGTCAGCTTTAACCGTCCTTATCTTCTGCCCTGCTACCCTCAGCTTGTCCCTGTAAGCCTCACTGGCCTCCTTCCTCTAGGTCTTCTTATACTTTTTGAATGCCCTTTTCCTTTCTCTAATCACCCCGACACCTCTCTAGTAAACCAGAGTGGCTTCCTCCTTTTTTTGTTCTTTCTTACCTTCTTAATGCAAATTTCAGTGGCTTTCAGTAACCCCTCTTTAACAGATTCCCATAATTCCTCCATGTCTCCTAGATTCCCTTTCCCGCCATTTCTTTCCCAAATATCCTACTCATTCTGTTGAAGTCCACCTGCCTGAAGTCCATAACCCTTGTGCTGGTCTGGTTTTACTCCTTTCCCATCTTCACCCTGAATCTCACTGTCCTGTGATCGATTGTACCCAGGCTGTCTCTTACCACCACCTCTTCCACACTTTCCCCACTTGTGAGGACCACATCCAGTAAGTTATCACCCGTAGTGGGCTCCCTAACCGGCTGTTGCATGAAAGCACCTTGTAGCTCCTCCACGTTCCCTCTGCTCCTGGCTGATACTGCTGCTGGGATCTCCCAGTCCACATCGGGGAGGCTTAGGACCCCACTAGCTGAAGCTCCCCCTTGAGCGCCATCTGTTTAACCACCCATATCAGCTCCCTGTCCCTTCCTCTTCCTGCAAAGGAGGTCTGTACAACACCCTGAGCCTTATTGATACTCCAGTCCATTTATCCCGTGTGACCCACAGTACCTCCGTCTACCCTTTTTCCTCCTGCCCTTCCATTGCCCTAATGTTGTACTTGAAGTACAGTGCCCCCCCCCTTCTTCCAGTCCTGTCCTTCTTGAAGAGTCTGTGCCCTGGGATAGCTGTCTACCATCAGGTCTCAGTTACTGCCATGATGTCCAGTCCCTCATCCACCATAATGGCCTCGAAATCCATTTTGTTCCCCAAACTCCTGTCATTTGTGGATAATCCTTTCCCCCATATACCCACCACCTCCCTGCCCTCCCCTTCTACTCTACCCTTGGTCATGCTATTTTCCAGCTATCTCCATCCTGGGGGGCTGTATGCCTCCCATTTCTCCTGCCTCATTGAGTCGATTTTGCCTTAACCTTCCCCCCCCCAAATTCAGTTTAAATCATAAGTTATTTCTATAAACTCCCCTAACTCCCTGTTTAGTACTGCTGATCCCTCCTTGTTCAGGTGCAGTCTGTCAGGCGCAGATATGCTCTTGTCTTCTCATGTTGCTCCTCAGTCCTCCACAAGCCCAAACCCCATCTGCTTGCACCAACCTCCCAGCTGTTGGTTGAATTCCTCAATCCTCTTCTTCCTTGAGGTGCTTGCTCTTGGTACAGACTGCACCTCTGAGAAAGCAGTAGACTGGAACTCCATACTACAAAACCTCGCAAGCTCCCTGAGTCTTGCCTGCACCTCCTGTAGACTACTCCCCTCCAGATCATTGGTGCCCAGGTGCAGCACAAAGTGAGGTCTCCCACCGTGCCCTTTGTTACATGATTAGAATATTGTGCCTCACCTCGGGTGCTGTCATTCCCAGCATGCACTGAACCCAAATTGCACTGCTCCTTTATCTCTTGCCACCCCATCTGATTCCCTTAATTACTGAGTCCCCTAATAGCAAGACCCTTCTACCCCTTTCCCTGTGCTTGTACTTTTGGTTTTCCAATTAACACCCCTTTTCCGGCATCCCATTTTTCTCCCTGTTTCCCTTCTCCCCCCATCCATCTCCTTCCCCTGCTTTCTGCTGTCCCCCTGGACTACATCCCCCTTCCCATTACTGTTGGTGTACCCACCTCTCCCTCACATCTTTGCCTAAACAAGTCTTGACTGTTACTCTATGTTTCAACAAAACAGGATCCATAAAAGAGGTGGTGGCTGCCTGCTGTTTGTAAAGTCTCACCTAAAAGCCACTAGGCTCTCTACTTCCCCAGTTTCGACAGATTTGGAATGCATAGCTATACACTTTGACCTAGGTGCTAGGGGTGAGAAAAACTTACACCTCGTTGTAGCCTGTATCACCCCCAACAGTGTCTCCCACTGGTTTGACTGCCTCCATGACACAATCACAGGCATAAACCATCATCATAAAAAAATCATACTCGTAGATTTCAACTGTAACTGGCCTGCAAGCAACAGTAAATACCACTGAGATAGGACTGCCAACCTCTACCTAACTCAAGTTATATCCTCACCTACCAGGGTCAATTACAAAACTGCGACTGCCTCACTTATAGATTAGGTACTGGTCAGCCACCCTGACAGGATCCTCTCCTCTGAAGTCCCGCCTGATTTCCTGAGTGACCACTCTCCTATCATGTGTCAGTGGTCAGCTAAAACACCCCCATTTTCTCCTTCCCACAAAAGCACACAAATGTTTTGAACACACAAGATCCCTCAGCTTTGAGCAGTGCTTCAGTGAACTGATTGGTCCTTCCTACAGCAGACTCAGGATGATGATACTGCCCTAGATTACTTCAGCATGCACTTCAACAGAGTTTATGACCTAGTTGCCCCTTACAAGACACTTTTAAAAAAAGATACCGCCCAATAATGGTTCACGCCAAATCTCATGGCTCAGATAAGAGAATGCAACAGGATCTGGTTGTAATACAGTGAGCTCAGTCACAATTCTCTCCTCCAAGTACAAGGAGCTTAGAAAGAGGGTAAAAGGAGGTGACATGATGCTAGCTCGGGGATAGGTGTGTCCATGGCAAGCTCCATTGAACCCCCTCTATTTTATCAAATTTTAATTAGTTCTGACTATAAAACGAACGAGTATCCAGCTTTACAAATCGTGCTTACCCTGCTCAGAGGATGAAGACATCAGACAATCCAAAAAACATTGAAATGGCTGGCTAGAACTGACTGCACAGTCTGCCAAGACGGAACGACCGATCCTCCCACTTACACTTGAGCCAAAACAGCCGAGGAGAAGTAAGTCGCCCTCTACACCTCCTACTGCTACTCTCCAAGAGTTCACAATGGAACAATTTTTCTGGAACTTTCTTCCATTAAAACAGCAGTGTATGATCTTATTGCCAATTTCAAAACAATAAAACCAGCTCTGCAGAAACTTACCATCCGAGTCTCAGATGTGGAGGCTCAAATAAGTTCCGTTGAGGACTGTTGCAACAGAGTAGAACCGGAGGTTGTACAGTTTCGATGAACCATTGGTAAATTCAAAAATAAAGTGGATGACTTAGAAGGACATTCCAGGAGGAATAATTTAAGACTTTTAGGACTTCTGGAAGGTGAAGAAGGTCCCAACGCTGTTGAATTCGTCCAAACATTTTGTGTAAAGATAACCAGGCCCTCTCCTAATTGACTGAGCTATGTGGTAGAATGAGCTTATTTATTTATTTTATTTATTTATTCAATTTTGGTAACTGGGTAAGCCCACTGGGCCCAGGGGTTCACTTTTTCAGGGGCCACCTGAATTAGTTACATAAAGTAAGATATTCTCGCATATATAGTACATGTGTGAGCAGACAACATTTGGTTACATTCAAGACATTTCACAACAGAGTATTACACAGGGTAAGTTCATTCATTAGGTTACATTCAATACAATTCACAACGGAGTATCAGACAGTTTCCTTAAGGAAATCCTTTGTTCAGTCACACTGGAATTGGATCTTCATCCTAGGATGGGTTAGTGCAGAACATGAGCAGAGGGGACTTAGCTTTCTGCTTGGTAATGGTGAAGGATTCTACAAGTTGTTTTAGGGATACGGAAGACTAAGTTTTAAGCCTGTGTGTAGCTAGTAGCCTTGCTGTATTGCAATCAGGTGCAGCAGCAAGTACTCTTGTCTAGCAGATGCACACATAGTCCCTTGCAGAAGTTACTCAGGGAGGCAGCGCACTGAAGGTGATCAGGGAGTTTGTTCCACAGTACCGGAGCTGTGTGGGTGAAGGATTTGCTACTGGCTGTGGTCCTTACCCTAGGTTCTTCCAGGAGGCATCTTCCGGAGATGAGGAGCTGTTCAACTATCCATTTTGGGGCCAGCAGGCCAGACAGACTTGTTGGGGACTGGTCATTGATGAGCTTGTATGCTGGGTATTATTGCCGGAGACAAAAGGATGGTCAGTTCAAGGAGACCCGCACTTTGCAGTGGTGTCTCCTCTGGTGGGACACTGTGGTAAAGTGACCTTATCAATCACTTCAGCCAACACCTGCTCCTGGGGACCGTTCACAACCGCTGACTTTTCATTTACTTAATTATCTGGATCATGTTCATATTTTAAAACAAGTAACAGCCTTGCAATTTCTTCAATGGGAGGGTCGCAGACTTTGGTTAACACAAGATTTCATCCTTCAGGTTCACCAAAAAAGAGCAGAGTACAAGGCAATTAAAGCCAAATTATGGGCAGCTCATATGAGGCACAAAATGCTGTACCCCGCTATTTTAGAAATAACTACAGACTGGGGCACCCATGATTTTGAATCTTCAATGCAAGCTGCACAAGAACTGACCAAACTGTTCCCTGACCTCTTTGGAGCCAAAGCTACAGGTTGATAATTTAACTTTGGACTGATTCTCAAATGCCTTTTGAATCTTTAATGTAATGCAAGTTGTCTTGTTATCTTTTGCAGCCTCTCAGTGACTGAGATACCTAATTTGCTCTTGTTTGCAATATGTTTAGACAGGTTAAGATGTGCTGCAAGTTTGCGTTTAACAATTGCCAATAGTGCCCACATAAATCTTAAAATATTATTAGTTTGATGGTTATGTTCCTGACCATTATCTAACAGGATCAACTGGGATGGACTTGTGCACATATTTTGGACATTCTTGTATTCCAGGCACAGTTACAATATTTTCCAGAGCATCAGCCAGTTTCTTTTTCAAATACAGGACTGAGTTGTGACTGGAATGATTCTCCACTCTTTATTGCCACTGTTAAACTAATTGAGTTCTCTTTTTATGTTGGCTTGCATGCATGAGCAAGCAACATCTTGCGGTAGTAGCACATTTCAGAGGTGTGTCAGTGTTGTGGCCAGTGCGTGGGACGTGTTAGTGGGTGCTTCCCTTAGCCGCGAATCAGTGAGCATGCTGGCGATGACAGGAATCTTCAAAGAGAGCCAAAAACTTGAAAGAAAAGTGCTGCTGCAATCACAAACAGTTTCATCATTGCGGCAGCACCTCCTCCCTGCAACCTTGTGCTCCTGCTGCGTGCACTCTGTCCCCGGGCCTTGCTTCAGGAACAAGCAGTCAGCTGCTGCCACCAAGCACTCAGTGCCAAGCTTTGCTTCAGGAGTAAGGTGTTTGTTTAGTGTGCCTTTTCTGGTGAAACATTTCAATAAATGTGGCGGCTCCTACCGCCTGCCACACACTACCCAGAAAGCTGACATCAGGGTGCCCAATCCCCGTGTTGGCATGTATCCCCCTCCCCGCCATTAATGTTGCACACTGGGAGCCCACCCCAGTGTGCCAAAATCATGGTTTAATGTTTCCAGTACCAGAGTGCCCACTCCCAGTGTTGGATGTGCCCCCAGCCCAAACCCGTCTGTGTTATTTGTCAACATTGGGGTTCCCAATCTCTGTGTTGGCATGCACTCCCCCACACTGTTATGACACACTGGGAGCCCACCCCAGTGTACCTAAATGCCACCCCACCCAAACCCATCTGTGTTATTTGCCAACATCAGGGTGCCCAATCCCGTGTTGGGATGCACCCTCCCACACACACATAGTTGTGGCACACTGGGAGCCTACCCCAGTGTGCCTAAATGTCTTTAAATGTTTTCCCTGTAAAATAAAGAAAACGGTCCCTGAAGTTTTTTTTTACCTGTAAAGAGAAACAGTCCATCGTTTATGACCCCCATTCCCTCCCCCATCCCAACCCTCCCTCTGACCACCCACCTCCTCGCACCTCCCTCTCACCCCATACTTACCTCCAGAGGTCAGAGGCAGCAATCTTCTGTGGACTGGGACGTGTATGCACTCTTCAAAGCCAAACTGCGAAGTGAGGAATCCGGTAAGCACTGTATGATGGGAGTCAATCGGGGGAGTTTAGCTTAGGTTGATATCTCAGCTATTTTTGGCCCCACATTTTCAACTTGGGGTTCTTGGGACCACACCTCGTGAACATGTCACTGTCATTTAGTTTCTTGGTCCCACAAGGTCATTTCACTGTTAGTATGCAGAAAGACCTTTTGGGACCAATTAACAAAATGACAGTACCACTGTTCATGAGGTGGGATCTCAAAAAGCCCATGTTGAAAATTTGATGAAAAAATTCTTAAAAATGACCGCGTTATGGGTGTGCATTGTGCATTATGTATGCATGCTCGTAACATCACCAATTTTTTATATTTTCACTCCAGATTTTCAACATAGCAATGTTTTCACACCTCCTTATGAACAGCATAGCTGTCATTTTTCACATCCTGCCCAAAACATGTTTTCGCACCTGTGGCACAGAATGGCATGGGTGCTGTTGGAAATCAACTTTTGGGACAGATTGACACAATCATGGTGTCACTGTTCATGAGTGGAGGGCCCCAAAATGCCCATGCTGAAAATCTGGTTAAAAAATGTAAAAAAGTATTGCATTACAGGCATGTGTTGTGCAGTTTCTATGTTCGCTCTCAACTTCACAAATTTTTCATATTTTCACTCCAGATTTTCAACATTGTGATTTTTTCACACTTCCTCATGAACAGTATAGCTGTCATTTTTCACATCCTGACAGAAATGTGTTTCTGCACCTGTGGTGCCGAAGGACGCAGTTGTGTGAAATCACCTTTCAGGATTGAGTAACGAAACAATACTGCCACTGTTCTAGAGGTGGGGTCCCAATAAGCACATGTTGAAAGTTTGGAGTGAAAATACCAACAAACAACCGGGGTGTTAGGGTTTCCAAATGTAATGCCCCATCCTGCAGAGACTGACAGGTGACGGGGGTGTGACTTGGGTTCTGCAGACGTAAAGCTCACGGTATTCCACCCCCACCCTGCAGCCATTGACAGGCATCAAAGTGTACCCTTGGAGTCTTCGGCCCTAACGTTCACCCCATTCTCCTATACTGCACCCATCTCAGCTTATTTCCATATGGAATGGGGTGAGCGTAAGGGCAGAAGACCTCAAAGCAGAAGGCGACATCTGTCGGTGTCTGCAGGGTGTGGTGAGGTGGATTGCATAAGCATTATGGCTGATCAAAGGCACACCCCCAGTGCCTTTCAGTCTTTGGAGGGTGGGAGTGGGGTTGGTATTACTTCAATACTTCACTGCCATTCCTATTATGCATCTCTCTAACTCCTGCACTACCAGTGCCAATGCCAGCAATCCAACATTCGGCATTGACAAATGCTTGTTTCCTGTTACTACAGCTTTCTCATGAAACTTTTGATAAAGCCCCTTATTGGCAGCTAAAGAATTAATATTTAGTTGGGTAACAAGTACGATAGTTTTGGTTTTTTTTGTACAATTATTTTTATGGCACGGGGTCATAATGTCACAAGACATTAAGCCGCATGCCAAAATCGCGCTGCCAACAGCGTGACATTGCCATGCGGCATAACACTTTTTTCTGTGGGGAGCTGTGCCCCCGGACCCTCCACTAAAGATTCTCAACTCCGGGGGGGGGGGTCCAACTCAAGGAGTGCACAATTCATGTAAAAAAATAAAATGTCTAGGACCGGGAATCAAACCTTGTCCCTGACGCAGCACCTGGGTTCCTGCTGCTATGGCTCAATTCAGTGAGCCACAGCAGCTGCTCAGTGGAATCCACTCCCAGCAGAGGTGTTATCCTCTGCCTGGGAGTGTGTGCATGGTGCAATACCACATACAGCAGTATACTTGGTATTGCACCATCCACTGTCCTGGACAGCGTTCTATCGGGTTAGCTATAATGTCGTACACTATAAAGCGTACGACATTATGACCCTGTAGGAATTTTTATCACCTACACCCTGAACTCTCTCAAGCTACCCTATCTTGCTGAGCTACTCTACCACCCACCGTGATCTCTCCCCTCATATATATTACTGCCCCCCCAGCCAAACCCATGCCAGAAAGTTGACATTGGGGTGCCCAATCCCCTTGTTGGCATGTATCCCCCTCCCCCTATTAATGTTGCACACTGGGATCCCACCCCAGTGTGCCAAAATCATGGTTTAATGTTTCCAACACCAGAATACCCACTCCCAGTGTCGGATGCACTCCCCCAGCCCAAACCTGTCTGTGCTATTTGCCAACACTGGGGTGTCCAATCCCCATGTTGGCATGCACTCCCCTCCCACACTGTTGTGACACACTAGGAGCCCACCCCAGTGTGCCTTAATGCTGTGCCCCCCAGCCCAAACCCGTCTGTGTTATTTGCCAACATTGGGGTGCCCAATCCCTGTGTTGGCATGCACTCCCCCCCCACACTGTTGTGACACACTGGGAGCCCACCCCAGTGTACCTAAATGCCACCCCCAGCCCAAACCCATCTGTGTTATTTGCCAACATCAGGATGCCCAATCCCCATGTTGGCATGCACTCCCCCTCCCACACACACTGTTGTGGAACACTGGGAGCCTACCCCAGTGTGCCTAAATGCCTTTAAATGTTTTTCCCTGTAAAATAAAGAAAACAGTCCCCTGAAGTTTTTTAATTTTTCATTACCTGTAAACAGAAAACGGTTCATCGTTGTGTCCCCCATTCCCCCCCATCCCAACCCTCCCTCTGACCACCCACCTCCTCGCACCCTCCTCTCACCCCATACTTACCTCCAGAGGTCAGGAGCAGCAATCTTCTCTGGACTGGGATGCGTCTGCACTCTTCAAAGCTGAACTGCGAAGTGAGGAATCCAGTAAGCACTGTATGATAGGAGTCAACAAGGGGGGTTTAGCTTAAGTTGACATCTCATCTATTTTTAGGAATTTTGGCCCCACATTTTCTACTTGGGGTTCTTGGAACCACACCTCGTGAACATGTCACCGTCATTTAGTTTCTCGGTCCCAAAAGGTCATTTCACTGTTGGTATTCAGAATGACCTTTTGGGACCGATACAAAATGACAGTACCACTGTTCATGAGGTGGGTCCCAAAAGCCCATGTTGAAAATTTGTGAAAATTTCAAAATGACCGCTATGGGTGTGCATTGTGCATTATGTAGCATGTCAGAACATCACCAATTTTTATATTTTGACTCCAGATTTTCAACATTGCAATGTTTTCACACCTCCTTATGAACAGTATAGCTGTCATTTTTCACATACTGCCCAAAACATGTTTTCGCACCTGTGGCGCAGAATGGCATGGGTGATGTTGGAAATCAACTTTTAGGACAGAGTGACACAATTACGGTGTCACTGTTCATGAGGGGAGGTCCCAAAATGCCCATGTTGAAAATCTGGTAGAAAAATTAAAAACAATTATTGCGTTACAGCCGTGTGTTGCCCAGTTTCTATGCACGCTCTTAACTTCACCAATTTATTATATTTTCACTCCAGATTTTCAACATTGTGATTTTTTCACACCTCCTCATGAACAGTACAGCTGTCATTTTTCACATCCTGACAAAAATGTGTTTCCGCACCTGTGGTGCCGAATGATGCAGTTGTGCCAAATCACCTTTCAGGATTGAGTAACAAAATAATAGTGCCACTGTTCTAGAGGTGGGGTCCCAATAAGCACATGTTGAAAGTTTGGAGTGAAAATACCAACAAACAACTGAGGTGTTAGGGTTTCCAACTGTAATGCCCCACCCTGTAGAAACTGACAGGTGTTGGGGTGTGACTTGGGTTCTGCGGCTGTAATGCTCATGGCATTCCACCCCCACCCTGCAGCCATTGACAGGCATCAAAGTGTGCCTTGAAGTCTTCGGCCCTAACGTTCACCCCATTCTCCTATACTGCACCCATCTCAGCTTATTTCCATATGGAATGGGGTGAGCGTAAGGGCCCAAGACCTCAAAGCACAAGGTGACATCTGTCGGTGCCTGCAGGGTGGGGTGAGGTGGAATTGCATAAGCATTATGGCTGATCAAAGGCACACCCCCAGTGCCTTTCAGTCTTTGGAGGGTGGGAGTGGGGTTGGTATTACTTCAATACTTCACTGCCGTTCCTATTATGCATCTCTCTAACTCCTGCACTACCAGTGCCAATGCCAGCAATCCAACATTCGGCATTGACAAATGCTTGTTTCCTGTTACTACTGCTTTTTCATGAAACTTTTGATAAAGCCCCTTTTTGTCAGCTATAGAATTAATATTTAGTTGGGTAACAAGTATGATAGTTTTTTTTTTTTGTACAATTATTTTTATGGCATGGGGTCATAATGTCACAAGACATTATGCCGCATGGCAAAATCGCGCTGCCAACAGCGTGATATTGCCATGCGGCATAACTCTTTTTTCTGTGGGGGACTGTGCCCCCAGACCTCCCACTAAAGATTCTCAACTCTGGGAGGGGGGGTTCTACTCAGGGAGTACACAATTCATGTAAAAAATAGAATGTCTGGGACCGGGAATCAAACCCTGTCCCAGACACAGCACCTAGGTTCCTGCTGCTGTGGCTCAATTCAGTGAGCCACAGCAGCTGCTTAGTGGAACCCACTCCCAGCAGAGGTGTTATCCTCTGCCTGGGAGTGTGTGCATGGTGCAATACCGCATACAGCAGTATACTTGGTATTGCATCATTCGCTGTCCTGGGCAGCGTTCTATCAGGTTAGCTATAATGTCGTACACTATAAAACATACGACATTACGACCCTGTAGGTATTTTTATCACCTCCACCCTGAACTCTCTCAAGCTACCCTATCTCGCTGAGCTACTCTACCACCCACCGTGATCTCTCCCCTCATATATATTACTGTGCCCCTCACCGAACCCATGCCAGACAAGTCCCCTGGCTCTGCGCCCCCCGAGGCAGGGCCACCAACCACTTACCTGGCACTTTATCTACAGTCAAGTTTATCTGGATCAGCAAGGAGACCGAGGGGGCTGAGAGAAGATCCGGTCCTGGGCGTATGGCAGCCAGCCCTGTAGGGAGCTATTGCCAATCGGGATTGGAGGGGGGTTTTCTTGTTTTATGCTCTCCTCCCCTCCCCTCCCTCCCTCACAGAGCCCAAGCATACAATGATGCCAGGCATGTTCATTGTGGCTCTGTATTCCACTTCACCAGCCCTGAGTTTTGCAGTGTCTCCAATCTCTACCGGGGGCCACTGCGGTGCTGGGAAATCACCTGGATCCCCCCCCGAGAGAGGAGAGCAGTCCTCTGGATGCTCGATCCTCTCTTTCCCCCTGCCGATCCCTGGTGGCCAGGGCTCATTCCCGAACCAGGGTTGCCAGCGTGGCGCGAGGTGTGGTGTCCAGCGGCTTAACCCTTCACACCACTGGGCTGACCACAAGTATGATAGTTGATGAGCTTAATAATTTAATTTTCTAGATGCACAATTAATATGTCCCCGGGATCAGGGGTCTGAGATGAGAATATGCAAGTAGGAAGCTTACATTGTCTAAGGGATACTTCCTGCTAATTTCTTCCAGTTCCAGATGCATAGACATACGAGGAGTACCCAATATCTTACACTTACTAAGTCAGGTTGTTTTTATTATTGAAATTATGGCAGTCACAGTTCATTTTAAGTTGTAATTGCATGCAACATAGTGGTGGTATATCTACCATTGACAATCGATACGATTTTTTTTTTTATGAGTTTAGAAAAAGGTAACTTTGCCTCTTTGTACTCCTGTAAGATACACTCATAAAGGCCTTTGTTAGAGAATCCTTGACCTGTTATTTTTTTCAGGGAGCATATCACTGGTTTAGTGTTGATTTGAGGTATTAGACTCATTTTTTGAGAAAAGCACATAGCAACTGTTGCAAAATTTTTTTCTTTTACTTTCCCTAAGGACACCTTTTTTTAATGATAAATCTGGGCTGCTTGTGGTACTTCATTTGGTTCCAGCATGGCTCTTTGATCTGCCAAATTTTTTCAAGTAGGTTGTTCTAATGCTGATAACCAATTGTTTTCATTAGTGTGTGTGGTTTCAGCTTGTAAAATTCGGGTTCACTGGGGGTTTATCCACATCGGGTTTTGCTTGCAGACCCAGCATGTAATTGCTTTGACTTGCTGAGTCAGGCAAGGTTCATCTTTGGGAATGCATGTTTGCTTTCTTATTTTTTGTGGGTTAGAAAACATTTATTAGGGCTGACATCTGACAGTTTAATGAGAGCTAATGGTTGTTGGGAGAAGACGGTGCTGTTCACTATTATATGAACCGGCATTTTATCTTTTATATAATGTAACAGCCCCACCCCGCCTTGTATTTGGTACACGAGACTCAGATAGGGATATTTGCCCTCCTGAAGTACACATGCTTTTATTTAGAGCTATAATCCTGACTGATTCAAAGTATTCTCCTTTTTTAGTTAATTTTTATTACAAGTTGTGTTTTGGTAACTACACATAGCGGAAGCTAACCACATTACTTTTATAAGATTAACATGTTAAGTAAACTTATGACTACATATTATGTTAAAACTGTGCAGCCTGAAAGGTATTAGATTAGGTTCACCTATGATACTAATTATTGCAATAGATTCTTGTTTTTTATTATAGGAGTTGGATATTTATTATGTCAGTACAGTCTTTATAGAGATAATTTATGGCTTTCCTTTTGATAGTATACAGCTATACAAGAGTTGTTCAGAGGAGGGGCACAGAGAACTGAGAACTTACCTTTTTGGGTTCCATGGCCCTCAATTACCCTTTTTAAGCTTCCTTTACTGATGTTTGGTTTATTTCACTGCTGGGGAAATTGTCAGTTTTGTTTTATTTATTCATAAAAGGAAAAAAAAAACAAGGGATAGAATACCCATAAAGCACACTAAAACTTGTTCTGCAGAGCTCATTTAACTCTCACCCTTTTTCCTTTTCTTTTTTGCATCTTAACTTGCTCAGGTCTAGCTCCTCTGTATTATATTTCTAGGATCATGTCCTTTTCCCCCTTCCCTCTCATTCAACCTTGGGGAGGTGTTTAAAGAATACTATATTTTGATTTAAAGGGAGGAGAAGGGGGACATTGTCACACAGAGATGGTCATATGCTTGTCAATACTAGTTTCTAATTGTACCGGGGGCCTTTATCAAAGACAGGATAGCTACTGCACGTTGTTTATTGGATTCTCAGGCCAGAACAAACTCTTGACATATTCTATAAGGTACGTGGTGGGTCACGATGTAGATGCCAATCCATCGGCATTCATGGGCTGGCTATTCAGGGGAGGGTTTTTGTCCCAGTAGTTTGGGGCATATGGTGTAATAGGGAAGGAGAGAAGAAAATGGTACTTGAAAATGTATTTGTGTCCCACCAGGATTATCTACAATATTTCCTTTTTTCTACTAGTTCTTTTGTTTAATTGGGTTTGCTATTGGTGTGTGTGTGTGTGGGGGGGGAGGGGTCCTGTAATTCATGCTGGCATTTCACTATGATTTACAGAAATGGATCTCTCTGATACTGACTTTCACTTCCAGATGTAATGGCAGCACCTTGGAATATTATAACCTGGAATATCAAGGGTGGCCAATCACCAGCCAAACTTCATGCCATACTAAAGCATTTAAAATCTCTACATGCCCATATTGCCCTATTACAAGAAACCCATTCTCTAACTAGCACAATTTTCACTTTAGAAGGATTTGGGTGGGTCAGACCTTTGGCTGTGGAGATAGTACTCATAAGAGGGAAGTAATTATCTTAATACATAGATCTGGACTATTTACCTTAATATCTGAGATTGCTGAAATGTAAGGTAGATATATGTTTATTCATGGCCACCCTGGTCCCTCAGAAATTATTTAGGCTCAATTTATGGCTCCACAGGGGGAGAGTCCTTCCTTTTTCACAGAACAATCCACAATCTTAGCCCCTTATTTGCATTTATCATGGATTTTGGGTGGAGACTGGAATCTTGTCCAATGCAATGACATAGATAGGCCTTAAAAGGTAAGTGCTGGATGTTCACCTGATCAACGCAGTTTAAGAGATTTTGTGGATGGCTCTGCCTGGCAGATCCCTGGCAAGCCCTGTCTCCTTCTGCCTGTGAATTTACCTCCCCCCATCTTCATAATTCATATTCTTGGCTGGATTATTTTTTTAATTATGAGCTCCCTGCTAGTTACTATATATTCATGTTAGATAGAATCTATGGCCCTTTCAGACAACGCCAAACTTGCATTAGATATTTTAGGTAAAAATGCCAGGAGAATGGGAAAAAAAGGTGCCTGAGCTTCAGGTGATCCTACAGAAGAGAAAGTGGACATGGTGGCCATCACTGAAACAAGGGCCACACCCCATCATTGTTGGGACCTGAACCTGAGCGGGTACACTGTGTTCGGGAAAGACAGGACTGTGGGGAGGGGAGGTGGGGTGGCACTCATCATTAGAACCGGTGTTGACGTATGCAGGGTGGAGAAGGTGGAGGGTAATGTAGAGGTACAGTATTACGGGTTACCTTGCAGGTGCCTGAGGAAGGAGGGTCAACCTGGGAGTGGTCTATAGGCCTCCCACATAGGCTGAGGATCTCGAGGAGGGCCTGGTAGCAGACCTAAGAGATCACTGTGGTCGGGGAGTAGAACTGTGGTGCTGGGGAGCCTTAATATGCAAGGGGTTGACTGGGGAACTATGGCTTCCTCATCAACTAGGGAGCACCTGCTGGACGTCTTCCAGGATACATTCCTATCTCAGCTGGTGGCTGACCCCACAAGGGATGGTAGCATCCTGGATGTGGTCCTGGCAGACTGTGACCTGGTCAGGAACCCGGTTGTAGGGGACCCACTGGAAGGGTGCAACCATGCCACGGTTTGGCTTTTCCTGGACCCGGGGTGGGGGGGATCACACCAAAATGGTAGTGGTTGACTTCAGGGGAGTGGACTTTGTGGGGATGGTGGCTATTCTTGAGAGGCATCTGAAGGGGATCAGACATAGATATAGATGTAGACAGCAGGTGGGAAATTATTAAAAGAGGGCTTATGGAAGCCACCAAGGCCTGCACACAGGTGTGACACAAAACTGGTAGGGCCAGAAAGCTGAGTTTCTGGACCAGGGAGGTCCAGGAGGCAGTGAAAGAGAAAAGAGTGGATTATAAGAAATATAAGTACTTGTGGGGGGATGCAGACGGGGGGGAGTATGATAGGTTTTCCAAAAACGTAACAAAGGCAGTGAGATCGGCCAAGACAAGGACGGAGCAGAGGTTGGTGCAGGGGATCAGAAATGGGGAAAAATAATTCTTTAGGTATATCAGGGAGAGGAGGAAAGTGAAGGGGAAGATTAGTAGATTGAGTTAGGGGAGTGGGTGGGCTGAGGAGGCCAGCGAACAAGCGGAGGTATTGAATGAATACTTTGCCTCAGTCTTCACAAGAGATGAAGGCGGGCCAACACCACATGGGGGGGCCGGGGATGAGGAAGGAGGGGGAGCTCTCTGTTGAAATTCCTGTTGACAGAGTGAGAGAAGCCCTTAAATCCCTGAGAATGGATAAGGTCTCGGGTCCAGACTTGTCCATCCTAGGGTGCTGAATGAGATGGCAGTTGTTCTTGCTGCACCTTACCTTTGATGAACATTTTTAATTCCTCCCTTCAGACGGTTAGGTGACAGAGGATTGGAGGATAACTCATGTTGTGCCTATCCA
The DNA here is from genome assembly GCA_016271365.2 of Neoceratodus forsteri. NCBI lineage: Eukaryota > Metazoa > Chordata > Ceratodontiformes > Ceratodontidae > Neoceratodus > Neoceratodus forsteri. The sequence continues at coordinate 1,633,199,055 of CM028130.1, read as the reverse complement.
CAAGAGTGGCTCATGGGGTGAGCTGGGTAACTACAGACCTGTCAGCCTGACGTCGGTGGTGGGCAAGATGATGGAAGCCATCTTGAAAGAGAGGATGTAGGTGTTCCTGGAGATGGGGGCCATCTGGATGACCACCAACATGGCTTTGTTCAGGGCAGAATGTGTCAGACCAACCTTGAAGAGTTCTATGAGTGGGTGACAAAGGCGCCGGACCAGGGAAGGCCAGTGGATGTTCTCTTTCTGGACTTCAGCAAGGTGTTTGACTCAGTGCCACACTCCAGTTTGCTGTAGTAACTGGGGGGGATGGGGGTGGGAGAAAAGATGGTGAGGTGGATAGGAAATTGGCTAACTGGGAGGTTTCAGAGGGCGGTGGTGGGGGGAGGTATCATCTCCTAGGAGGGTCATTAGCGGGGTCCTACAAGGGTTGGTGTTGGGCCCACTCCTGTTTAATGCATACATCTTGGACATCAGGGAAGGTATCAGGAGTGGGATGAGCCTCTTTGCTGATGACTCAAAGCTGGGAGTGGTGGTGGACAGGGAAGAGGGTAGAAGAGCCCTGCAGGGGAACCTGGAGACTCTGGAGAGATGGGCACACACTTGGAAACTGCAGTTTATTGCCAAGAAGTGCAGTGTTCTACACTTGGGGTCTAGAAACCATGACTATGAGTACTTTTTTGTGGGGAGAAACTGCAGGCTTCTGGGGGGGAAGGATCTAGGGGTGGTTGTGGATGACAAAATGAATAACATTGAGCAATATAGGTGGGCTGTGGCTAAAGCAAATAAAATGCTTGGGTATATTGCAAGGGAGATAATCTTGAGAAGTCGGGAGGTACTACTACCTCTGTATAACTGCCTGGTTAGACCGCACCTCGAGTATTGTGTGCAGTTTTGGTGCCCCTACTTGAAGAAGGATATTGCACTGCTAGAAAGGGTCCAGAGGAGGGCAACCAAGATGATACAGGGCCTGGGGGAGAGATCCTATGAGGAGAGGCTTGATGAGCTGAACATGTATTCCCTGGAGGAGAGGCGGGACAGAGGGATATGATTGAGGTCTTTAAATATCTAAAGGGAATAAACACGGTCAGCCCAAATAAGATGTTCCAGCTCAGGGAGGATGGGCCCACAAGGGGGAATTCTATGAAGCTGGTTGGTGGGAGGCTCGGGGGGGAGACTAAGAGGTGCTACTTTACCGAGGGGGTGGTGGGGCCATGGAATGCACTGCCTGCAGAACTGGTGGTTGTTAAGACAGTAGGGGGATTCAAGAGGGGATGAGACAGGTATAAGGGCAGGTGAAGCAGTGGAAGGCTATAACTGGAGGCGAAATTATGATGGGGATGGGGTTGGAGGACTTTCGGGGGGATGGGGGACAGCAATGGTGTCTTAACTGAGTGCTGATTCTCAAGTAAACTTGATAGACTTTTAGGCTTACTCTGCTGGCTTCTTAGTATGTTAGTATATTAGATAAAGACCTCACGTGATCCAGGAACACTCTCCTTCTCTCAGACCCTAAAATTTTAAGCCTTTGGAAAAACTATATTAAAGACTCATTTTCGATCAACTGGAATTCCATTGATGCTCTGGATCTGGCTTATGGAATGTTAAAATGTATGTGGTGAGGAGGGTTAATATGTTTAACCATGAAACATAAGAAAGAATCCACATTTTGCTGTAGTTCTTTACTTTATTCTATTAGGAATATTGAAAGAACCACCCCCATCCACAACAGACAACACTAGGACCTGCCTTTTCTAGCTTCGAGCTCAATATTCAAAGATATTATTTGAACAAGCCCAGAAATCTCTACATGCCCTAAAAGCTACTTATGTAGGGCAGTAGGAAAAGGCTAGTAAATTACTAGCCATAAGATTATGTCAGAGAGCAGCAGCTTGTTGGGTAAAAACCGTACATGATCATGCTACTTCCTCCCCTATGGTTAATTCTACAGACATAGTCCAATCCTTTAAGAGTTACTACCAACAACTATATTCAGAGGATACTCTTGCTGGGGACCCATCTGAAGCCATGCATACATTTGTTAACAGTATTACATTACCTTGCAGCACTAGTCTGTGAGGTAGAGGTTAAAGAGGCCATCCAGTTACTGGCGTTTGACAAGGCTCTGGGGCCTGATAGATTTGTGTAAAATTTTTATAAAATATTTGTAGAAGAGTTTACCCCATATCTAATAGAACTTTATAACTACTCACAGTCCTCTGATTTGTCAAATAAACTTTTTCTAGAATCCCATATAGTGGTGTTGCCCTAACCCAGCAGAGATGAGACTCTCCTTGAAAACTATAGGCCCATTTCACTTCTTAATGTGGATGTGAAAATTCTATCAAATGTTTTGGCCTTTCACCTTAACCAGGTATGGAATAAGTTGATAGGCCCAGAACAAGTCAGATTTATGAAAGGTATGCTTTCTAGTGATCACTTTCAGAAAAGCTCTATTTATTTTCCGCCTCCTGGGAGACCAACCTAGATGCAGTCTTGGTCTCCCTGGATGTGAAAAAAACATCTGATAGAGTCTTGCGGCCTTATTTGTTCTGGATTCTGCAATGTTATGGCTTTCCAGACTCTTTCATTCGATGGATAAAAGTTTATATTTATGTTATATGGCTAGAGTCATGTGTAATGGTGTTATTTCCGAACCCTTTACTATTTCCCGAGGTACTCGCCAAGGCTGTCCCCTATCCCCTTTTCTTTTTAATTTAATATCTTGAGCCATTAACTCATAAAATTAACTCTTTTTCTGAAATTTCAGGTATAGTAGTGGGCACTCAAGGGCTTAAAATTTCAGCTTATGTTAAGATATCCTTCTACACCTCACTAACCCTGTCACCTCCCTTAGAAAAAACCCTTTTATTATACTGCAATTTGGTGAATTTTCTGGCTATAAATTAAACATAAATAAACCATTGATATTCCCACTTTCTCTGCATGTTTTTAAATCTGATTTTACGTCTCTTGGTTTATAATGGGAAACCCAGTATCTAAATTATCTAGGCATTATAATTCCCTCAAAACATTCAGCACTAAAAGTCTCCAATTTAGAATCATTGGTGAAACAAATAACTCAAGATTTAGACATCTGGAAAGTTTTACCACTTACTCTGTGGGTGAGAATTAATATTATAAAAATGAATATCCTTCCCAGGGTTTTGTACTCACTTGGCATGTTGAATATTGTTTTGCCTATTCAATGTTTTAAATACCTATACAGCACTATCTTTAAATTTCTATGGGTAAATAAGCCACCACAGTGCTCATACGATAAACTGGTGCGGCCAAAGAAATATGGTGGGCTATAACTTCCTTATTTTTTAAGATACTGTTTTGCCCTACATGGATCTAAATACTTGTATTGGGGCTCATCGGATTCAGCAGCCTTGGATGATTACTCCCCTGTCTGGCTAACGATCAAAAAAGATTTATGTTCTCAACACCATATCGACATCCAGTCTCTTTTATATTAATCACCACATAAGTTACCACACAGTCTAAAAACTACCCCACTATACTGGTCCCTCCAGGCTCATGTCCAACTTTGCAAACATTTAAAAATACAGTATGTTAATTATATTAATCAACCCCTTCTAACAATCCTAATATTATTATTGGTAACTCACCCTCAAGAGGTTCATACTGGTCTCAGTTAAAATCAATGACTCTAAATAATGTTCTAGACAATGGAGCATTTATCTCTTTTGAACAACTCTGTGTAGCACTCAAAACTCCTCACTTTAGAATATTTCAGTTCTGTCAACTGCAACACTGTATCACAAATTTCTTAGGGCTATCGCCATGGTCTTCTACAGCTGGATCTCAGTTTACAACTTTGTTCCTGCTGATATATAAGGACCACCCCATATCTAAACTTTATGCTGCTATCAGCCATTTAATATGGGACTTCACTTCACTTCACCGGTGGCTTACTTTTGGAACAATACTCTAGGCTTAGACAAGGGGAATGAGTTGTGGTTCCATCTTTTCTTGATATCTATTAATATACAAAACAAGATAGATTCAGACTGCAACGATTTAATATCTTGCATAAGTTATACTTTATTCCAGTTAAAATGTACAGGATGGGTGAGTTGAGTCACTCATCTGTCCTAGGTGTAAAGAGGTACATAGTTCTGTACTACATATGTTATGGTCATGTCCCATCATTAACTCATTCTGGCTTCTAATAAAATCGAAAATGGACCCATTATTGGGCCTCCAAGATGATTTTACTCCAGAAGTATGTATCCTAGGTGATTTTAGCTCTCTAGCTGGAAGTTCCCACAAACTCAAATGGCTTTAATTTCAGCCGTTACTAAACTACTTTTTCTGAGACATTGGATGGACTCAGTTCTCCCCACCTGGCCAGAATGACTTGCTGAAATGCTGTCATCTTTAAATATTGATAAATCAATAGCCCATATATTTAAGTCTGTACATGTTTATAATCTGAGACTTGAAAGTTTGCGTACACTACTCTCCATCTCTACTGATTGAGGTATCCAGATGCCAGCATGTTCTTACAGGAACAGGGGAGTGGGATTTAGGGGATAAGATGGTGGGGGAAGGTGGGGGAGACTGTTTAACAATGGGGTGTTTAGTTTGTTTCATTTGTACTGTGTATACTGTTGTTAATTTATGTTTAACTTCTTTTTTCACTATTTGTTTATTTTGTTTACTATTTATTATGTGGATGGTTTGATCTATGTTTGTTATTAACAAGTTCTTTCAATAAAGCACATTAAATTGCAAAAAAAAAGAAAGAAATAGGGTAAAAAACCAAGTCAAAGTAGTCAAGGCTAATTACCGCAAAAACAAGCAGTATGCCTTCCTCAGCATGCCAAAATCCCTCTGGAATGGAATTAATGACATTCTAGGCAAAACTCATAAACTGCTTCCTCACTCTATTTTTATTGGTGAGTTCCTAATTGAGCATGACGTGAATATAGGACATACCTTTAATAACACATTTACTGATCTCTCTTCCTACACTCCAGCACCCCCAGTCACCCTGTTGAAGTCTATACCACCCCTAGGAATGCAACGCATCCCAAGTTCTACCTTAGGAGATTAACCTGGGCAGACACATACAAATATTTTACCCACATAAAAATATCAACTTGTATATGGCCTGATAAAATAGACATGAAACTCCTGAAATCTGTCGTATGTGAATTTACTCATCCCCTCCAACTCATCTTTAACTTATCACTCTCAACTGGGCAAGGGCATAAAATCTGGAAAATGGCATATCTAACCCATGTCCACTAGGGGGGTGCTCAAGACCTACCCACAAGCTACTGTCCCATTTCAATCTTGTCCTCCCCCTCTCTAAAACACTTGAATAAATTGTAAATGACCAGCTTACCCAATACCTGAACCAATATGACCTACTATCATGTGAACAGCATGGGTTCTGCAAGAACCACAGTACCTTAACTGCCCTATTAGAATACACTGACCATCTTCACTGTGCCCTGGACAGAAGGGAGCTTGCTGGCTCCATATTCATTGAGCTCACCAAAGCATTCAACACTGTCAATCATGCTCTTTTCTGCCACAAATTAACTAATCTAGGCCTCTCAGTGGAAGCAACTGACTGGATAAAAAAATTATCTTACAGCTAGAACCCAACCGGTGAAATGCAGAGCGTCCCTCTCAGACTACAGATCTGTGACAGTGGGGGTCCCCCAAGGATCAGTCCTTGGTCCCCTTCTGATCAGTCTAACATACTAACATACTAAAATGCCAGCAGAATAGGCCTAATGGTCTTTCGTGTCTGCTCGTTTGGTCAGCCCCCACCCTGGGTGCTGACCTTGCTGCCCCCCTTGCCTTCTCTGGCTTCTCCCTTCCAAGTTCTGGATATTCTCGCTGCATTGGATTTTGCTTCCAGAACCCTTCCCCTGTACCTGTTCCACCCCCTCTTGAACCCCTCCACCATCTCTGCCTCCACCATCCCCCTAGGCAGCACATTCCATGGCTCCACCACCCTCTCAGTGAAGTAGCACCTCCTCCTTTCTCCCCTGAATCTTCCCCCCTCCAGCTTCCACCCATGCCCTCTAGTGGCCACCTTCTCCTTCCTTCAAAGCACCCTGACTGTTCCTCCCCTATTTACCCTCTTCATGTACCTGAAGACCTCTATCATGTCTCCCCGTTCCCTTCTCTCTTCCAGTGTGTACATATTTAGCTCTTCGAGCCTCTCCTCATAGGTCCTGTCCCCCAATCCCCAAATCATTTGGGTTGCCCTCCTCTGGACCCTCTCTAGGAGTTTAATGTCCCTCTTTAAGTGTGGCCTCCAAAACTGCACGCAGTACTCAAGGTGCGGCCTCACCAAGCAGTTATACAGAGGGAGGATCACTTTCCTCCTTCTGGAGGTTATCCCCCTAGTGATGCATCCCAGCATCCTGTTGACCTTGGCTGCTGCCCTCCTACAAGTCTCCGAGTTGTTCAAGTCTCTTTGTCAATGAATTTCCTAAAGCTTGCAACTCCACAAAACTTCTCCTATACGCTGATGATGCAGTCAGCACCGCAACACATAGTAACCCAGCCTATATCCAGCATAGCCTCCAAACTGACTTCGCTGCTATCAGTGACTGGTTCTCAAATAACCTCCTCATTCTAAATACGAAGAAAAGTAAATCCATGCATTTCCATATCAGATGTAAGACCCCTTCCCCCTCCCCACCCTGTTCATTACCACTGCCTCAGGTGCCCCAACTGAACAAGTTGCCACCTTCAAGTACCTGAGGATAATCCTTAACTAGGGCTTAACCTACTTGGCTCATGTGGACATGCCAACTAAAGAAGCCAACTCCAGACTCAGCCTGCTCTATAGGCACAGAAAAGCCTTCCTCTCTGTTATCAAACAACAAAATGTCAGATGCTACATCCTCAGTCTCATAGACTATGAACTTATGATCTATGATGCCACCTCTGACAGAGTACTCAATAAGATGAGAGGCTGAATGAACAGGGCCTGCCGCTATGCACTCAACCTAAAATGAGACTTTCATAAGTGCACCCTCTATAACAACCTAGGTTGACTTAACCTTGATTCCCAACTGCATTATAATACCCTTGTCACTGGTAAAAAAAAGCCTTGCTTGGATTACTATCCCCAGGGGTCTTGTCCAGGCTGAGTCCAGTGACCTCCAGGTACCCAGCTAGAGCTGAACAACCTATCTCCATGGTGCTACCACAAAGGAATCCTCTTTTGGTCAGGCTTGTTTCTCTTTCAGTTTCCCAAAACTATGGAACTCCCTTACCCCATTACTCAAAGTCACTGGCTTTCTAATCAACTTTAAGTCCCAGCTTCTAGCCTCTCTCGCCCCTCAAACCCATGTGACTGCTATTGCTGACCTGTCTACTACATCTCTGAACCTTCCCCGACCCTTATGCTTTCTTTCTTCTCCAACCAGGCTCCATTGTTACCCCCTTGTATCCTGTGCACCTATGTTTTTATCCTGTCTCCTTTAATCAAATTTCATTTTAAGTTCACCTCAATATAACTGAGTTATTTCCTATTGTATAGCATACACTGTACTTCTGTCAATTTCAACTGTAAATATGTAAAATACTTGTGTCAGTGCTAAGCTGTTCTATGTGACCCTAGACCCTTTGAAAATAAGCACTGCCTAAAGGATCTTGTGTAATAAATAAATAAAACTGGAAATAACAGGCAGGAGATAGACAGGCTGACTCTGCTCCTCCCCTTCAGGTTGTGCTTTGCAATGTGAGTTCACTGAGGAATAAAACCACAGTGATAGAAGGTTTCATGACACATTTCTAGGCTGACCTTGTTTCCATCAAAAAGACCTGCCTGGGTCATGGCCCTGGCCCAGTGCTGGGGCTTCCATTCTGGATGGGTATTCTGTGGTACATTCCCTGAAGTGGGAGTGCAGAGGGAGCAGCATGTTCATCTGTTTTAGATCCACTCTGGAACATGGCATGCCCCATGGGTGTCACTAGGTCATCTGAATACATACCTGGTAGGAGTGGGCCAGGTGCAGGCTGCCAGATCATTCTAGTGTACCAGCCTCTGGTGCACAGGAGTTATTTCTTGCAGGAACTGATGGACTTCATTGCTGTCATGGTCTTGGAGACCCTAAGGCTGCTGGTTCTCAGGGACTGCAATGATTACGTCTACAAAGAATCTTCATCTTTTGGCCAACAGTTCCTACAGCAGACGTCACAGCTGGGCCCATCATAGACTGTTGCCACTGGAACCCACCAGCACAGTCACACCTTGGACCTGGTCTTCTCATTTGGTCTTGACATCAGTGAAGCCATGGATGATTCAATCATGTGGTTGGATCATGAGGCCATGTCATTCTTTTATCTAGCCCCCTCCCTCCATTTTCTCCCCAGAACCCATGGAGATGATCCGTTACCACCTTAAGAAAAATCTGGAGCCTCATACATTCTTTATGATTTTAGAATTATTGGGTATCAGCTTGTGCAGGTGGAGTCAAGGAGGCTGTGGAGAGCTATAACATGACTCTTACTGCCACCCTTGACTCCATAACACCCAATCATGTTTATCCCTTTACTTTCTACTGTAGCTGTCTATGGTATTGTGAGGGGCTGAGGTGCTTGAAGACTAAGGAATGGAGGTTGGAGCATTCTTGGAGGAGGTCCTGTATTGTTGAGAACAGACTGGAACTAAAAACTCATTACATTGAGTGTCGGTGGTCAATCACTACAAAAATGACAGCGTTCCTGTTGAGGGAGATTGTCGTGGAGAAGAACTGACCAGCTCACTTTTTTTCATAATATAGAGATGTTGATTACTGCGCCACCCCCCCCCCCCCGTCTACACTCTAGAAAATATTTTTCTGTCAAAGACTGCTATGGAATTTAATCTATTTTGTTTCCTTCAAGGTGTCCTCTATCTAAAATGAGATTTCTTCAAGTGGCCTGTCATGCACTGGCAGTACCAGTCCTGTGCTGGGTCAAGGCAATTGGCCTCCTTGGCCAGAGTTTTGCTCAGTTGAGGATAACAAAATCCTCCAGCTGGTCTCAGGATTGTGACCCATTTACTGTCAGTCTGATCTAATGCCCACCTAGCTGCTTACTGGCTGTGGGAAGGGGAAGACGTGGGTCTGATTATGCAGATGGTACCCAACTGTAACTGTCTGAGGCATTAATGCTTGGTGAAATTGTGAAAATCAGTTTTACAAACATTTGGTGAAAGTGCTCAATTTAGAGGAACTTTTGCACAAGTTCAAGAACTGGGCACATTATATGCAAAACTGCAGTTTCCACATTGTATTGTATGTGTTTCTGAAAATAATGTGCATTCTCATTCAAGTAGTGCCAGGTGAATCCTTCTACTAGTCACATGACCCACGTAGATGCAATCTTGTGATATGGCAGGCATTTTGCACTCACCATGTGGCTTTTGGTGAACCTTGAATGAAACTGCACAATTTATATGATTGCAGTTCTGTAAAATGTGCAGTTTCAAAAAACGTGCAATGTCCACATAGGAAAAATAGTACAATCTTACCAAACCACACTTGTTTAGGAGAGAGGAAGGGTGTTTTCCGTGATTTCTGGTTGTCTTTCACTGAGCATGCTCCAGTGTTAGGCAGCCAGCTCTATGCATCTGAGAGACAGCTGTCAAAGTAGCCACACCGGTGAAGGTTGATTCTCAAACAATCCTTGATCAAATAAGGCCTAAAATCTTTCTTTTTATGTGGGGGAAATCTGTCAGAAGATACCTGGCAATGTGGCTTCTGATGTTATTTTTGCAGTGTCTTTAGTTTATATGATGAATTTATGAAGGTTTAATTTGGGTATAGAAAATTACATAGAAAAGTAACAGGTTGTATTTTTTGGACTCGGTACAAATGCCCTACTGATAGGTGCTCGGTCATGTGAAGCAGCGTGGCACTATGCTGGCAAATTGTGCTACTGTTTGTATATTTTTTGTGGTTAATAAGTTTTATTGATTTGACTTATTAAGACGATGCAAACATTAAAACAGTCGGATACATTGCAAAGATCTTATAGACTGTTACATATGTCTGTAGAAGCAGAGAACGGAACACGCTGGCCAAATAGTAACGAACTGAATATACTAGCCAGGTAAGCAGTAGGATAATACTCTGTGCCTGGATGCACAACACCTATCCAGCTGGAGATTAACTTTGAAAGTATTAGCAGTTGGTGCACTGCATTATGGCTAACGCATGCAAACATATCTCACCTGGCCCCATCCTGCTAGTTTCTGCAGTATTTGACAAAGCATCAGAAATTATGAGAGGTCCAGGGCCACTGTCCTCTACTTTATGCCTACAAAATACAAGAGATCACACACACAAAGCAAACAGGTCTTCATTGTCAGAGAATATACTATCCCTTTACTGATATTATACCATGTCATCCATAGAGCAGGGTCCCCTATAACTCAGTAACAATCTCTCCAGCACTTGCCCCTAAATGCACCATGAGAAGAGACCATTATAGTAGCATGGTTGTGCCTATTACTGTTTGTATCTTAAAAGAAAAAAATGAGGGGGGGCAGAGGCAGCAGCCTAGCAGGACAGATGTGTTTCAATGTGACTGTGTTGGATCGGCAAAGGTTTTGGATTAAAACTCTAATCTACCCGCTGCAAACAACTTATCTTTAACTTGGACTTATTTATCTATCTGTGCCACACCAGGTGCTTCAAGTACTTTATAAATGGGATGTACCTGAGGACAAGGAAAACAGGAAAATGCCAGAGCCTGGCCTTCCAACTTAACCACCATGCCGAAACCCAGGGATGCTCCTGGAGAACAGCCTGCAACACTCAAATCTTTACAACCTGTAGTCACTCTTCCAACCCAAACGATTCAGTGGCTAGACAAAACGTTTGATCAACAGTCAGAGCACTTGGTCCTTGTCTAGCAAAAAACAGATGCAGTGACAAATTCTGCGGTAGAAGTAAGCCAAGTGGTGGGAAAACTACTCACTGCCTCTGTCAGTATGATCAAAGACCAAGAGGCAGTACAGAATCGATTGGAGCAACTTGAAAATTTAACCCGGGCCACTAATGTGCACTCTTTGGAGGTATCAGAAGGCAGTGAAGAAGGGAATTTGATCACGTACCTGGAACATTGGCTCCCAGAGGCAATCGGTCTTGGCTATGCTATTCCAATTTTGAAGGCCTGCAGGACCATGCTACACAGGGCAACAACATTGCAGGATGGCCCCAGAACAATCCTTTTTTCCGTGGCTACCTCCAGTCAGCATGATAAAATCCTACGCGCAGCAAGAGAGCAAGCACCAGTCAATATCAGGGAGTCCAGAGTGCTTTTCTTCCCTGGACCATTCTTATGATACCAGCTCCCGGAGGAAAGCCTTTGATGGGATTGCTGCAAAATTGAGAGCAGCGGGCATCCAATGTTGGCTGCTTTTTCCTGCCTGACTTCAGTTCACCATCCAGAATAAAATGTACACCTTCAGTGATGCTAAAGCTGCAGGACTCTTTGTTGTGAAGCTCTCATCACTAAATAGACACTCTGATGCTGAGAAGATCCAGTCAGATGATAGAACTACTTGAAGTAACTGTGTTTATTACAGATGAGACTTTCATTTCTCTTTTTCTCTTTTAATGATATGAACTCAGGTTAGCCCTGCCTAGCAGATGGACTATTGTGGTTTATAGTTTGTGGGTGACCGACTACACATTTCCATCCAGCACTGGTGCAAGTGTTCACCACTCTTTATGAAATAACAGTGGATGGGTGGATGTTATGTATGCTGGGAGATAATTACTGGGCTAGGGCTCTCTAGGGTTCAATGTTGGGGTGGTATCAGGTTTTCAAGGGGAAGTTGTTCTTGGCACCACAGGGCTGGGACTTATTTTTCAGTTTGTTTTTGTTATTTAGGGACAACAATAATTTTCACAACTATGGGCTGCATCATGTGCCATAGCTAGAATGGCGGACAGCGTGCACTCAAAGCACCATGTGATGTGGGGCCATCCGTACTAATGCCTCTGCCACTTCTGGCAGTCCATCTCTTTTTTACTGTTACAGAGCTTAAGTGGCAGGGATGGCCTTTGCTGAGGAGGATGAGTTACTTGGGTGCCATATGGCTAATTCCCCAATTTCACTTTTAAATGAAGTTCCTAGTATATATTCTCCCTGTTTTACTGTTTGAAACTGTGGGAGAAAGAGGTTTCTATATTTACATTGATATTTATTTAATTTATTTATTTATTTCAGTTTTGGAATTACAACCTTTGAGCCAAACTGGCTCTTTTACAAAGGCTTCAAGTCAGTAGAAGAACAGACAAGGCAGTACAATTTACATCATATGACAAGAACATACAATAGCCAAGTGACAAGACTATTTTACAATCAAGATAAATGTAGAGTATAACCTCAAATACAAATACTTTTATTACAGAAATATCTCTAGTCTATAGGTCTATTTATTAAGTGCAGGTTGCTTGTAGCTGGCAGCCAAAATTGGCTTTGTCAAAGAAAGAGGAGGAGGGAGGAGGTATGGAGAGTATTGGCATGGGTACAGAGGAGGCATATTGTATAATGTTATTAGGGGATATGAGAAGGGGGTATGGTGATGAGGGAGAACAAGCTGGTAAGTGCTGTATGCATGGGGCAACCTAGGGGAAGTATAAACCAAGAGGAGGGAAGGGGGTGAGGACTCATGGGGTGAGAGGGATAAGAAGGTGTGGGGGTAAGGGTTGGAAGTCTAGGGGACGGAATGGAACTCCTACCATTATGCACAGCAGTTGCACTCTTGGGATTCTACCAGGAGGTGATGGAGTTCTTTTTTTAATTGGCTGAGTTTCTTAGGGTGAAAAAGGGAGGGGGGTAGGTCGTTCATCCAGAGAGGGCCTCGATAGGAGAGGGACCTCTGGGCGAAGGAGGTTCATTTGTAAGGTACATGCAGTACCCCTCTAGCAGAGCATTGGGTTGTTTTAGCATTGGGATTACATTGGAAAAGCTTTGAAGTTGATTCTGGGACCAGTCCTAGGAGGGCTTTTTTATCCTATGATACATGCTTGGTACTGGGACCTTAGAGGTAATGGGAGCTAGCCAGTTGTGGAGTAGACTGCAAGAGTGGGAATACCAATTAGCTCCTAGAACAAGTCGACAGACTTTGTTGAGCAGGAGTTTAATCCTTCTGAGAGAAGTTTTAGTAGCTGCACTATAATAGTCAGTCCATAGTCAATGATGGACAGTATTGAGCTTTTGGTGACAAGACTGAGGGCCTCAGTGGTCATAGCATTTTTTGTGTCTGTAAAGGAGTCAGAGTCTGATGTTGGCTGTTTTCACGACATGGTCAACATGAGTGTCAAAAGAAAAGGTGTTGTCTAGGAATAATCCCAGGTATTTAAAGGTAGTTACCTGTTCGATTACGTCACTTTTGTTGCTTACTATGGTAAGTGGGCCACCCTGCTTTTCTGAGCTTTGTAGGTTAAAGTGCATTACTTTTGTTTTTCTGTAGCTCAAGAGGAGTTTGTTGTGAGCAAACCATGACTCCAGTTTGGTAAAGCTACTTTGAAGGGTAGCTGTTATTTCATGGAGGTATGTTCCTGGTACGGAGATCACTGCATCGTCTGTGTAAAGCAGCATCTTAGCAGGACATGCACTTGGCAGGGGAATTGATAAAGAGGCTGAATAGTAAGGGCCCTAAAATTGATCCTTGTGGGACACCCAAAGTAACATTCCAGGGTTCAGAGGATGCACCATTTATCCTAACACACTGGGACTTGTGCAAGAGGTAGCTTGAGAACCAGGACAATGTATTGGTGGAGAGGCCAAGGGCTGCGAGGCTGTTGAGCAGGTTGTGATGATTGACAGTGTCAAATGCTTTGGTTAGGTCAATAAAGACTGACCCAACCATTTTTCCACCATCCAGGGAGTCATATAGGTATGAAGTAAAGTCAGTGAGTGCAGTAATAGTGCTGTGGGATTTACAAAACCCATGCTACTGAGGGCAAAGTAGGTTATATTTGTTGAGGTAATCCGTGAGCTGATCTGACACAATTCTCTCTAAGGCTTTTGAGAGTGGTAGTAAAATAGATATGGGGCGGTAGTTGATTATGCTGGTCCTGTCTCCACTTTTAAAGATTGGGGTGACAAGAGTGGTTTTCCACTTGTCAGGGAATACGTGCGACTTAAGGGATATGTTAAATAGTTATAGAATAAGGGGTGCTGGCTGCACATTCGAGCAGACTTGATAGACCTCTAGGCCTTTATCTGCTGGCAAATTTCGTATGTTCGTATAGTTGCATTAGTGGGTGGGCAAGCTCTTCTAGGGTGATGATGAGAAGTTTCATGTCATATCACTACGCATTCAAGTTTTGCCAAGGATCTTCTTCACATATTTAATAGTGTCTGCCTTTAGGATCATTTTGAAATAGAATGGGGGTTGAGTGGTGCTTGTGGTGCTAGCAGGGTTTGGGGGCCAGCTTTTAGGGTCAGTAACAAAGAACTCTTGAGGGAGGATGGGGCTGAGGTCTATAAAGGCCAGATTAAAGGCATTAGCTAACTCTTTGGGTTGCTGGAGAGGGCCCACATGGGTGACAATTAGATCTGGTGGAGCTTAGGATTCTTTCCCAGTCAGTGTCTTCACATTCTCTCAGAATGCTCTCCCATTTCCCCAGCACTTTTGAAGCTCCTTTCTGTAACAGGAAGTCTTAGCATTCCTTATAAAGTGGGTGCATTTATTCCTTGCAGTCTTGTAGGCCATAAAATCTGTCTGTCTTCTGGTGGCTCTCGCTGCATGCCAGAGGTTGTCCCTATTCTTCATTAGTTCTAAGAGGGGTCTGTTAAGCCAAGGATTTCTGGTGTCACTAGGCCACTAGTTTGCAAACATTATCATTGTAAGCCACCCTCAAGATATAGAAAAAAATCTCAATCCTTCCCTAATTTATTAGAAAACATTAGGGGCCCGATATTCAAAAGATTGCGAGAGCACAAATCCAAGTTTGCCTGCACAAACTGGGTTTTGCTGGATGAACAATATTGAAAAGTCTGGCTAGCATGGGCAATCAGGGTTTGTGCCCAGGCAAGATTCAGAGGAGGTGCAATGTAAATGAAGGGTCAGGCACCTGAATATTGGCACAGTCCCGTATTCAGAGTATGTATGCTGTGCAAGGCCATTTTGCTCAGTCCACTTGCGTGGTGCACATACAGCCAATTGAAATGTCAACTCACTCCCAAGCAACCCTAGCAGTTGGTAGAGGAAGTGCAGGGCTACCCAACCTCCAAAACAGTAGTCACTGGTGTCTAGTGGTATCCCCCCACCATTTGCCATCCCAAAGTGAATGATGAAAGTGTCCCTGGTGCCCAATGGTCCCTCCCCCCACCGATTGCTGGCCCATTAATAAAAAACAACATTCCGTAGGGTCTAGAGGTTCCATCCCCACCAATTGCTGCCCTGGAGTTATAAATGTATGTTTCCATTGTATCTAGGGATCCTTCCCCCTGCCAGTTGCAGGGCTATTGATAAAAAACAATATTCCCTGGTGTCCAGTGGTCCCTCCCCCCACCTGAAACCATGCCTGATCAATGCATAAGTGTTTCTTGTGTCTAGTGGTCCTTCCCTCCACCCACACCCATGCCGGATCAATAACTAATATTCCCTGGTGTTCAGTGGTGCTCGTCTTTCCATCCCTGATCCCTGTAAAGTATGGTGAACCCATTCCCTGGTGTCTAGCAGACTCACCATCCCCCCACCCTAGCAGCTGGTGCCCCACCACTCCAACCCCCCATCCCGACCTCGAGCTGGAGACTGGCATTGCCAACAACCGAGCTGTAAGTGAGTGCATACTGTATACAGTGCATGCTCACTTTCTGACAGCTCAGTGAGCTGCCTAGCAATTAGTGTGTACTGTATACAATATGTGCTCACTGACAGCTCAGTTGGCAGCCGACTGTGGTGGACATTAGAAGGCTGTGCCGGTTGCTGGCTAAGGGTCAGTATGGAGGGAGGACCGGGGAGGTGGGGCACTACCTGCTGGGGTGGGATGATCTGCTAGACTCCAGGGAATGGGTTCACCATACTTTACTAGGGATTCCAATCAGGGATTGGAAGGGGGAACCACTGGTCATCAGGGAATATTAGTTATTGATAGGGCATGGATGTGGGTGGGGGGAGGGACAACTGAACATCAGGGAAGGTTTATTTGTTAACATTAGGCCAGGCGAACAGTGGGGGGGTGGAACCACTAGATGCCTAGGACAGTTTATATTTTATTACTGGGCTGATGACTGGTAGGGGGAGAACAATAGATTCCAGGGACGGTTGGATTTTATCAACAGGCTGGCGATCAGTGGAGGGAGGCCACTAGCACCGGGATAGATCTCGGGGACTGAACAAGTTGGGAGCAGCGCCGCACTACTTTGTCAGGTTGTCCATGCAAATGAGCCTATGATGGGCTTGCAAATGGCCCCTTAGTGCCTTGCATGCCCAGTTAGCTCATTTGCATGGGTCCATTTGAATATGGAAAGTTTATTGTGGGCACCAGCCACTGTGGAGTCCTATTTTGAGGGCCATGTCTGTACTGTGCTAAGTAGCCCAGTGCCGGGACATAGTACTGTGTAGAATTTTCAAATTCTGCTGGAATGAAATTCTGTGGAATTTATCAAAATTCCACCTAAATTTTGCCAAATTTCACCAGAAACAGAATGGTGGAATTCCACAGAAGAAAATAGTTTTAGAATGATTTTCCACAGAAAAAATGCTGTGCTGTGGAATATTATTCTGTGGATCTCAGTATCAGAAATTGTTGCAGAATAATTTGCCATGGAAAAATGTATTCCACAGATCACAGCTGGTGGAATTCCGCAGAAGAAGCAGTGACATTCTGGCAGAAATTCCACTGGTGGAATGGTCATTCTGTGCTAATTCCTCCAGCAGATTCCACATTCTGCACGGAACTACTAGGCCGCCATGTCCCTATATTTAGTCAAATAGTGCCGGCGTGCTATTCCACTGAATATAGCATTTCTGGACACCTGGGCAACCACAAGGCACAGCGCTAATTCACCTTTTTATGTTTGCTAGCATGCATGTGCAAGAAACATTATGTGGCAGCTTAGGAGAGAAGTGGGTTGTGGAGGTGCGGCACTGTGGCAGCCAATGCCGGCACTGCATTTGTGGGCTTGGCACTGTTCACTCAGTGCAGGCCCAGTGTCCTGATGACAGTGGTTCTGCAGAAGTGCCACCAACTTGAAATGATTTGGCCGCTGCAATGAGGGGCCGCCTCGTCATTGCAGTGTCAGCCATTCCCCTGCATGAGGGAGTGACCCATCATTGCAGGGCGGTACCTTACCTGGTGTAACATTTCCCTAATCATTGTGGTGGTAAGCCCCATGAAAGCCGACAGCATTGCCCAATCCCTCTGCCAGCATGCTGCCTCAGACCCAGTTCATTTGCTGATGGAGGAGCCCAATCCCCATCGGCATAATGCCCCCATTTGTTGTGTGCCGAAGGGGTGCTCAGCCCCTCGGCATCATGCCCTCCCCCCCCACACACACACATTTCTGTGCTGATGGGAGCCCAATCCCCGTCGGTTTCAGTACCCCCACCCCAAAATGCAGGTGGCACACTGGAAGCCCATCCCAGTCTGCACATAGGAAGCCTGCAAAAAAAAAACCTTACCGCAATGTCTTTTATTTAAGTTGTGTCCCTTGAACAAAGAAAATGGTCCCTCATGATCTCACCTGCCCTCTCCCCAACCCACATGCAACCTCTGCACATCCACCTCCCCACACCCCCCCCTTACCCCAGACTTACCTTCGGAGCCTGGTGCGATGATATTCGGTGGACCAGGAACACATCTACAACTCTTCAGAGCTGACCAAGAACTGAAGAAATCCCGATAAGCTGTATAATGGCATAAATAGGGTTTTTTTCAACTTATGTGGCTATCTTAGCAATGTTTTGGACTTTTGGCACCAAATTTTCAACATGGGTTTATTAGGACCCCTCCTCATGAATTCAGTTACTGTCATGATATGGAATCACCTTTCAGGACTGATTAACAAAATGGCAGTGCCACTGTTCATGAGGTGGGCTCTCAGAAAACCTACAGTATGTCGCAAATTTGGTGAGAAAAAATCCAAAAAATGACTGTTTTATAAGTGTGCATTGTGCAGTTTTCATGCACACTCATAACTTTATGAATCTATAATATTTTTCACTTTACATTTTCAACATTGGTAATTTTTGACACCTCCTTATGAACAGTAAAGCTCTCATTTTTCACATCTTGGCCAAAATGGGTTTTCGCACTTCCGGTGCAGGTTAGCACGGTCACTGTGGGAAATCAGTTTTAGGGACAGATTAAGAAAATGATAGTGACACTGTTCATGAGCAGAGGTGCTAAAATGCCTATGTTGAAAATTTAGTGATGAAAGTCCATAAAATGACTGTGTTACTAGCGTGCCGTGTGCAGTTTCCACGCACCCTCATAACTTCGCAAATTTTTAGTATTTTCACTCCAGGTGTTCAGCATTGGCATTTTCAGACCTCCTTATGAACAGTACAGCTGTCATTTTTCACATCCTGGCCGAAATGTGTTTTCACACTTCCGGCACACAATAGTGCGGTCGCTGTGGGAAGTCCGTGTTCGGGACAGACTAAAAAAATCACAGTGACACTGTTCATGAGCAGAGGTGCTAAAATGCCTGTGTTGAAAATTTAGTGACAAAAGTCCATAAAATGACTATGTTATGAGCTCACATTGCGCAGTTTCCACGCACCCTCATAATTTTGTGCATTTGTAATATTTTCACTCCAGATTTTCAACACTGGCATTTTTTACACCTCCTCATGAACAGTATAGCTGTCATTTTTCATATTCTGCCTGAAATATGCATTTACACATCTGGCACAGAATAGCATGGCTGCTGTGAGAAATCAATGTTCGGGACAGATTAAAAAAATTATAGTAACAGTGTTCATGAGTAGAGGTCACAAAATGCCTATGTTGAAAATTTGCTGAAATAATTCCACTAAATGACTGTGTTACACACATGTGTTGTGCAGTTTCCATGTACGCTCGGAAGTTTGAGCATTTTTAATATTTTCATGACAGATTTTCAACATTGCCATCACTACACACCTCCCTGTGAATGATACAGCTGTCATTCTTCACATTCTGCCCGTACTGTGTTTTTGTATATCTGGCACAGAATGGCACGGTCGCTGTAGGAACTCAAACTTCGGGGCACTTTAACAAAATCACAATGCCACTGTTCATGAGAAGAGGTCTCAAATGCTTTCATGAGGTGGGGGTCATAAAAAGGCCATGCTGAAAATCTGTAGTGCAAATACAAACAAACGCTCAGGACATTAGGGTTTCCAACCATAATGTCCCACCCTGTACAGATTGACTGGCATCAGGGTTGTGCCTTTGGATTGCCGACTGTAATGCTCATGCCATCCCACCCCCACCCTGCAGCCAGCGATAGGCATTGAGGCATGCCTTGGAATCTCTGGCCACAGAGTTCACCCCATTCTCCAACACTGCACCCATTTCAGCGTATGTTCTTATGGAATGGGGTCACTGTAAAGCCGAACACCTCAAGGTACACATCAACATGTGTCAGTGTCTGCAGGATAGGGTGAGGTGAAATGGTATGAACATTATGGGCAATGACCCAAATACATACCCCAATGCCTGTCTGTCTCTGCAGGGTGAAGGTGGGGTTGGCGTGAAGTTCAATACTTCACTGCCATTCCTATTCTGCATCTGTCTAACTCCTGCATTTTCAATGCTAATACCAGCAAGCAAACATTCAGCATTGACAAATACTTGTTGAATATTGGGCCCCAGGCCTCTCCATAGAAACAGTACCATACAATACTTTGCCCTGTACACTAGAAAGAACATGAAATGACATTGATTAAATGACTGAGTTTATTCACTTGGGACTATTCAGTTTTCCTCTTCTCCGTACCAACCATCAACTACTCAAAGTGTAAAGCAGCAGTACTTAATACTGTAAAAATATTGAAACTATTCCTTTTTTATTCCAATTTTGTTCACTCCTTTCTCCAGTCATGTAAGAGTTACTCTGTCTCATAGTTTCACAATTTCTGAGATTAGAAATAGTAAAATGAGAACTCCTTTTAAAATGGTGAGCTCTAGATTTTCAGAACTATTCTCAGCTTTTCTGAACACCAATCATTAAACATCACTTTTCTTGACACTATAGTAGACTAACATGTAACAGGCTCTGCCCTCTGACCTTGAAGGACAGTGGGTGTTCAAAGATAGCAGTGAATACGGATAAAACCTGAGAATGACCGTATTAAAATGAACACTCCTTTTCAAATGATTACAGATCTTTAACAAATGCTAAAGCACATTCAACCAGAGGAAGTGGGAGCATTTTACAAGACAGTAGAAAAAGGGGTGATCTAACATAGAATAAAAAATTATAAGTTCAAAATATTCACTGTAACATTCATGGATGCTTTTGATACAGTACATTATCAAACATTACTGGACCTTCCCTAAAATTGTTTGGAGCCTCGGCAGGGAGGAGGCTGGCCTCACCATTTGAAAAACCCTGCACTAGGCTGTAAACAGGTTTGGTACTACTGCAGGTGTCAGACCACAGGATGCAGTATGAAATTACCTCATCCATAATTGCTGTTTGTTAGTGCTGTGCAGAATGTGGAATTCTGCCAGTGAAATTAATGTGGAATGACCATTCCACCGGCAGAATTTCTGCCAGAATTTCACTGGTTCTTCTGCAGAATTCTGCCTGCTGTGATCCATGGAATAAACAACATTTTTTCCGTGGAAAATCATTCCGCAACCATTTCTGATGAAAATATTGAGATTGCACAAATGTTGTGGAAAAAATAATTCTGCATTTTTCTGTTACAGCACTCCATCAGTCTGTGTCCAGCAAAATCTGGAAGAATTTTGTTAGAATTTAAAACATTCCACAACATTTTGTTATGCTGGAATTCAAAAATTCTGCACAGCAGTATTATTTGTTTATTACTTTGTCATCTGTGTCTCTTTTCTTGTTTTAATCTCCACAGTCTTTAAAGCCTGCCCTTAATATAGAACCAAGATGACACTTTCACAGATGCTCCAACCACTGTCATTACTGGCTGCAAGCAGTCAATGCTTCCTAATGTTCACCTGCTACTACCAAAGGCTGCTACGGTAAGCACCAAATGAAATGCATGGTTTGGTGCCTTTTAAACCCAGTTTAACTTTGACTTTTAATTGGAGGGTTAAGAAGCAAGAACGTGGTCTCTAAATAGTGTTACTACTCATAAAATATTAGTGACTTCTGGGTTCTGATACTAAAATGTGTGGATACTGAATATAGATGCATTTTTAGCAACATCAGCATTAGAATAATTGGCTGTTTAGCAGTTGGTCTGAGTAGCAGTAGCTGCAGTTTATATTATCAATTTATACTCCATCAGTGGTGATAAATTTGCCCAGATAAATTTGTTCATACAGCACCAGTGAAGATAAAAAATGGTAAGATAACAAGTAATATCTTTGTAGATAACCTCTAGAAATTATGGTACTATATCTAGCTTTTAGTGGTGTCTCAGTTGTTATCTTTGAGGTTAGCATCATCACAGTGCAGTACAGAACCAATAAGAGATCAGCTTTAACAATACTGACATCACAAGAACACTGCTATAGAGCACTGTATAGCAATGAAACCAGCAGTTGAAAAAACAGAGATACAGTTAAATACTTAAAGAAACAGCAGAGTTAAAAAACAACTCATAAGTAGATTTAAAAATGGAATATACAATGGTCTGACTCAAAATATACAGTTTATAATCACTTGTGAGAGGGCAAGCCTTTTACAACTCACAAGTTGCTTTGTCACTTTTGACATATGCTCCTGCCTCCTCACACTTGAAGATAAATGTCATATTTTGACTCAGACCATTGTATATCCTTTATTTACCACACCATCTAATTGCCAGATAAACATTAATCTAGAGGTTAGATACAGCATATCAAAAACAGTATCCTGAAACTAAAAACATTAAGAAAGCAGTTTTAACAATGTTGATGACATCACAATAGCTCTGTCCGGCCCTGAAGCTAGGTGCTGGATTCAATGAGAAATTGATAAATCTTCTGATAAACAGCTACTTGGAAGTTTTAACTTTAGAACTCATGTATACAGTAAATTGATGAACCATGGCTTGATTTAAAATACACCGTTTATCTTCACTTATGAGTGGTAGGATTTTTATAACTCATTTGTGGCTTTGCCACTTATGAGTTGTCATCTTGCCCCCTCACAACTGGATATACATTTCATATTTTGAGTCAAGCCAGTGTGTGCCCCTATTTATGTGACACAGTAATCCAAGTACAAGAATACACTGTAGCCTATTAAGCTGTCATGTGGTGTATGTGCCAGCCATGGTATATACTATCAATTCATTTTAAGCAGCAATCTAAGTTGCAGCAATGGTTTAAACCAACTTTTTGTTTTCTACATTGCTATCGAAAGAGATACAGCAGTCTAAGTACCAGGATACCAGGTAGCCCAACATGCTTTCTTATACTTTCCCCTTCTCTCTTGCTTACACTGCCAAATTTAATTAAAGCAGCAGCCTAGGCAGTGGCAAAGTTTAAAACATTTGTTTCTACAGTATGTCAGATTTATAACAGATACAGTGACCTTTGTACTAACATTTTAAATTGCCTAACAGGTTGTCCTCTGGTGTCCATTTGTCTTATAATTATGCCATCAATTGTTTTAGACAGCGATCATAACTGAAGTAGTACAGATTTTTTCTCAGCATCAATATATTACTAAGTAGAATATTTTAAGTACAGAGCCAGCATCTCTGATAGCCTAACATGCTGTCCTTTAGTGTCCATGACACATTTATTCTAAGCAGCAGTTTATCGACCAACAGTGGTCCATACAGAAATTGTTTTTCAATGTAGGTATTGTACAATACTAGATACAACAGTGTAAGTACCAACATCTTTGGTAGGCCAGCAGTTTGGTCTACAGTGTCTGTTCTCCCTGATGTACACTACTATTTCTTTATTTTCAGCATTCATATTCATTTAAAATCTCTGTTTCACTAATTTAATAGCATTACTATAAATATGAAAAGGATTATAAAATAACAAAACAATGTATGCTACAGTGTACTCTGTAATTTGAATTCTGCACCACCAGAATTATTTTACAACTATATTGCCCTACTTCCAAAATTCAGCACGTGGAATGTTTATTAGGAAATACAGGAGTTCAAAATTTTGCAAAATTCCACAGGTAGAATGATAATTTTTTAACGTACCCACAGATAACAAAGGTCCCATGTTGATCCTGAGTCTGAATTGTATCTGTTACAGGGTAAGCAGCAGTGATTTCTCTTGTAATCAGGTAAATGTAGGAGGAGGATATTTGATCATCAGCAAAGGCACATTAGTAATGAAAACTGCAAGCAGTACCTCACTTTTTTTAATTTGTTTATTTGTAAATGGGGAGTGTGATTGTTTGGGAAACATTTAATAAACATGTTTACCTTTTAATATTAGAAGTTTAATTTTTAGGACCTAATTGAAGGTTTTTAGTGATTAAAGGTGCCAGCCACATTTGTGATGGAGGTCAGTTTTGCATATAGGAAGACTGATTTGTTCATTGTGTAATGTGGCTAGTAACACATACAAGTCCTAAGGTATGCAATACCTGCATACCTAGGTTGGTCTGCTATAAAATCAGGTGGCATAATTTTTCATGTCAGCAGATTCAGCAGTATAAGTTCTAGCACCATCATTAGCCTAACAGGTTGTCCTACAACACCACAGATGGTTTCAAACTTATCAGAAGAAAAACCAACATAAAAGGTGTTTTACTAATTCTACCAGATCTATTTTCAAATTACAATAAGGCACTCCAAGGTACAAAGTTTGCTATGCTGGTTTACCGCACTGCACCTCGTGCCTCACATGCACACCTGAAATGTGATGTTTTCCCAACATAGCATTATCCCAGAGTAACACAAACACTCTTATGCCTTATTGCTTAACTTAATAATTTTTTTTTAAAACTGTATTTAAATTTCACTAATAGGGAACCAAGAAAACATATGTGGTTCTGATGCAGGTGCAGCTTTTTCAACTGAAAATTTACTTGGTACTGGCAGTGTTACAGCAGTTTCATAGACCCTGTAACAGAAACACAACAGGCAAGGAAAACATAAAATACACAGGGAACCATGAATTTCAAGAATATTATACCATGAAGAACTTCTTGTGTTATGAGAACATTGAGAGTGAAGATTAAGTAGTATCTTTTATTTTTTTGTAATGTATGCCTTTGAGTTGTTTAAAAAATGTTAATTATACTCTCTGCATCTTCCTTTCAACAGCGTATTCTCTTTGTCTCTTAATACAAAATTAAATGTTTCTCCCAGCCACTGAGATGAGCATTTATCTCCCTCAAAAATTTAATTTACAATTAAGTCCAGCGAACCTTATTCTGTGTTAAAATGTTAAATTATTTTCAGGCTGCCAGAACTTAACATCACTGTATTTGGAAAGATGTTTAAACCACTCATGCTGACATTGCAGTTCAAAGATCTTCACAGAAGATGGTTTTAGTATGAAAACAAAGTAGACTGGGTGCTGAAGGAAATAATTAGGATATAAATGGAAACTGTTTTGCAGCCCCGGTTTTAATTTATTTTTGTGGCATTTTTTATAGGCAGACTGAGACCTTTTCTGACAGACGAAGCATGTGTTGGTTTTTACTGTATGCAACAGTCACAGCAAAGGTCAACTTGCGCTTGGCATGAGGTTTTTTGCAAGTGTTCAGTCTTGTAATACTACTGTTGTGATGTCACATTGCTGGCATTACAAAAATAATGACATTACAAGCATTATATTATGATGTTTCGACACCACTACTTCCTATGGGAAACACTGGCCTTCAGTGTATTAGAAAGTCATTCAGTATTAAAAAATACTGGAAATTAGGGCTGCAAGTTTGGGTCTACTGTACCTGAGGGTGGAATTGTTTATTGTTTATTGAAAGTCTAGGAATTATAAATACCTTTGAGCCAAGGCTCTTTTACAAAGGTTCCAAGTCAAGAGAAGTACAAACATTTTGGACTAAGCTACATTCATCTATACATAGGCAAACTAAAACAATTGTATATAAACAGAGATTAAAGTAAACAACACTCATTGGTGCATACGCTGCATTAAAGAAATTAAGTAATGAAACATTTAGGTTAGGAAAGTTCAGGGGTCTGTGATTGGGGTGGCTAGGGGGTATGGGGAGGGGGTAGCAGCCAAAGAGAAACTAGTGCAGATTCTCAGCATTGTCAAAGAACAGTGGAGAGGGGAGAATTCGTCTGTCTTTGAGTGATAAATTCCTGCAGAGTCCTGAGAAGACATGGGGTCAATATTATACGTTTGGTTTGACTTTTTTACTAGAGTGAAGCCATCAAACTGAGTAACCTCAAACCACTGGTTCAGGGTTACCGATTTCAACCATAAGGCCTCCAGGTTCCAGTCCCTCCCATACACATTAAAAAATGATGTGACAGAAGCTGACACCATTATTTAAACTAACTCCCTTTCATAGCCCACGTGTGCCATAGGTCCCAAAATATTCTCCCCCCTTTCAGCCATGTGCACAGTGCGCTTGTTCTCAGTGTATATGTAGTCTAGGAATGATGTGCCATGGGGAGACCCAACTAAGCAGCCTGAAATATGACTTAGTGCTTCCCAAATCATAGATTGGGGGTCTTGAGGGGAAGTGAACTTTTAAATGAGGTGTTCTGAAGACTTATGAATGGGTGACTGAGAAGCAAAATACATTTAGACAGAGTGGTGTTAGTGCCTGACATGGTGCCATGGACAATCTACATTATGCTTCCTCATACAGAGAGGGTAAGGAGGGAGGATATGACTAGCTACCACTGTCTTCCAAAACAATGGATTGAGAGTTGGGGTGGGGGGCTATTACATACTGTACATTGGAACCAGACTGGATGCAACGCTGTATCCTGTGACACTGCATGAAAAACATGACTAATTGCCTTTGAAATTGCCTTTTTACTGCAGCAACTCTACTGCAGTATGCTGCAGTTTTGTATTGCATCCTCGTCGGCACCACTGGGCTGTATTGTAGAAGAACAAGTAAAAAGCAGCGCTCACCACTTGTGATTACTTGCACAGACACTGATACAGCACAGTACTACTTAATCCAATTATTTCTGCCACCAGTGATAACAGCAAAAATCAAGTAACAGGTAGATCAATGCACTGGTTGACAAGCACCTGCTGACCTTAAGTGTTGCACCTCCTGCTTAGGGACTTTGTCTGAGGTTATGTCTACCTTACGTGCCATTATATTTAAATGTCCCATTCATAAATATTCATAGGCAGATGTCAGTAGAGGCCAAATGAGAGTAAAACAACTACACTAACCCATATATACATGTACACCCCCATTCCCATGTTTAGGGGTATGCCTAATGGTACTTTGGGGGAGAGGGGTCACAACAGCAAAAGCAGATACCAGGCCCTTAATGTGTAGTTCTTACCAAGGCTAGCTTTGCTGGAAATAGGTTCTTCTGAGCCAGGGGTACCATAGCACAGGTGCTGGGCTGTGGGGAACTTAAAGGGTTAATCAGCAACAACAGTTCAAATAATGGAATGTCCACTCTGGAAATCTTGCTGAAACAGGGGATCCCAATTTAATAAGAAACATGGTCAATCACCAGACTTTTTACAGAGTTGACTACTCTGGGCTTGGGAGCCACAACAGAGCTTACAAGCAATAGTTTGAATGTTCTTTCTGATCATAAAGACTCCCCACCCTTACAGACTAATCCCTGGGCTGGGTGGCCACATATGGATTTCCAGGCAGCAGCTAAACCTCTGGTGTGGGGTGTCCCCTATAACTTTGATGGCAGCATTCTCTCCCACTACTCACTCCTCACAGATGCAGCTCCAGTTTCTCTCCCGAACGTGCGAGAGGACAGAAAAGGAACCCTTGCACACTCAGGGCTCCTTACAAACTTCCTTTCCAGATGCAGGACTTGAGCAGGTGACTCTCACCTCAGACATCTCAGGGCAGATGCTACCACTACCAGTCTCTTCAAACTGTCCATGGTCCAACTGCTAACAGCCCCTCTTTCTTGGAAGAGGCAAACCAGCACAGTGAAACATGCCAGCTGCAACAACAGAATCAGGGTGTCTGACATCTCTGGAATATTAGAGATGGGATGAAAAAGCTAAAGGCAGTGACCAGATAGGGTCACTGGCCACTTTGTCAGGTAGCATAAATGCTCAAACTTGATGGGCCTGGCAGCCCTTATCTCCTGACAGTATCTATGTATCAATGTATCTATGTCTACAATCCATTGTCTGGGACAGCACATCAGTCCCTTGCTCTCCCTTCTGCTCTGACCTCTAACAGGCATACAGCTCCCTTAATTTCTTCCATTCTTGACCCCAGAGCTGAAGGTTCTAATCCCAATCCCACAGAGCACCAACAACAAAATGGCTACTGCCACGTAAGTACTGCTCCTAACTTCTACTATTGTCCAGATCACCAAAACATTGGACAGAAACAGGCAATCACCACTGCTCTTGCAAACCTGACCACCATTAACCCATGGCACAGGAACCTCTCAAGGAGCCACCATTCCAAATATACACAGCCAAAGCCCTGGCAGCAACCTTCAACCCACGTAGACCCCACCAATGGGCAGAGGACATACATATTCAAAATTGATATGGGCCACAAGGACCACAAGAGGGGAATAAAACAGTAAACTCAGCCTCAGGGGTGGGTTACATTTTCCCCTCCTTTAAATGCTCATTGACCCAGTGAGCACAACTCCTTCAGCTATCATGGGCTTGCACTACCTTGGAGTATGCACACTTCCCCACAGAGTAACGAGACATGTGGCCCACTGTGACACCACCATAATGGTGGATTCCAAAATTAAAGCTCAACAGGACCTATAACCAATTGTCCCAACCACAGTAGAATGGACCAATTACCAGGTGTCCTTACCCCGCAGTGCTAAACTGGGACCTAAACTCGGGCTTACCAACCCTGGCCACTGGAGATCCACCAACTGTAGTGCTCAGGGCTGTTTTCCTGGTACCACAGAGGTGGCATCCCAGTCCTCTACTAACATTACCTACCCAACAGAAAAAGAAAAGCTGCCATGCAGCCTAAAGCTGCAGTACCCATTATAACCACACTTCCCAGTGTAAATAACACAGCCCAAACCATTTCAAAAGCATGCAGTACACACCTAAACATACACATTTAAACATTTCAGATGGTGGCTGCAAAGCAACACATTCTAAAATTGTTCCATGTCATGATAGCGATCGTAAAATAGTGATCACTATTATGGCGAGTACATATCGCTGAAAAGCAAATTGGCGATATACACTTGTCAGCAACCTGACATCTGGCAAAAGAAAAAGTGTTTTTGCAGGGGTGCCCCACACTCCCCTGAATTAAGATTACTAACTCTAGGAGGGTGCATGTCGGGGAAGGGCATAGTCCACATTTTCGGGAAAAATTAAGTGCTGCACCCACAGGTGGTGGCAACATTGTAACCTTCCCAGTCCCCAGCCCCAAACCCCATACCTGTTCAGCCAGAGCTAGCCACCATCACTGCCACACCACCGGGTTAGCTTGGCTGAAGCGGCACAACAGCCCCCGTGGACCCTTCCTCTATTCCTTCCCTTTGTTGTGCCCCCCTTCCAGTTGCACTTCTCTACAGTCACTTTCATTGTAGGATCACTACCCTTGCAGAGTAGCCCTTGATGATATAGCTGAAAATGAGTCACTGTTTTTGCAGTCACTCGTTTTCAGTTGCTATCTTCACAGGATACCTGCTAAAATAGTTGACACATTTATTTCCCAGCTAAACAGCACCATAGTGCAGAGTACCAAACTGCTATTTCTATAGTAAAAGAGAACAGTCTTAACAAGAGCTGCAAAGTCCAAGCACTGAACAATCAAAATTAAATCCCCCCTTTAATAGCAGCACCATGGTGCAGAGTACCAGTCTGTTCTTTGCACTGAAAATAATAATGAAAAGTAAAATGTGAATGTTCAGCTGTCAAATGCATACTGTTGGATGGGCATAGTAAGGGCTCTGCAGCCACATATGATTAAATAAGGTAGATAGAAAAGGGTTAGTCTCACCCATTTTTACTGCAGACACAGACTCAGGTCAAAGTCCTCTTGAAACAGAATCTTCGGGGGAAGATGGTACACTTGAAGCCACGGCAGTTCTTACATTTAAGGAAAATAATAATGAGGAGGAGGCTTGGTAGTAGACTGTATGCAGGAGTTTACACCTCAGATAGAAACATAGAAACATAGACTTTGACGGCAGATAAGGACCGCTTGGCCCACCTAGTCTGACCATTTTCCTACCTACAGGATAAACTGCAGATCCTAGTTAACCAACAGTCTATTTCTTCCTACCTCCCACAAAAATTGCCTTATGTCTGTCCCATGCATTCTTGAATTCTCCCGCAGTTTTAGATCCCACAACATCCTCAGGAAGGCTGTTCCATGAGTCCACCACCCTCTCTATGAAAAAATCCTTCTTCACATTGCCCCTGAACTGCCCCCCATCTTCAAATGATGTCCCCTTGTTCTTGCACGTCTCTTTTTCTGAAATATGCTACCCTCTTGGACTTTGTTGATTCCACTGAGGTACTTAAAAGTTTCTATCATGCCCCCCTCCCTCCTTTTATAAAGTTTCACATTATCTGTGAACATCTACGTCTTTATTGCTGGTTATCCATCCTGTTACCAAGTGTTCATTTTATTCCCCCCTTTACCCAGGCTCGAACCCTCAACCTTCTACTCCAAACTCAGACTTCCTACTGCTGTGACATTTTGGTAACCTTGCATGAAGACTTTGATCCTCTTTCCCAGCAGGTCCTGGATCAGCACGTATGTCTTGAATAAAGTAAGGACTAACCAGGTGTAGTTGGCACACTTCAACATCATTATTTTGAATTCTCTGGAGGGCATAATTTGTGCTGTCTGCTCATCCTCT
Organism: Neoceratodus forsteri; assembly: GCA_016271365.2. Lineage (NCBI taxonomy): Eukaryota > Metazoa > Chordata > Ceratodontiformes > Ceratodontidae > Neoceratodus > Neoceratodus forsteri. The sequence goes on along the minus strand of CM028130.1, from coordinate 1,633,168,994 downwards.
TGGTCAGAAGCGATGCTGGGATAGGAGGAGGAGCATCATGAGCACAATCAGACTCCTGAATCCAACTTGAGTGGAGGTGCAGACAGCTTACTAAATGCATATTCTGGTAAGGGCAGCAGTAGACACTCTTAATTAATCTGAAGTGCTACTCCCTGCTGCAAACTCTGGAGTGCATTGGAATTTCAAAAAGAATCATACAAAGTAGTCCACTTTTCTGTTTCATGAGCAGAAAGAATATTTATCAGACTGGCAGTTTTCAGAAGAATTTTCAGGTGGTATACTGAACATGCAAAAGAGTTCTCTGTATGCTAGTGAATGCAGTTGCTAAAGTTGCCAATGCCTACGGAGGCCACAAGCAGAAAAAAAGCTGTTAAACATTTTACCCCGGCAATTTTATGAAATTCGGAGTAGCATGCTAAACCACAGAAAAGGAACAAAAGCAGCGGCACAGTTGCCAGCAAAGTAGAAAGTGGAATGCGGAATCATTAATATTAAATTGGGTACGCGTTTCTGGCTGAAGCTAAATGTACTTGTTTGTCTGTGTATATCCAGCATACAGTAGCTGCCTTTATGAAAATGGACAATAAGGGTTTGGTGGTGAGGAGAAAAGCGTTTGAAAACATACTGTAATGCTTTGTGTGCCTAATTAAATTAAAGAACTGACAAAGGCACGCATTTAATAACTATTGAAGTGAACAATGGCAATTGCATTCTGAGGTGCCCAGGTTTAAATGGTTGTAACAGCCTGCAAGCGCTCTATTTGAGGACAGAAATGGGACCACATAAGTGGAAATAGTGAATTGTAATGGCTGCCAGTGTAAAACCTTTTTACTGAACATAAAAGGGAGAGGTGTGAGAGGAATTGAGGGAAGGGGTTAGAAGATGGGGACAGAGGTGGAGAGAGAAAGAGGAGTTTAAAGAGCCAAACTGTGGATGCTGGTCTGTGTACTCTAGAACCTCTACAGAAACAGAGGTTAACAAAGAAAGACATTGAGCCTTTGGTTAAACTATTCCTGAGTTTTACAAAGTAAATAACACTGGAAAGGAAAACTTTGCGTGCTATATTTGGAAAATAAACAACTCAGGTCGAGTTCTCAGATTTAAAGGACGAAAGCTATAATTGTTGTTGGCAAATGTAGAGTCTGACTAAACTTATTTAAAGCTGCAGAATGATAGAATTCCCCAACTGTGTGTTGTTAGTTAACTCTGAGTCCAGAACTGATTCTGTTAAAACTGGCAAGAAGTAAATCTAAGTTCTGATGTTCACTAGAAGCAAAGAGAACAAATTTAAGTACCAAAAAAAAAGTCAAAAAACACATCTGAGAGATTCAAGGCGAAACCAGAAAGAATACACAAAAACAAAAAAGGATAAAAATACAGAACAGGATTAGGAGAAAATGCCAGTGCAAATGCAGGCAAACAAAACTAACCAAGCAAAATTCACTTTTTCTTTGGTATCCCATCCACCTCTACTAATTTATTGTCTACCCCAATCTCACCAATCCAGAGTCTTAAAAAGGTAGCAATGGAAAACACACCTACTAAAGATATAATGGAAGTTCAGGAATGGGTAGAAAAAAACATATGGGACATACCTGCAGGAAACTTCACCCAAAGTTGACCATATAGAGGAGTTAATATTTCCAAATAATGATGGACAAGCTTCACAGGGAAAAAAAAACATCAACAACACAATGATAAAGAATGAGGAACTAGAACACAAGATGCTGAAGGCACAAGTAACTTTCAAAAAGAACAAGATCAAGAACCACCTTCCTGTACAAAAATGATTTTACAAGAAATTCTTATGATAAAAAATAAAATGGATCCATTGGAGAAATTGGTAACTGAAGTGGACAATATAAAAGTATCTTTAAAAATATTGAATCTTCAAACAAATAAACCATAGGAAAAAAAAACAACTGCAGAGATAATAATAAGTGAAGTAGAAGATGACATGTCAGTATTAAAAAGACAGATGTCTCACCAAGACTTAGAAATAAAGCAACTTCAAAGTAAAGTAATATAAGCAGAAACAAGATCAAGAAGGAAACACCTCAGACTGTTGGGAGTGCCAGAAAAATGTGATCAACATGCCCCTTTGGTACAATCCTTGGATGACAGCTTTTCTACATCATTAGAAATTCCAAGAGATTCCTTTAAAATGGAATATGATAGAGTGCATAAAGCACTAAGACAGCAACCAGATTAAGATGCTCCCCCTAGAGCCATCATAGTAAAGTTGCAAAAGACTGAAGAGAGAAATAAAATTATGTGCAAAGCAATTACATGCGGTCTCTGGTATCTATAAGCACATACAGACTCTGGACCCGCATTTCCCAACAGGAGTTTGTTTTTACTGGGTACATGTACTGTCTCTTCCTACAGAAACTGAACTCTGGGGGAAGATTTGGAGAGGGATTTATAAATTTATTAAACAAAATAGACTGCGTTTGATCCAATTTAATATTATGCATAATTTATATTACACCCCAGTCAGATTGCAAAAAATGGATATCTGGCTTCCCCTCTTTGTTCCCATTGTAAACAGTCCTGACACTCTTTACCACTTGCTCTGGACCTGTCCTCTCACACAAGACTTATGGACTGCAATCAAAGGTCTCTTGGACGCTCTTTTAGGGTTAGAACCATTTTTTACCCCAGAATGTTGCCTGCTTTTCTTCTTCCCATGGGGCACACCTCATATAAGGAAAGCTCATCTTACACTATTGGCCTCGGTAGCAAAGCTCACAATGCTTCAACAGTGGAAAGAGGACACTTTTCCCTCTGTTCTGGAATGGTACCAGGAGGTGCTATTTGCTCTTCAGCTGGAGAAACATATAGCATCCATACGGCACAGGCCTCAGACATTTAAGAGCACTTGGGAACCCCTCTTGATGCTGCTTTCCATCTGGTTCCCTTAACCCAATGTCTTAACATTGCTGTGAGTGCTTTTCTTTCCCCATATTCAGTGTGCAGAGATGGGGAGGGTTGGGGGGAGGGTGGGTTTGTTTTAGAGTTTTTGTGTTTTGTGATATTGTAATAGTTTTATTTTCATTTCTTTCTCCTTGTGTCTCATTGCTGTCCTTTTGGGCAGCAACATGGCTATTGTATCACATTATATCTTGTTATGTATGTATTCTGCCTTCAAAGTCAATAAAGTATACTGAATTAAAAAAAGAAACAAAATTACGAAGCCTTTAAAAAAAAGAAAATGCAGTTGAAAGGAGCAACAATTAATATATTTCAAGATTTACCAAATGAGGTTATCATTGAAAAGAAGAAATATGCTATTCTAAGAACTATTATTTAGAAAAATGGTGCCAAGTCCATTTTTATACCTCCTCACAAGTTAAAAGTCTTTATAAAAGGAAAACAATGAGCATATAAGACTGCTCAAGAAGTGGAAAAAGACATTAAAGACAGGTACTCAGAAATGTTTTGTGTCTTGATGAAGGCATAAAAGAAGCACTTACAGTGGAAAATAAGAAAGAAGTTCATTATGTAATTTTTTTGTTGTTTTTGTTAATGAAGAAAAGGTAAACAGTCATTTGGGGAGGGAGGGGTGGTAAAGAGAAGAGTAGTGATGAAAGGGAGGAAAAGGTAAAGGAAAACATTTTCATCTTCTCTCTCTTTCTCTCTCTCTCTTTCTCTTTCCTCTCTTCCTTTCTTCTTTTCTCTCTTTTCCTTTCAACTTAAATCTTATTTATTGCTCTTGTTCTTAAATACACTCCCAAGAATACAAATTACAACAAAAGAAGTTATTGCTTTTCACTCTGCTAGGGAGTAAGGGAGTATAGTATGGCTCACATTGAATAAAACAACCCAGTACTAGAGCAAATAGAATATGCGCCAAATTCAGGATTAATTTGGGGAAAAAGTGATATATAGTAGTATTAGCAGTATTAATTCCTAGTATGATGAAGAAGAAAAAATGATGTTGTGGTATACAGTGACAGCAGATAATGTCTGGTTAGCATTTTATTCTGAGATGAACGGTAAAGCAAGGTTACAGAAAATAAATAGATCAGGATATGTTGAACAATAAATTAGGTTCTCTCGAACTTGACTTTGCCATGATGAAAGTAAATTGAATAAATAACACTGAAAAAGAACACAAATAATGCAATACAGTAAAGAAACAAGGGTCAATATTTTAGCCTTACAAGAAACTCATTTGAATCCAAATGTTCACAAAAGATTAAAGAAAGGATGGATAGGCCAAGACTATTATTCCAGTGGTACTACTAACAGTAGAGAAGTAGCTCTATTGATAGCAAAACATACATATGTCTAACTCATTCAGCAGTGGCCAGAGAAGGAGAGAAGGATAATATTAGTGAAAGGACATCTTTGTGGAATATAAATGATTTTAGGTTCTATATGGCCCATTTATAGCGTATGAGGAATATGCAAGTCAAATATCTCATGCACCTATTGAACACTATTATTGTAGCCTGTGTACTGTTCAGTTGTATCCTGTAATATTTTGCTTCATGTACTTGCATTCTGTATATTTTTTATCCTATGTTCACTCTCCCTGGGTCACACCTGGAGATGAGCCTTGGCTCAGTATGCCTTTCCCAGTTACCAAATGTTTAAATAAAATAAAATTAAAAAAAAGTGAAGCCAAAAAAACTTTAATATGAGGTGATTTTAATGCTTTACTGAACCCTAAAGAAGATAAATCTTCCAAACCGATTGCACAAGATGATACGGTATTAATTATTCTGAATCATTTCCTTGAAAGAACATAACTTATGTGATGTCTGGAGAAATAAAAATCCTGATAAAATAAAATTCACTCACAAAGCCAGAAATGTAAACGTTTTTACAGTATTGACTTTATACTGTCTAATAAAGAATCTATAAAAAATATAACAAAAGTAGAAATGTGAGAAATAGCTGTCTCTGATCATGCTATGATTACTATTACCTTTATACCGTTGAAAGACTGTACATTTATTCCACAATGGAGATTCCAAAATACCCTAACACAGAATCCAGATTTCATAACCATTATAAGGAAACCGGTACAAGAATTTTGGATACTTAACAATAATGAACAAAAAAATCACTGATGTTTGTGATGCCTTTAAAGTGACAATTAGAAGAGCAATAATTTCATATCACATTACACAAAAAATAAAGAAAAAGTAAATAAATTAGATTCAGAAATTCTAGAATTACAAGAAAAAGTAAGACAAGAGATTCCAAATTTACAACAATTATTGGACCAAAAAATATTGAAAAAAAATCCTGCTTTTAATGAAAACCACTGATTTAAAATTTTTAAAACTCAAAAATAAGCTTTATCAACATGCTGACAAATCTGGAAAGTTATTAGCATACACTTTAAAAATACAAAAAGAATGGAATACTATCACAGGTGTTAAAAATAGAGCAAACCACATTTTAATAAAGGATGAAGAAATAGCTATGGCCTTTATACAATACTTAAAACAATATATTACAAACCAAATAACAATAACACAAAAAATATGAAAACAATACCTTAATGAGGTTAATATACCTACTCTCCATGCTATTCCAGACACGTATATTAGACAAGAGGTAATAGAGACTATTAATTTAATGAAACAGAACTCTGCCCCTGGAGTGGATGATTTTTTACCAGGCTTTTAAAGAAGAACTCTTATCCTGGATCCATAGATTGGCTGAGGAAATGGCAGAAGGCATAAATCCACCCCCATCATTTTCTGAAGCAGATATTGTGTTGATACCCAAAAAAATCAAGATAAACTTCAACCAGAAAATTGTAGACCAATAGCTCTATTCTAGTGCCACAAAGTTGGGGTCACAACAGAAAGAAAATATAGAGGTTCCCAGCTCTGTAAGGTGTCCTAGTGCAGAATAGAGGTGCCCCAGAAATGCCCAGGTGCCAAAGCTTTAGGTACAACCAGCACAAATACATTTCAGAAATAGTGTATATAGCCAGAAATGCAAAGTAAATGTTGCCTTGCCAGCACATGGCCAAAATAAACACTGTGCCCAAGATAGAATGTTGTGCTGAGCTGCACATGCTCAGCATTCAAGAGCCAGAACCAGAACCTAGAGTATTGCTTTTTAAAATTTGAAACAAGCTGTTAGAGAGAATTGTGGTAGCTGTGGAGGAGAGAGGAAGCAAAAAGCATGGAGGGATAAGAAGAGCTTATCTGAAGGGTTGAAGCTATCCCTGAGGGCTTGTCTGTGTGCCTCTTCTGCCTCCAGCTGATGAAGACTGCCCCTGCTGTGTTGCACGGTCTGTGGTGCCATCAGGTGCACCAGAAGAAGAGAAGCTGTCTAGTTCCCAATCAGAAGGGCTTGGTGCCCGGTTTTATTATTTTATTTAAAAAAAATGTAAAGTTTCAGTCCCCTGGAGATGGTGATAGCAGTGCCACATTGTGTGCACCAGTCATGGGCCTTGTAAGGTCCTTGGTCAATCACTCAGCTGCCTGAAGACCTCCCTCTGCTAGAAGGTCCTCCCATCTCCCAATCCAGCCTTCCTGCATCCCGGTCTGGGGTGGTGAGTCAGCAGCAGCGCGCCAGCAAAGTGCTGTCTGTCAGCAAAAGAAACAAAAGTATTTATTTTTAGTTTAGCGCTAGGCACAAAGTGAAGCAGCCAATGGCTGAAGACAGGAGAAACCGAAACCTGCATAAAGGGCATGGTGACGCCCAGGGGAGGATCCTGACCTGTGGTCCCAAAGGGGAAAAGTGTATAAATATTTAAATTAAAGTGGGGCAAGTGCAGGGGGATTGATAAGCCCTGCATAGGCCCAGATATTTATTTAAAGGGGCAGGTCAGGCCCAAAGATTTTATTTATTTTATTTAGTTTTTGTTGACCGGGTAAGTGCACTAGACAAATCCTGCCTATTTTCAGGCACGACCTGGGGGAGGTGAATACAGATGAATGCCAGCTGACCTTGAACCAGATTAAGCTGTTGGTGGTATTTTTAGTGAATGAGGGAAATATGGCCAGGACACCGGGGAAATTCCCCTACTCTTTTCGATAAGTGCCATGGGATCTTTAACATCCACCTGAACTACCACCAATCCAGGCAGATGGGACCTCGGTTTAATGTCTCATCTGAAAGACGGCACCTCAGAAGTGCAGCACCCCTTTTATGCTGCACTACATTGTCAGTACTGGGATATTAACCCAAGTGCCAGATGTGGGAACTGAACCCACAGCCCTCTGATCTCCCGACCTCAGAGGTGAGTGTGCTACCTACTGAGCCACTGACACTGACAAAGATATTTAAAGGGGACCCAGCAAGACAGAAGGCCCAGTGCTGCAAGGGGCAAAGCAGACCCAGAGATTTAAATGGGGCCCAGCCATGATAGGCCCTCAGATTTAAAGGAAGCCTAGCCAGAAGGGCCTCAGATATTAAAAGGGGAAACATTAGGCCTGAAGAAGCTTTAAATAGGACAAACAGGTCCCAGTGGTTTGAAAGGGCATCTAGACCTACAGTATTTAAAAGGGGCTGAGTAGCCACAGTATTCCCACAGTATTTAAAAGAGGCTCAGCTGACCATTTAGGTCAACAAGTAGTGGAGGGACCTAGCCAACCATATAGGCCCAAAGATGACAAAAGGGGTCTAGCTAGCCATATAGGTCCACAGGTGATGATGGGACCTAGTAAGCAATACCGGGCAATTAATGGTAAGGGGTCCAATTCAGCTATAAGGGGGAGCCCACCCAACCAGTTCAACTCCCAGTCTAGGAGGCCATTTAGTGTTTAGCAGCTTGTGTATCCACAGTAGCAGGAGAGCCCATTTCAGTTAGAGGGACCCAACTACAGTAGGTCCACAGTTAGCAAGGGCTTCACCAAGAAGGTGCCAGGATAGAAACAACCAAAGGCATTTTATTTACTGTGGTCTGCACATCCAGAGACTGAGATATTGTACATAACTGTTGGAACTGTGACTTTTAATTGTATTGAGCCAGCATCTTGTGCTAGTGTGTTTCCAAATCAGTCTTCGACAATCCTTCAGAGACATTTCCCCAGTGTGTTTCCAAATCAGTCTTCAGCAACTCTTCAAAGTCAGTTCACCACTGTGTTTCTGAAGCAGCCTTCAGCAGCCTTCAAAGAAGTGATCCACAAGTGCACTCCAGAATCAGTCTGCAGCAGTACTCCTGAAGAGAAGAGCCATGTTCATAGCTGTACCTTTGCAACGTCATGTTTATTATTTTCCTCTGACAATCCCCAGTGTATGGCTTGGCCCAGAATAGAGTCTGCCATCCATTTTCTTGTTTGGTCATCTGCACCAAAGTGCAGTCCAGATCTTCTGTTCTAGTTCCTCGAGTCAACATCCTGTTTATTGTTTTACATCAGTCCTTTGCTCATCCGCCCTTGGTACCCAGTACTTTGTCATTCTCCAACATCTGAAGACATCTTCATCCTGATTCCTGATTTCCGTTGGGTCCTCCCATCATCTTCTTTACCTGACAGTCCAGATGCGAGCTGTGGCAGGGTGTTCTGCATCTTCTTCCTTACCCAGCAGTCCAGAAGGGAGCTGTGGCAGGGTGTTCTGCATCATCGCCTTCTTCATCTGGCAGTCCAGAAGTGGGCTGTGGTAGGATGTGCATCCTCAGTACCCAGCAGTCCAGAAGCGAGCTGTGGTGTGGTAGCCACTATATTGGTCATCTCACTCCGGCTGTCCACCAGCAGACTGTGACCGGATCCTTTGTGCTTCAGTTCCAGGGCTCCTTAGTGGGTTTTTAGCCAAGGAAATCTTAATGCTCATTCTTAAATTCCAGCAACCCAAGAGAGCTGAGTGTGGCCTAGAAACTCATGGTCTGTTTAAAAACCCTCCCTGTATTTCTCCAGTTTCTCAAGAAGTCCCCAAAGTCACACTGGTCAGCCAGTCAATTTGTTCCTTGTTACACCAGTTTCTTTGATCTGTTCTCTTCCAGATGACAGAGAAAGTACAACCATGCATGAACTGCCATTAGCAACATGTACAGAGTTTTATTATAGTATGCTGTGTGTTTCATAGTGTGGAGTACTCCAGGTAATAGGCCTTATTCAGAGGTGCACCTTGGGGATAAAGTATAAGGATTTGCATAAGACGCTCTTATAGCATAGCTGTTACAGTCAATTTTGCCCTACAGTTCTCCTGATACAGGAGGTTAGAAGTTACAGTTCCCCTCTTTTCCCTGTGACCTCATCTCCTTTGTCCCCTTGTTTGAAGAATAAAGCCTGTCAAGCATTTGGAAACCTATTATCGACTCTTGCCTCTCTTTGTTAGATGACAACACCCACCTCTTGGGAACCTGAAGTGTCCTCCCACCATTCCACATGCAGGGAGTGGCACTGGTGTTGGTAAATTGTGTGCGATTTATTTGGATCATCACAACAGTGTTGCTCTAATCTCCCTTTTATCTTAGTGGATCCCAGCACAGACTACCATCAGGGCACCACACTATTAAATAGTGACTATAAAATAATGTCCAAATTAATAGTCTTAAAAATTCAAGATCGAATCCCATTAATTATACATTCAGACAAAAAATGTTTTGTTAAAAATTGTAATGTCTTTGAAGGCTTAGGAGAAGTTCAGACTGCCATATCCTCGGTTCACATATCTGATCCAGATACTATAGTTATAGCACTGGATACATCCAAGGCCTTTGATCTTGTTAACTGGAACTTTATGTTTATAACATTAGAAGAATGGGACTTTCCAGAATTCATTATTAGGTCCATTAAAGCTATTAACAAAAACCCAAAAGCAGCCTTTAAAATAAATCAGTTTAAGTCTGACCTTATGCAAATGCATAATGGTGTACAGCAGGGTTGCCCCATTCCCTATTTTAGTCATTATCTCATTAGAACCATTAATTAATCATATTTGCAACAATAAACAAATTACACCTACACAGGAAATGAGCAATCACTTTAAACTAAACATTTATGCAGATGATATACTAATAATATTATCAAATCAAAAATATACTTACCCAATTGTAATGCAGAAATTTGACAAATGTTCAAGTTTATCAAATTATAAATTGAATTAATCTAAATCTATGATATTAATAGTCAATAAACTAGGTACAGAAACAAAAGAATTAATAAAAGAAATGAAAATGCAGGATACAATAAAATATTTAGGTATACAACTATCTAACACAGTATAGAAAACTTTAGAGAGCAATTCAGTAGCATATATTGAGTGGACCACAACTATGTTAAGAGCTTGGCATGACAGATCTTTATCCCTATGGGGTAAGATTGAAGCTATACAAATGTTGGCAAGGCCTCATTTTATGTTTCTTTTTCAAGGTACACAGGGAGAAATCTCAACATCTTGGCTAGAACAAATAAAAAACATTGTTAAGAAATTCCTCTGGGATTTCAGAGTTCCCAGAACAGAATGGGAAAAATTAATAGTTTTGCATTAAGAAGGGGGTATGGGTTGTCCTGATCCCATTTATTATTATTGTGCAGCCAAAATGAAACAAACAATAATGTGGATAGATTCCCAGAAATATACACTAGATGGGGAAGGTTGCTATCAGTCCTAAGTTCAGTACCTTTTAAATAAAGACTGTTTTCCATTAAAATTCAAGATCTTTTGGCATATCCCCAAAAATCCTGACATACTGTATTAAGAACCCCAAAATAAACTCAGTACAAAAATATGTACCAAAATAAACAAGTTCTTCCCACACAATTTTAAGATAACTTCCAGTATAAGAGGTAATTCAAAGATATGGAATACCCAAAATAATATGTTAATAAACAAAGAAGAACTAAAGGTATTAAATATAATGAAATGAATGGACTGTATAGAACATATACAATCACTGAATGGGAATCTTTTGAAAAAAATGAACACCAAATTCAAAATACATGGTTAAAATATTTAACAATTAAAAACAAAATATGTAAGTATATTATAAAGCCCAGCATGATTCTAATAAAGAAAACCATGGATGTCACTCATATTTTTCAAAAACAGAATGAGAAAAAGTAACTTAGTAAAATGGCATTTTTCTATGCAGCATTTCTGAATAATAAAACAAGCAAAGCAGATAAAATCACTCAGAGATATAAAACAAAATGGGAGGAAGAACTAAATATTAAATGGGACAAAAATAAATGGAAACATATTTGTATACAAGCAAATAAACTATATGCTAATGCAAAAAATAAATCAATTCAATTTAAAATCATAGATAGAGCATATATAACTCCCCATAAACTGAAATTTATAAATGCTTCATATAGTCCATCATGTTGGCAAAATTGTAATGCAAAAAAAATAGACAATTTTCTCTTGATTTGGGACTGTGGGGAACTACTCATGGGTAAACACAAATACAGAAATTGAGAAGATTATAAAAAAAGAAATCCCTTAAACCTGGAATATTCTTAATTGATCTAGAAGATCACTGTCTACAAAAGAAGGCAAATAAAATGATTGCATTAGCCACTATGACAACTAAAAGATTGATACTAGAAAATTTGAACTCTGCCAAGCTTCCTGAATTTAAACAAAACAAATGAAGTAATAACTTTAAACATACATTATTTTATTTAAAAAACCCACTAATGGACCATGTTAATGAAGGCATTGATATCTTTGATTCTTCTTGGAACGAAATACTAAGTATTCTACCTCCTTTACTGAAAATCTAATAGAAGTGTGTGTATATACAATGAAATACTATCACCGAAAAATATGTTTTCTATTTTACTGTTAGAGGAGGGTATAGTCTGGGTGGATGGGGTGGGTAGGATATAAATAGATATGCATTACTGTAACAAAGGTGTTTCTAGATTAAATATAAATATTTGGTCCAATGTTTGTTATAACGTAGAAATGTAAATTATATGAAATATACATATATGAATGGAATTTTATATATACCTTTAAAATATGATTAAAAAAAATTGTGCTGTCTGGTCCTAGACAATGCTTTTTATATAACTTGTCCAGGGTACCCCAATATACCCAATCGTGTCTATTTTCTTCAATAATATCTCAAAGTCTCTCGAGGAGAAAGGGGTATATGAATTGTGGATAATCCTGGCAGATCTTCTTCCTGATGATGCATTCTGCCTGGATCCATTCTGGCAGTCGTCTTACACTGGAACAAGGGGCCTGCCTGTCCGGTAGCTAAACTCCCTCCCTCCCTGTACCTCCTCACATTGGGGTGTCCATTGGTTATGCCCTCATAAAACTCCCTCCAACATCAACACTTATCTGCAAGACTAAGTCTGTTCTTCCAAGGGATGAGGTAACGATTTGTGATGGGTAGGAATGTCTCTATCAAGGTCCCCATCACTCACATGACTGGAGCCCTCCAGGAGCAATAGTCCTGCTGATGCTTCACCTGGCCTCTCCAAGGTGGACAGAGGAGAAGCTATTTCATCAGGCACTTCAGCTGACTTCTCTGTAGTTGCAGCAGTGGCACCCTGGGGGACTGAGGGCACAGTGGATGAACGTTGGATGTTGGAAGTCATCCCTGGGAGGTAGATAGCTTGGCAAACTCAGGGGATTCTGGCTTCAAAGAGGCCACTCCACCAGGCCTCTCAGATTCCTGCTTCTCACCCTGCTCTGGACAGACTTCTGAACTTGAAACAGCAGCAGTTGCAGGCACCAGATCATCCCAGATTTCCGAAGCTTTCTCTGTCGAGGTAATGGATCCCTTTAGCCCACTTAACCAAGGGTAGTACTTAGGATCAGCGGCAGGACCCGGAGTTCATCATTGGCAACCTGTACAGAGTGGCAGCAGGGTCACCATCCTCTGACCCTCAAGCTGACAGAGGATGCATTTGGAACCTGTGTACTTCTCTACAACACTCCATAGCCACTGAAATATCACCACGGGCAGCGTCACCTCAGGAGCATCAGAAGCAGTCACCATGGCCATTTCTCTGATGAGAATCTGCAAAACTGAAGTTTTTTTAGATGAAGATCAATTGCGTAGCACAACAGCTCCAGTCTCTCCCTGGAAATCTGCCCTCACACACACTTCACCAAACCCCAATGTGCCAGTAAACCAGCCACTGATCAATTAGCTTGCTTCCCCAGGGCAAGTAGCATACTCTTTACATGTACTGCCCTGCAGCCAGCACTGATCCTCAGACTTCCAAGTGCCAAGTGCACCCAAAAGGTGTGACATTTTCCACCCTGTGCCTTATTGTCCCTTTGGCATGCCACACAGTTTAAACTTGTAAATGTGCAACCCTTCACACCCAGCACCCTCAGGAAAACATTTTCAGCCATGGTACCCCATAAAATACATCCCAGATGAGACCCAAAATTTGAAAACTCCCCATCCCCATGGGGGAACACAACAGCAGAAACACATACCAGGTCATTAATGTACAGTTCTTACTTAATGTACAGTTCTTGCCAAGGCTGGCTTTGCTGGAAATGGATTCTTTTGAGCTAGTGCGTACCATACCACAGGTGCTGGGTTGTGAGGGATGTAAAGGGTTAATCAGCAACAACAGTTCAAAAAAACTGAATGTCCATGCTGGAAATCTTCCTGAAACAGGGGATCCCAATTTAATAACATGGCCAGTCTCCAAATTATTTACAGAATTGATTGTCCTGGGCCTGGGAGCCAACAACAGAACTTAAAAGCAATGCATCGATGGTTCTTCATGGTCGTGAATACCCCCCACCCTTTACAAATTAATCCCTGTGCTGGGTGGCCAAATTTGGATATCTAGGCAGCAGCAGGAGCTAAAGCTCTGGGGTCAGGTGACCTCTATAACATTGTCAGCAGCATTCTCTCCCGCTACTCACTCCTCACATATTCAGCTCCAGTTTCCCCTCTCGGACAAGCGAAAGGACAGAAAAGGGAACCCTCGCACAATCAGGACTCCATAACAACTTCAGAACACAAGAACAGGTGCACTACACAGTGAGTCTGAGCAGCCACAAATCTAAGCAAAGGTACTGAGCAAAACACAAATGATGTAGTGCTGCACAAGGCTCCAAAGATATCGAGGCTATTGAGCAGCTTCAACAATAATGCCCTGGAAGCCATGAGTCCCTTCCATCGTGACAGCCTGATGAAGAGGGACTGATCCTCAAGCACCAGGGAATTTGTTGCTTGGAAGCAGCTCAATAAATATCAATATTTTTGGAGCCTTGTGGAGCACCGCATCATTTGTGTTTTGCTCTTTAACAACTTCCCCTCCAGATCCAGGGCTTAAGTAGGTGACTCTTGCCTCATACATCTCATGGCAGATGTCCCCACCATCAGTCTCCTCGAACTGTCCAAGGTCCAGCTGCTCACAGCTCCTCTTCCTTGGAAGCTGCAAACCAGCGCAGTGGAACACACTGGCTGCAATGACAGGATCAGGGGGTCTATGATCCACAGCCTGGGCCCACACATCAGTCACCCACTCTCCCTTCTGCTCTGACCTCTAACAGGCATGACAGCTCCCTTTACTTCTTTAATGCTGGACCCCAGGTCTGAAGGTTTGAATCCCGACCCCACAGAGCACCACCAACAAAATTGCTACTGCCACATAAATACCGACACTACCGTCTACTACTGCCTAGACTACCAAAACATTTGACTGGAGCAGGTAATTGCCCGTGCTCCTGCAAACCTGACTGCCACTAACTCATGGTGTGGGAACCCCTCAAACATCAAAATTCCCAATATATGCAGCCAGAACTCCAGCAGCAACCGCTGACCTGCAGAGATTTCACCAATGGGTGGAGACCATACATATTCAAAATTGATATGGGCCACAAGGACTGCAGGAGGAAAAAAAATGGTAAACCCAACCCCAGGGGTAGTTTACATATATGAACGCGAATTGTGACTACAACACAAAATTATCCTCTCCACATAAAGTTCACATGTTTTTGGTTGCTCTTCAAACTAACTATTCCAACAATATTTTATTTAGTTCAATCCTTCTTCACCTTAGGATAGAAATAACAATCCATGTACCTAAAAAAAGATCAGAATACAAACAACCACTGTATGTCCCCAGATTTAGTTTTCTGTTATATTTGCAGGTTATTATAGTTCTTTTTCTCTCATTCAGCCTTATACGGACATCTGCCTATGAATATTTATGAATGGGGCACTTAAATACAATGGCATTTAAAGCTGACATTCCCTCTGATGAATCATCTAAGGGGGAGGGACAAAAAGTAAGGTTTGCAGGCTTTTGTCATCTGGTGGTCTAATCTACCTGTGTTACTTGATTCTTTGTTTTTGTCACTGGCGGCACGAATAAATGCATTAAGCAGTATTGTGCTGTATCTGTGTCTTTGTGCAAGAAGTGACAATCAATAAGTGCCATTTCTACCTAAGGGCCCCATATTTAAAAGTGTCAGGTTGCAACGTGCAAGTGCAAGGCCGATTTAGGCCATCCCTTTTCATATCTAACTTTGTGCTGCACATTTTTGTGATGTGCGACACATGTGCCACACATTTTGGCTCAATATACACTTGTGCAGCATATTCAGGTGCCCGGCCCCTTTTTCATGCACCACATACATTATTTCTGCATGATAGTGCATTCCAACATGGGTGGCGCATTTCCACCTTTCAAATATCGCACTTCAGCACATTTTCTGAGATGCACTGCACATCTCCATTTTGGGCCGTGCATCTCCTTTGAATATGTGGGCTTCAGTGTCTACCTGCACTTGGAACAAACTCTACTCAAATGAAAGAGTAAAATGCAATCTTATCTACCAGTATTCTAGAGGGTCACAAGCTAGGAGAGAAAATCAAGGATCTCTGATGAGAGGGGATGTTTCAAACACATGCTGGTATCTTGTCCACAACCAAAAATGCATTGCAGGAATATATTTGGCACAATAGGCAGGGTCATTGGCAGAAAGTTCCCTTTCGATCTGCTCACTGCCCTCCTAGGCTTTTCTTTAATCCATCCAACCACTTCCTTCTACTTCTGTCACTAGTAGTTGCTAAAAAGTCAATTTATTTTATTGGAAAGATAAGGAAGCACTAATAAACATGGAATGGTTAAATTCATTAATTGGGTGTTTCAAAATGGGAAGGGTACACTTCAGGTTAATAAAAGAACAACAAAAATATTTTTAAAAAATTGCAACCCTTTTTAAAACTTCTTTCATATATCTGATTACCATAGAGGTAACTTATTCTAGGCGTGCTGCCTTATGCTGTTGAGCCCACCCCTCCCCATTTTAGGTGATCACTATGCTGTTGAAGTTCTTACAATGATGGAGTGTTCCACCCTCTGCTGAAATGTATCAGTTTCAACTGATTAAAAAATATTATAAAAAGGGTCTGAGAAATGGAGCATTCTGATTGGCTGCAAACATTCTAGCAGCCTTATGTTAATCTTTTATTAACATACATGTAGAGCTTAGCCATATGCTGAACAAGGTTTAGCACTGTTGACAAAACATTTTTTATTATAATAGCAATAAGGCTCTCCCAGGAATTATGTTAATGGTCAGTTAATCACCTTCTAGGGGCATGTGGCACTCAGCTACACCTCATGTCACAGTACACCCCTAGAAGGTGGTTAACAGACCATTAACATAACCCCTGGTCATGACTTATTGCTTAAAAAGACTACCTCAAACTTTGGGTTGTTGGCTCTTGTGGACTCTGACAAATTAAAAAAAAACAACTTTTTGAGCAGACCAGTTGAATGAGCAAGCAGGTGATCTGCAGTTTTCGAACTAAACATTTAACAAAAACTTGCCAGAGGGTAAGTCACATTGTAAAAGCATTGGTTTGGTGCCAGCTCATAACTGGAGTGTAGTAAGGCAACTCTCTTGCATGCTTGCATTGGGCAGAGCAGTACAGCGGTGCCAGCCGCAGTGTAACTCAGTACCATGCAGCAAAATACTGCATGACAAAAGGGCTCAACTGTCATTAAACTACACTGTTCCTGCAGCATACTACAGTAATGCTGCAATGTACTGTGTTGCATCCTGGTGGGCGCTGCTGTATCTTAGTTAGGGGAGTCACAATTTTAACTAGTTTACCTAGGACAAAATCTGTTTTTACTACTGAACACTTGTGTAGTAAACCCATTAAATTAATATCAGCCGAGAAAAAGAAAATAAAAGGCAGCAGAGATATTCACAAAGCAAGGCAACAGCAGGTGGAAAAGAGTGCTATTTGTGACTGTCAGATTGAGCTTTACACTGTCCGCTGCTGCAGCAGGCCTCTATAACTGGGGCCTATATTTGGAATTGAAGTGGAGGAAGTGTGCTTCTACCTGGGGAGTGAACAGCAGGAGGAGACAGTTTGGTAATGCCCAACTGCCCACAATAACAAAAAATACTTAGTAACCCTTTTGGTTCACTCGAAGAATAAGTTCTGGATTAGAGCCTTTTTTAATGATTTAGTGACTACAGTTTTGCAGATTAAGCAGAGACCTTGAGGCCTGGGGTTAGATTAGGGAGGAATTGGGCAGTGGGTAGCAAGTGGGCATAAGCTGGCAGCCTAGTAATGCCCAGGTGCTCACAAAAGCTACTTTTTTCTTCTGATTTACTAGAAGAATAAGTACAAGACTGGAACCTTATTTTACTGATTCAGGGATTGCATTTTTACAGGTTAAACACTGTAGGCTCAAATGCATGGGGTTAGATGAGGGATAGGGGTTGTGTGAAAATTCTCCTCCACTGGCAGCATTCTGGTGAAATTACTGTGGGATTTCTCTTCTGTGAAATTCTGCAACATTTCTGTGACACTTTTATGACATTTAGCCAACATTTAAATTTCAGGTGTTTTTGTCTTATTTAAAAAGACTTCATCAAAAGTGCACCAAATCTGGCATGCTGCATTTCCTATACCACATGGAAAATGTACCAAGTTTTGGATCTCTATCCTTAAAGGACACTGAGTTATAAAAAGCCTCCAAATGTTTGGACTTTTTTAAATCACATTTCGCAAGTATGTAAAGTGCAGAATTTTGAACCGCTATAACTTTAAAACTAGTGAATGCAATATTACCAGTTTTGTTAGGTTCTTTGACCTACAAATGAGTGTGTGTGTATGTATGTGTGTGTGTGTGTGTGTGTGTGTGTGTGTGTGTGTGTGTCTCTCTCTGTGTGGGCCTGATATTCAATTGGGTTAGAATGACGCAAGGGACTTGCGTCAAAAGAGTTTGGCACAAGTGATGATTTGCATCACAACTTGCGTCAAACCGTGATTTTGTAAAGCAGACTGTGTTTGACCCAGACACAGCTGCACCAAAGCCCCCTTGCACCAGGGTTGCATCCAACAACCCAGTGCACCAGGCCACAAGGGGTGTGCACCATGGAAGGGCAGATACATCCTGTTTTTTTTGGATTTTCAAAGCATGCAACAGGGAACACCACTTAGACCAACCAGAAGGTGGTCTAAGTGGTTGCGCCACTGGGACTTGGGAGGTCAGTGGACAGTGAGGTACACTAAGGGCAGGGGAGGAGCTATAGGGGGTCTTGGAACACATGTGTCCATCAGCCACAGTGACTTAGCACCCAGTGGGATGCCACCGCAGTGAAAGTTTGAAAATTATGCCGTTACTTGGAAAAGAAGTTCCCCTGGTAGTGAACCCCCCAATGATTCCTGACCCTTGTGTATAAGCCCTGGTAGTATAGTGGACACCACTGATCTCCAATGAGAATAATGCAAGAATTGTCCCTCTGGTATAGTACCCCACCAACCCCCAATGTCCTGAAAAAAAATCTGGTCACACTCCCTAGTGGTCTAGTGGTCCCACACCCTCCCCTACCTGTTAGGCATTGCACAACCACCCTACTCCCCCAGTTCCTTGCCCCTATCCTGAGACTGGCACTGCCCTCTGCACACCACCATGGGCAGCCCATAATGCACTCTGCATGTACTGTGCATTGTATAGCAAACAGTGTTCAGTACGCAGTCCCTGTGATCGCAGTCTGTGGCTGGCCATGGTGGAGTGCCGGTCGCAAAAGCGTGTTGGTGGTGGGGTGGTTGACCACTACCTGTCATGGTGGGGAGGGCAGGGGGCCACTTGACCACCACGTATCATCATTGGCATGTGTGTGGGCATATTTGAGGCATGAGGGGAGGACTGGGGTGCTTTAGTTATGCACATCAGGGGTGATTGGGGATCGGCGATGGTTGGGGGTGCTCTATATTATCACTGCCCTCTGCATATTTTGAAGATTAAAGAGGGTTGCCAGTAGCCTGCCATGACAGGGCTCATATCATGGTTGCACTCAATCACTTGTATTAGACTGGGACACTGTGCTATAGTGGGAAGGCTTCTGGCGTTACAACCTTGTAGGGGCTGCCCATTTGCTGCTCAGGGTTCTGAACTTGGTGCTCCTTGGGTCACCTGGGCTGCCCCCTGTGCCCTTGTCCATGGATGTATCATGGACGTGCATCGAAGCCTCCGACTGCACCACTCCATGAGATGCAGGGCCACAAAGTGCAGCTATTCCAGATCGTGTGCCACAAGCAGAACTTGCATTGGATTCTCCTGCACCAGATGCAGTCCCCTGCTTTGCTGCAATTTGCATGTGGTGCAGACTGCTTCAAAAATCAGGCCCTGTGTATCTATATGTCTGTGTGTGTGTGAGTGTGTCTGTATGTGTGTGGACTCTCAAATCTCTTGTTCAAAGGCTAGCCAAGTTACAAACAGCTAAACGTTGCAAAAAACATCAGCAATTAGAGTTAATTGTCATAAGTGTTTGTGAAAATTGTGTTGTAATTATGTTGAAGTCATAACTGTACATTTCACCCAGCCAAACACTTGAGCTACCATTGTGGTGGAAGGAAAAGGCTGTGCACAGTGGCAATTAGGCAGCATTCATATGTATTATGTATTGCATACATGTTCTGTATTGTTGCTTTTGTTTACATCTCCCGGTCCCCATTGAAAATGGGCATCTAATGCTCTTGGATCCTACTCAGTTAACATACTACTTACACAAAATAAAAGAAAAATGTGAAAAATAGGGGATGCCATAATAAATGACAGTGGTGGCCAGTGTCCAGTGTCAGGCCAGTATCTTCTGTGAAGAACCATCAGGAATAGTGACCACCATCACTGGGCACTAGCCAGTCATCTTACAGTATGCCAGCTAAACTCTAGAGCTCATTGACTAAATGTCTTGTGGAGGCACATGCTTGTGAAGCATTATTTCTGTACAATGCCACCTGCTGACTCTTTAATAACCCTGTGGACAACAATGTACCTTTTTAACATTTGAAAACAGTGACACCAAGTGACTGCAATCATTACAACTAGCTGCAACTGTGGCCAGTGTTACAAAAGTATCTGGTTATCTTCGGAGCAGATGCTGGTCATCACTGTCTCAGTGGCATTGCTGGGCCATGATGTCAGTGCAGGTATGGTTATTTGCCTGCCTCCACTACAGAGCAAATGAATTTGATCATTAGCCAAGTCAACACTGACTGCAGTTCTGCAAAGAAGGAGGGGTATGGCCATGTCAGTGGTAAGGGAAGTCAAGAGGAGTTAAACTATTGGATAGAGGAGGTTGCTAGTGACGTGGTCACCAGTGGAAGGAATTAGATGCATGGTTTTATGAAGGAAAGGGAGCTGGGATGAGTAGCAAATGAACAGTAGACCACCAGTTGGAGCAAGGAAGCATACAAAGACAGTTCTCCCTTGAAAGCAGGTTGTATGAGAGTCACACAGTGAAACTGGTGGGTCTGGGGCCGGCCTGTCAGTGCAGTGATAGTGCTACCATTTGCAATGCAAATGACCCCGGTCCAGGAACGAGCTTGAGTCACTGGAGAGCCAGCTAGGAGAGGTGGGCTGAGTATCCCAGAGGTTGCTCTCCATATCAAGGAGGGGAGTAGATGACCTCTGCTCTACTACAGTCACCTGGGCAACCACAGGTGGCAGTGCAAGCAGAGCTGTGGAACCGGGGGACGCCAATGTGCTCTGATGTGCATTGCATGCACATGCATGCATACACATCGAGAGCGTGCACTGCATCCCATAGTAGACTGGAACAAGAAATAAATGGGAAAAAGACTGGCAGGCTTGGAAGGAGTACATCCATCCTGCACCACAGGCCCTCCACTGCCAACTGAGGCACTCCTCTCCGACCATACTGACTGAGTCACCATAGGGGGGAGATAGGACACCTCCCAGTGGCCCCGCTCTCTGGGGATAAGCTATGGTGTTTGTAGGAGAGGCATGTAAGTCCAAGAGAAGGCAAGTGAGAGGGCCAGATGTGGGAGGACTAATGAGGACTGCCTGACCTGTAAGGAAAAAGTGCAGTTAACTAAAAAAAAACTGACTGGTCTGAGCTCCAAGTGCACTCGGAAGTCCAGAACACAGAGGAATTTGGTAGGGGAAGAAAATGACTTACAAAATAAGAAAGATAAATTCTGGCTATTCTAAAGGGATAGGTCCTACATAAAATGGAGCAGCTTACTCTCTTTTGAAGGAAGCATGTCTTTGGAAAAAAAGGAGGAAATCAATGTGACAAGGAGGTTCACTGAGTCCATCTGATCATGCTCAAAGAATAGTCACCCAGAAAGAAACTACAGGACTGCAGACTGCTTTAAGCAGCTTAATGGATTCAGTGGTGGCAGGTGCATTGTGAAAGCTAATTTCCACAACTGGAATTCTGGTGACATCTCCCATTATACGTCCAGGAATTTTAATGCACATTTCCCCAATTACTAGTTTCTGAAATTTCCACAGTAAACTTTAACCTGCTAATTCACATTTCTCCAGCTTTGTTAGATTCTAGGACTCACTGATATTGGGTATGCATTCCAGATTTTGGATGCATACCTGCAACAGCAGTGGAGCTGCAAACATTCAATATTTAATCATTTTCACAAAATTCGCCAGATAATTAAATTGTGAAATTATGGACCCTTGTAGCATACAATTTACTTAAAGGAAAAAGGTGTAAATTAAGATCACCCACCAATGAAAAGTTTGCCCTCGATCTAGCTTTTTAGGTAGAAAAGTGCATTTTTCTCGCACAGCTACTTACTTTAATTTTATTGCAAAATGTCCATGAACCGTGAATATGGCAGACACTGGGGGGCTCCATTTACTGTAAAAGTGCAGCGCCACACTGCTCGAATGTACTGAAGTGAGCAGTGTGGCACCATACCTTTGCACTAAATGGAGTCCCCCAGCATCTGCCATATTCCTGGTTCGTGGACTTTTTGCAATAAAATTAAAATAAGTAGCAGCGTGAGAAAAACATTCTTTTCTACCCAAAACGCTGGATCGAGGGTAAGCTTTTTGGGGGTGGGGGGCTTTTAATTTACACAGTTTTCCTTTAAAGATCACATGTGATGACATTTTCATGTCTTAAACTGGGATCTCCATTCATTAAATATGGTTATAAAGACATTGTCTGCCTGGTGTTTAAATATGAAAGACTACCATGTCATTCAATTTTTTTGGCATTTGCTGTGTGCCCTGAGTCACCCACATTGCTAGTCAATGCTGAAACTTGTTGTCCCCTATGGTAATCAGCATGCCTCCACTCTGGTGATTTCATCGGTGGTGCTACTTTCTTTCATCTATGAAGAAGACAGGGAGATTGCGACATTGGTGAGGTCTGTAAAGATTTTTTCTGGCTCTGTGCCTATTGTAAGAAACTGAAAGGCAGTCAGCTAATTTGATTGTGGTTTCATAATGTTGAATGGCAGTAATGCACAAAAAATGGTTTGAAGTAATCACTTTAGGCTGGGCAGAAGTCAGGGAGACTGGCACATTATTGTAAGTTCTGCAGACTATTGAATTTAATTTAAATTGTTATTTACTTTTAAATTTATTGGAAGATTCGGACAATACCTCTGAGCACAAGTGCTCTTCTACAAAGGTTCCACGTCAGTTTACACTGTTACAGTCAAGACAAAGACATAGCAATCAAGGCAAATTCCAGAGGGAATGTTTGTCAAGCATTCTATAAATGTACATAAAACTGAACACTGTTCAGGTTAAATATAGACAAGTTCAAGGCAGCAAACTGCATACAGAGATGGTAGGTCAAAATGCAGGGTGATACAGCTAGCTCATTAACTGGTCCAGCTGCAATGAGTTGCTAAAGCAGCTGGTGGGAATCTTTTGAATAGATAAATCCTAGGGAGGTTCAGCATGGTTTCAAGTATTTAAACAGCCTGCAGTCCTAACAACAAAGGAGTGTTTACCCAGCTTGAGCTCTGTGGAGAGATAGTTCAAGGGCATTCCTGGCCATAGTTCTCATATTATATTGATTTACAAGGGGGTGAATGCAGTTTTTTAGAGTAGAGGGTGTTAGGCTCAGCAGTGCTTTCTTGGCTAGTTTACAGGTTTGTAACTTAATTCTACTGGCTAAGGGTAGCCAATTGATTTGTGCACAAAGAGTACAGCTATGGGTGCCCTTGTCATCCCCTAACACAAAGTGACAAGCTTCACTGCAGGCTACTTTGCCTTATTTAGTACCAAGTCATAGGCTGCTGTTTTAATGGGTAGGCCATAGTCAACTAAGGACATGGTGGGGCTGGACACCATCAATCACCTGATATCAGCCATAAGGTTGCTTCATTTTCTGAAAAGGGCACCCACCCTTCTCTTTACTGATGACACTAAGTTATCTACATGGCAGGCAAAGGCTAGAGTGTCATCCAGCACTACTCCAAGATACTTAGACATTTCCACCTGTTCTAGCTTCTGCGGATGTGAAAGCCAGGTGGTGGGGGCTTTCTCTTCATTGTTGGGCTAGTAAAAAGCATGTTTTTTTTGTTTGATTTTTTTGTAGTTGTACTAGATTATTAATAGAGAACCAGCTTTCTAAGGCCTCAAAGTCATCTTGTGAGGTTACCAGGGTTGTTATTTTAGTGTAGATGACAGCATCATCTACAAATTGAAGAACATTAGTTGACTGGCAGGCACCAGGCAATTGGTTAATGAAAGGGACCAAAGAGGAGAGGACCCAGAATGAATCCCTGTGGCACAACCATGGATACACTCTGGGTGTCAGACAAGGAGCCATCAACTTTCACACACTGTGAGTATCCTAATAGGTAGCTTTGGAAACAGGCTACTGAGTCCATAGAAAGGCCATGATCAAGGAGCTTCCTGAGCCGGAGCTTGTGGTTGACCATGTGAAAGGCCTTGGTTAGAATGATATAGATGGCTCCTACAATGTTACCATTCTCAAGGCCTGCATCTGTCTGCTGCAGTGAAAGGCATGAGTTCCATTGTCATGTTAAAGATTGTTGTGCTCATTCACACCTGACATTCAGTAGAGGTGATTGTTCAGGATAGCACTAAAGCAATTATCCTATCTGCCTGTAAATGGGGGTGGGAGAGGTAATGCTGATTACTAAGAGAGTTCCCATACACTAGCCTGACCACTGTTTACTCCTGGAGAGGTTGTTATGAGACCTAGATTCAGGGTCAGCTATTCATTACTCCACATTAATGTTATCACTTTACATGAGTGAATACATTCAGCCCTAGTAGAAATTAATACAAATAAGGCCCCCTTTAAAAAATTTTCTAAAGCAGTCATTGACCAATGGTAATGTAGTTACTGACATTACATGACTAGCATTAATTCAACTGCTTAACAGGTACAGTAAACTAGCACCGCAAGTAACATCAGCGGTCTGGAGGCATGCTTATTCAGCATTCACCAATCCTGGAGAAATGTATCACACCATAAAGACACTAAAAAAACTATGACATTGTCAATTTTGTTACAAAACCCGTATGCACACAGTAGTTTTGTAGCAATGTTTACTGAGTGGTGCTGCCTGTTTTAGTTTTGAAAACCATTGCCAGTGATCTTTAACCGACTACCTACCCATTTGGCAGTTTCGAAGACCATTTCAAGACAGTGTATATATATATATATATATATATATATATATATATATATATATACATTTTCATTTATTTGCTTAATGGTGACTGAGTTGTAAGCAGAGAAATATTTTCCAAAATGTTCACAAAAATAGTAAATTGCTAGACCTTGCACCCCTGCATTACAGGTCCCACACCATTTATTCAAATGTCATGAAACTTGACATCCTCTTATTAATGATACTTTTGAAGAGCTCACATTTTAGGTCTCTAGCTTTAGGAATGGCTGAGTCATCACCAATTAAAGAATTTTGAAAAAATCTGTAACATTTGTGGAATTTACTAATTTTGCCTAGCCCTAATTAGGGAAAGTCTGGACAGTGTCTCTAGCAAGTGGGTTTGAGTTGGCCACCTGCCAGTTCCTAGCTGCTGCTACTTTGCATTTTTGTAGCATCAACCACACAAAAAAAGAAAGTAAAAAAATATACAAATTAATATATTTTTCTAATTTTCATATTTGTAGTTGCCAGATATTCTGTTAGCATTTATGTATACCTGCATGAGTTGTGCTAGGGCGGTGTGACCTGGGAAGAGCTGACCACTCTTGGATCCTCGCTTCAAGGACACATTAGACACATTCTTTAATGCAGAACAATATTGCAAGGATCAGGAGCCCTATATAAACTGACTCATCTGTGTGGTCTCTGCATATAGCAGAGCCATCCACGAGGCAATGCAGTAACTTGCAGTAAAAGACATGTCACAAAATACTGCATTACAAAAGGGTTTAATTACCATTTAATTACACAGTTTCTTGCAGCACATGGCACCGTTTTGTGATATACTGCAGCATAACTACATGTCATCTAGGCCAGCATGGCGGAATATGGCAGAACAAAGTGATAAAGAGAACGACTACCGCACAAGATTAACAGTTGTCATCTCATGCAGACCCACCGACAAGCCAGGTAGAGGAGAAGGAAGAGGGAATCCATTAATCCCAAGGTATTGTGATTGCTACTGAACATCACTGAGGTCACATATTCTTGACTCCAAGTCAAAGGAGAACTACTACTTCTGCTACTGCTGCTGCTGCTAACCCACCCCAGGAAAGACATCCACTGGTGATAAACCACAACAACTGTCTGACTATGGCTTGATGAAAAATACAGCATGCCATGATCTGAGACAGTGGTGCCTGAGATGGGAGGAGTGGGGAGGGAGGGCAGGGACATTAGCTCAAGCTGTGGACCTTGCAATACGAGCAGACTTGATAGACCAAATGACCTTCTTCTGCTGGCTTGTTCGTATGTCTGTAAGTTCATAAACAAAATGGCACAGGATTATCTGGAGAAGAACATACTGTAACACTAGGAAAAGGAGACAAACCTGTTTTGTACTGGTAATACCAAAAAATAAAATCTTTGGCTCTCTTTGACAGGGGTTGCTATTGAGCACCTCAATTGCTCAGAAAGAATTTTCAGTGGTTCCAGCAATATAGTCTCCAACACGAGAATATACCTTTACATCAAAAGTTTATAGAAGCACAGTGCTGCCAGTGATATGGTCAGCAATAAGAGAATACACCTTTACATCAAATCTGTCTAGATGTTCACTTTTTAAATATTAACCTGCCCCTTTTTAAAATGACCTACTGCTCAAGGTTTATGGATGATGAATGTTATATACTACCACCTATGCAAAAGATGAAGGATGATGAGGAGGATAACAAGACCCTGTGTGCTCATTAATCTTCTTAGTAGACATGCAGTACTAATACCACAAGTCTATCTGGTCTTCTTGTTGCCACTGCTGCGTTTTCTTTTCTCCAAGTCTGGGCTGCAGCCTGCTGCACCTGTTTGCCACCAACTTCTGTTTTTTTTCGAGTTGAAAGCCAGTGACACCCATGCCTTTGCTGCTCTCCTTCTTGTGCTGCTACCTGCTGTGCTCAGTCAGTAGAATAAAAGCAATATGTTTTTTGTCAGCTTAAGACTTGTACACATTACAGTAAATTGATGGTCAAATACTGCCAACTTCTCCATGTGTTCAACACTTAATATTTGTAGAATGTTTTCAACCTTTTACAGGTTTGCCAGTGTCTGAGGTGCCTAAAGTTTGAAACCAGAAGCCTTGTGGACTGCTGCATTTCTGTCATCAATTTTTTTTGTCCTAAATAAGCCTTAATCAAAAACAAACAGACACATATTTTTGGGCAAGGCTGCCCAAGTACCTTGTGTACAACACATGTCACTGGCAGAACAAGAAACCTTATACATGCTTGGCAATGTCTGACAATATACTCTTTGATACCTGCTGCCTTCACACACTGTGGGATGTTGTACCCTTGTCTTCAGAATTTTTTAAACCAACATACAGTAGACCACCATCACATAATATAAATATTTAATTTTGGGGCAAAGTGGGACAAGTACTCTGTGTATAACACTTTCCCTTGGCATAACAGGAAACATTGTTCATGTTTATCAGTGTATGAAATGGCATAATTTTTCCAACAGCAGCCTTCAAGGTAGGCCACAGAACCCTTTTGTTATTTTGTGTGCTTCATGCATCATTATATAAATGCAGTGCTTTCCCAGCACATGCTTATCATCAACAACAGTTTGCTACTGTCAAACAAGGGTGAATTAGTTTGAAAATAGGTGGACTATAATGAACTTTTTCCTGTTCGAAGGGCAAGACAAATCTTTGGGATTTTTGCACAGCCATAGTACTAACTGGCAAACTACTTAAATTACTAGCAAAGCACATTATCACATGCAAAAAATATAACCACAAAGGTAGAACAATGATGTGACTTAATAGGATGTTACTCAGGAGTATAAGAGCAACGAGAAAAGCATACTGAAAGCTAAAACAAATGATGAACCATGTGGCTAACAAACATTATAGGGCGGCATTGAAAAAAATGCAACAATTCAATCAGAAGAGAAAAACAAACAAATGAAAATAAGCTATCACAAAGGGAAGTGGGCACCAAATGATTATTTGACATATGAATTCAGTTAAATCATCATCATATGAGGATTAGTTCCATTAATTGTCAAGGGACAAAAACCTGTTTTACAGTATGTACAGTAAGGCTATTTCCCTTAACGACTATTTATCCTCAGTAACTAATACCAAAGATGAATTTGCAGGGGATACAGTAAGTACACTTTAACAACAAAAATGTGACTGCTTAGTCAACCTCACAATTAACAACGACAATTTATATCAGAAGCTATCCAAACCGGGCACTTCTAGGTCTGTATGCCCTGTCAACGTACATGCTAGGCTACTGAGAGAGCTGGTTAAAGAGCTTACAGCTTTTTTAAAACTCCTGTGTGCAGCTTATTTAGATCACTGGATGTTCTTAAAGATTGGAGAAGTGTCATAGTGGTGTCTATAAGTAACATGGGGCAGATTTTGTTTGACTAATTTACTGTTATTTTATGAACCCATCAGTGAGTCACTTTATACTGGTATACCAGTAGATTTATTCTTTCTTGATTTTAGTAAGGCCATTGATGGGGTTCCTCATAGCCAGTTTATTAGCAAACTTCAATCAATTAAACAGGGAAAAAGACAATAACTGTAGATGAACTGCAAGTTGGTTGAATGGTAGGCCACAGAAGATAAGTGTGAAAGTGATTCTGTCACTCTTAGCTTGTATGACGCATACAGTTCCTCAGAGATCTGTGTTGGGACTTATTCTGTTTGGAACTTAATGTACAGATGTAAAAAACAAGTGTACAAGGACAAATAAACCACACAAATTAAAAGTGTTACTTCCAAGTTTATGAATTTTATTTTCTGCAAAAGCAAGCCCTTACAGCCTGGCCCAACATTTTACCCTAAGTGGACTTCTTAAGGGGAAAAGGGCCTTGTTGGTACTTTGTTCTAATAAATTTTTCTTTCTTTATACAGGTGAACAGTACATAGCACTTGGTGTCATCAACCCCCCCCCCCCAAAACTGTATATCTCAAAATTACAGCACTCTCTTTCCAGTAGATCATTGTAGGTAAGGGTCAGATTTCTTATATAACTTTGGTTAAGGCAAGCAGCAATTTATCTGTTTGTTTTGTTCTTGTCGCTTTCAGCAGAACATTCTATATACTGGCAGCATCTCCTCCTGTATGACCTGGGAGTTAGATCAACCAACATTTCAAATCCAATTCAGATGTATCACATAATTAATAAGGAAAGACAGAAATTTGATTATATTAGATAAGCTTTTCTTAGCTGATCCTGCAGGGTCATGCTGTCTCTGCCTCAGCCAGGAGCAGGGACATTCAGGATGCTGTACAAGGGGCAGACCTCAGGCAGCTAGTGCTAGAGTCCACCTGGTATAGTGCAGTATTGGACCTGATACCAACGGGGACAGAACTGCAGAAGTCAGGGTGGGTGGACACCTGGGGTCCAGTGATCACTGCATGGTGTGGTTCAGTATGAGTACAGTGGCAGAGTCAAGCCACACAAAGGTGAGAGTCTTGGATTTCAGGAGGGTGGACTTTACTAATATGGTGATATGTCTCAAGAATGCCCTGTCCATGAGAGACAAATGGGGGGGATGAGGAACAGTGGGTCCATCTGAAAGGAGCCATAATGGAGGCTACAAATGTTTGCATTAGGCAAGTAAACAAAGGCAAGAGAAAGAGAAAATCACTATGGTTCTCAAAGGAAGTGGCTAGGAAGGTAAGAGCAAAAAAGATAGCTTTCAGAAAGCACAAGGAAACATAGGCTGGCCCAGTAGCACAGAGGTTTGAGGCACTGGTGCCTTACCTCGAAACACGCTGGCGACCCAGGTTTAGGAATGGACTCTGGATGCAGGGGACTAGCAGGGGAAGGAGAGGATTGAGCATCTGTATTACTGCTCTCCTCTCCTGGGGTGGGTAGTGGGATGGCGTCACGCTACAGCGGCCTCTAGTGGAGACCAGGAGCACTGCAGATGCACACAGGAGGGAACAACACTAGAAAAGTGGAAATACCGCTCCACGTTCAGCTGGATGATGGTTGACCAACTCTCTGATGCCATCCATGGCCTGCCAAGCCTTCCACCTCAGCAGCACCCCGGGGTCAAGTGTTGCGCTGGTCTGCCCTGACCTTAGCAGGTGTCTTCCCCCTTGGAGGAGGGGGACCCATCCAGTGAAGGGTTACCCTGGGTTACCCTGGGGATGGTTGCCATCCAAGAATGGAGGCTTGGTGGGCAGATGGATTGGAGGAAGCCTTGGCAAGCTCAAAAGAGTGGCTGATGTGGAGCACAAAGGGGAAAAAGAAATAATACAAAAAAAAAGGAAACTCAGAAGAAGGATAGGGTAGTGTACCTGGATAAACAGAAGGAGGCAAGGAAGGCAGTCAGGACTGTAAAGGCACAAACAGAGGAAAAAATAGCACAGGAGGTAAAAAAAGGGGTCACAACTATTTAAAGGTACATTAATGAAAGGAGAAAAAACAGGGGTGGGATTATAAGGCTTAAAGGGGAAGAAGAGGAGTGTGTGGAAGGGGACCTTGAAAAAGCATCAATACTGAAGAAATATTTTTGTTCTGTATTCACAGAAGAAGTAGAAGGTGAGGGGCCACAGTTAGGCTGCATGAGTAAATATGGGA
Organism: Neoceratodus forsteri; assembly: GCA_016271365.2. Lineage (NCBI taxonomy): Eukaryota > Metazoa > Chordata > Ceratodontiformes > Ceratodontidae > Neoceratodus > Neoceratodus forsteri. The sequence goes on along the minus strand of CM028130.1, from coordinate 1,633,138,631 downwards.
GGGAGGTAGACACCAGTCCACTTACGAAGGGAGAGTCATTAAAGAACTCACAAAACTGAAAGTGGACAAGGCAATGGGACCGGATGGGATACATCCTGGAATATTAAGGGATCTACGGGAGGTGCTGGCAGCACTAATGGCAGCCCTGTTCAATGAATCACTCAATATGGGAGTAGTTGCAGAGGATTGGAGGAAGACAGATGTACAGCAGTCCCTCTTCACAAAAGTGGGAGTAGGGAGAGGAGGCTGGAAACTGCAGACCAGTCAACCTCACCTCAATAGTGGGGAAAATCATGAAATCACTACATAAAGAAAAGATTGTGGAACACCTTTTTATTTATTTATTTATTTAGCTTTTGTTGACCGGGTAAGTGCACTAGACAAATCCTGCCTATTTTCAGGCACGACCCGGGGGAGGGGGATACAGATGAATGCCAACTGACCTTGAACCAGATTAAGCTGTTGGTGGTATTTTTTTAGTGAATGAAGGAAATTAGACCAGGACACCGGGGAAATTCCCCTACTCTTTTCGATAAGTGCCATGGGATCTTTAACATCCACCTGAACTACCACCAATCCAGGCAGATGGGACCTCGGTTTAACGTCTCATCCGAAAGACCTTGAATCCAGCAGAGCAAGGGATCCAAGACAGTATGGATTTATAGTGGGAAGGTCATGTCAAACAAATCTAATTGATTTATTTGACTGGGTGACTAAGGAAGTGGATCAAGGGGAGCAGTGGATAGGACCTACCCGGATTTCAGTAAGGCCTTTGATACCATTTCACGTAGAAAGTTTGTGAACAAACTGGGCAACTGGGGTGTCATTCACAAGGTGGTAAACTGGACAAGGAATGTTAGCAACTGGTTGAGTGGCAGAAGACAGGAGGTGGTGGTAAATGGAGCTCAATCTGAGGAAAGAAGGATGAACAGTGGGGTGCTACAGGGATCTGTTCTGGGGCCAGTCCTGTTTAATGTCTTCATAAGTGACATTGCGCAGGGGCTGGAAGGGAAGGTGTGCCTCTTTGCAGATGACACTAAGATCTGCAACAGGGCGGATATTCCAGGAGTGGTGGAAACAATGAGGAGGGACCTAGGAAAACTGGAGGAATGGTCTAGACCAATAGTTCTCAGACTTTGTCACAGTGAGCCTCCCCAAATCCATGGAAAAGATTTTGAGCCTCCCTCAAAAATTGAAATAATCTTGGGCCTCCTCAAAGAAAAATAATGTACTGTGCTTTGCGCAGTACACCATGAATAAATTTAAACCCCTTTGAGTACTTGGCTCACATTCAGTTCTTTGTCTTATACTGACTTTGAACTTTTGAAAAAGAGGTCCTGTGCTCAAAGGTGTTATCTGAATAACAAATAAAATAAACAAATATTATTATTCAGCTTATTGTAACCCCCCCACAGGCCAACCTACTTGCTCTGCTATTTTCACTCTTGAACCATTGTTACCCCTTGTTGCATATCTTCTTGGTCAGACTACTCTCCGCTTCCTCCATATGAAATAACCTTCCTGCATACTTTGCCTCTCCTCCTTCTCTGCTCCTAAGCAATATCTCGGGATTACTTTGCTCCTTCCTGCTATTGCTCTTAGCACTTCTATGTCAACCTTGTATTTGGGCTGTTCTGCCATCAGTTTACAAATTTATCAATTACCACCACTCATTATCAATTTATTGTTCATATTTATTTGCACTATTGCTCATTGTATATTTCTTGATTGTTTTGCAGTTACCTTTAATGTATTCACTCCTACCCTTCCCGGTACACCTGAAATGAGCCTTGACTCATTCACCTTAACCTTGTCACCTATTAGCAAATAAATACATAAATTCATCTACTGTTATTATCCTCTTTCAGTTTGCTTCATCTCTTCACACAAAATATATAAAACCCGAAATTTAAATACCGTACTTTTTCAGACTTGCTTGAGCCTCCCTTGGAACAGGTTGGGGCCTCCCAAGGGAGGCTGGCCTCACCATTTGAGAACCCCTGGTCTAGACTGTGGCAGCTGAGATTCAATGTGAAAAAGTGCAAAATCATGCATTTGAGGTGCAAGAACCCAGGGAAGGATTACATGATGTGGGGGAGGGGGAGATACTGACGATCATCAAGCAGGAAAGGGATTTGGGGGTAATTATATCTGAAAACCTAAAGGCTGCCAAACAATGTGACAAGGCTGTGGGGAGAGCCAGTGGGGTGCTGGGATGCATAGGGAGAGGTATCACCAGCAGAAGGAAAGAGGTGGTGATGCCACTGTACAGATCATTGGTGAGGCCTCATTTGGACTACTGTGTCCAGTTTTGGAGGCCTCATCTCTGTGTGGAGGTAGTTCAAAGAAAGGCAACGCTTATGGTGCAGGGCCTGCACCAAAAGTCATATGAGGAGAGTCTGGGAGACCTCACTACGTATACCCTGGAAGAGAGGAGAGACAAAGGAAATATGACAGAAACCTACAAATATCTAAAGGGCATAAATAGGGTACTGGAGGGTAGCATCTTTCAGAAAAGGAGATGTTCAGGAACAAGGGGGCATGGCATGAGGTTGGAAGGGGGTAGACTAAGGGATAGCATGAGGAAGTATTTCTTCACAGAAAGGGTGGTGGAGGCATGGAATAGACTCACAGCAGAGGTGGTAGGGGCAAGCACAGTGAGGGGGGGAATTCAAAAATGCATGTGACAGGCATCGGGGAACCCTAGTGATAGGAATGAGTAGGTAAAGCCAGAGATCAAGTAGAATCTGCAGCTTTTGCAATAGGTAGGGAAAATGGGCAGACTGGATGGACCTAGCAGTCCTTATCTGCTGTCAGTTTCTATGTTTCTATACATGAGGCCAGTCATAGGTTAAATCCCTGTTCTGGTCACTCAGTCTACGAAACTATGTCAGCAAAACAGAAAATGTTCACAGAGAGGAAACAAAAAGTATGAGATCAATTGCTGATCTACCACATGAAGAAAAGAATACATCGCCAGAACTATTTAGCTTTGAAAAAACTACACATTTGGGAGAAGCTGTTGATACTAGTTAGAATAGTTAGACATCAGATGGACCAGAAATGGGCCATTATCAAAGAGTAGATGTTAACAGCCACTAGTCTGTGCCAAGCTCAACAGCAAACAATCTAAAGTTGAAAATTCCAGCTAGTATGATAGGGAAGTAGCCCAGATGATAAAGAACAAGCAGTCAGTCTTCAGGAAGTACAAGTGCACACAGAAAGAGGAGGACAGAAAGGAGTTCTATAGCAAGACAATGAAGTTGAGCAAAGCAATTTAGTTGTCCAAGGCTGGCTGAACCATCTGGTTGGCCAAGGCCAAGAGAGAGCTGCAACTGGCAGAAGGGTTGAAAACAGGGAGAAGGCTTTCTTCCAGTGTATCAGGGAGAAGAAGGATATGAAAGATGGGATAGTCAGGATGAGAAACAAGGGGGATGGGCAGAGGGAAGAGAAGAGAAAGCAGAAGTACTTAACAAGTACTTCTGTTCACTCTTCACTAAGGAAAAAGTTGATCCAGTACCTCAAAGGAGAAAGTGGGTGTAATGATGTGGGTGGTGACATAGACTGGGAGATGGAGCTTCACAGGGTGAGTAAGGGCTTGAAGGCCCTGAAGGTGGATTAATCCCCATTATCAGATGGCATATATCCAAAAGTGGTCACGGTGTTGGTGGGTGTGATGGCTGGTCCCTTGATGGACTTGTTTAACACCTCACTGGAATTGGGGAAAGTGCTCCTGGAATGAAGGACAGCACATGTAGTACCACAACACAAAAGCAGATTGAGGGATGACCCTGGTAACTACAGACCAGTCAGTCTGACCTTAATAGTGAGGAAACTCATGGAACCCCTTCTGAAAGAAAGACTGGTAAGCTGTCTGGAAGAAACTGAGCTACAGGATGAGAGCCAGCATGGGTTAGTTTCGGGTAGGTCCTGCCCGACTAATGTGATTGATTTCTTTGATTGGGTAACCCCAACAGTAGACAGAGTTCAAGTGGTGGACATCCTGTATCTGGATTGCAGTAAGGTGATTGACTCAGTTCCCTACCGGAGATTAATCAGGAACCAGGATTCTTAAGAATAGAAGTCATAGGGTTTTATGTGATAACGGCAAAAGCCTAAATTCGATTACCGTTATCACGCAGTCAGAGTGCCAAAAACATTTCAGCACTCTGAGACCCTCAGTGCACAGGACAATGGTGCCGTGACATGTATTTTAATACTTTCTGTGAGGGGCTGTGCCCTTCCACCTTTCTGTGGGGGTCTTTGCACCCACACCCTCTGCTAAAGGATTCTCAACTCTGGGGGTGCATGTCAGGTGGTGAAAGCATTAAAAAATAAAGGTTCAGGCCAGGTGCAATAAAATCGCACCAGCACCTGGACTCGGACGCAGTACCTCACCCACTCCAACCACAAGCCAACCCTCAATGCCATGACACAGCTTGGCAATCCACCACAGCGCCACCCCCTACAGCTCCTCCACCCCTTCCCAGCCCACACTCACCATGCTCACCCCGCCGTGCATGCGTACACATAGCGACATCCTGTCGCCCAGTTCGCCAACCCCCTCATCCGGTCACCCTACCCTCCCGTCTCCTTGATGGACTGCACCAGGAAGGAGTCACCATTACAGACGGCACCCTTCCCTATCACCCACCTCATGGGATACCAAGTCAGAGGGTTGCTGTCAAGGGAGAAGTTCTTGGAATCTAGACCAGTCACTAATGGGGTTCCACAGGGCTGGGTGCTCAGATCGGAGTTGTTTAACATCATCAGCTACACTGCAGATGGGATAAAGGGTAAAATATGCCTGCTTGTGGGTAACAGACAACTCTGTGAAAGAGTCTACACACAGGAGGGGAGACAGGAACTCAGGGAAGACATAGATAAGCTAGGAAAATGGTCAGGTATTTGGCAGATGGAATTCAACACCAAAAGTGTAAGGCAATGCACTTGGGGGCAGAGAACCTGGGGATCAAATACTGGCTGGGTGGTGTGCAGGTTATCAGGTCAGAGGAGGAGAAGGACTAGGGAGTGATAATCACAAGTGATCTGAATCACTCATTACACTGCAAACAGCAACAGCCAACTTGAACTGGATGCCAGTTTGCATAGCCAGAGTATAACCAGCAGGAAAGCTCAGGTCATTCTGCCGCTATAAGGATCCCTAGTACAGACATATAGAGTACAGTGTGTAGCACTGGTGCCCTTACCTAAATAAGGACATTAACCTACTGGAAACAGTCCAGAGAAAGGCAACAAAGTGAACCAGGGACAGCAAGGCAGAACATATGAGGAGAGACCCGGAGATCTCAACATGTACTCCCTGGAGGATAAAAGAGAGAGAGGGATGATATGATTAAAACTTTTAAGTACCTTAAGGTTTCAATGGGGTAAGCTCTGATGGTTTCTTCAGCTGAGTGGGAACAGGACCACTGGAGACTTCAGCCTCAAGTTGGTGGGTAGAACATTCAAGAGTGAAATGAGGTGGCACGTTCTCATGGAAAAGGTGGTATCTAAGTGGAATCAGCTGCCAGAGGAAGTAGACTCACTGAATATGATGGCCAGCTTCAAGAGAGGTTGGGACAGAGCAAAGGGGAAAGTTGCAAGTTGGGGATGGGTAGTGGGGGAAGGAGGACATGGGGGGAAAGAAAAGCAGATAAAAGGGAGAGGTGCATCCCTCAGTAGACATTGAGGATCTGCAAATTCATGTAGGCATGATAGATTGCAAGGCCTTTTTTCTGCTGGCTCAGTTACATGTTTGTATATTATATTTATGAGTGTAAATGTAACAAAGGATGGGAAAAGAACCACAACACTTACAGCTATGTACTTGAAGTTAATGTTTTAACTAAGAAATAGGGCACAACAGGGTGTGCGTTTTGCTGGGATAACAGCACACCTTCAGTGGGTTGAAGCATAAAGGTGAAGTGCTTCCACCACCTGAGATGTGCCATTATCCCAACATAACACACACCTTGGAGTGCCTTATTGCAATTATGAAATGGGTCTAATTAAGTTTTTAGTAGATATTTTTATTTTCAAATGCAGTTATTTTTATTGAATTCATAATTATAAAACAAAATAGAAAAAAGTGCAAAAAAGAGAACATGTAGACCACAAGTTCCTGTGTGAAGGATGCAGCCATACTTTATTATTGTATTGTTTGTCGATCAGTAGTAAGGATTTTATTAACATTTGGTTTTAAGAAGTTCCATCCTATCAGAGTGTGGAGGTTGGCAAACTGGAAGTTAACAACACTGACAGCTGGAACTGAGCCTCATCAAGTAATTAAAAATCGGATTCCAGTTTTTTCCTTCCAGCCACAGGTTGCAGTCAGTGAAATGTTTTCCTGCAGAGTGCAGATGGGGTGATTTAGGAGGAATGCCAGCAGTGTTTTTGGCTCACTGAGAGTGACAGATGGAAGTGGAAGAATAGACTGCAAGGAGCCGCAGTCAGCATTAGTTTGATGTGGAAACATATGCAGGTATGGGGCAAGTTTTTTTAAATAGGTAGACTAGCATTATAGCAAGCAGGTAGTCAATGGTGGTGGGAAAGTTTCACTGAATGAGAAGTGATATCCCTGAGGCTGGCCAGGGTAAAGAAGACTCGCTATGGTCATAACTTCTTCTGATGCTGCTGTGCTGGGATATCAGCATGGGGATCTGAGGTCCTCAGCCAATCAGGTTACTAGAATTTCTCGACCCATTTCATAATTTGTCTAGGGCAAAAAAATTGCACACAACCCCGTTTCATGGTTTTACTGGCCACTTTATCAAGATTTATGGTCCAGATAAAATTAATATAAAGTTATTAACCAATTTTATTCTCTAGTATTGAAGACAATGCACCTCATGTACAGCATTTACATCATCCCAAGTTTAGTGTTTTATAATTATATTTTTTTTCATTAAGATTTTCCAAGATACGGTTATTACAACAATGACCATGGCCAGGAGTAGTGCCATGGAGGTACAACTCTAAGGTGAAAAAAATAACAGCAAAAAAAAAATAATCCCTAAATTACAGAACATGCATTGAAGTATATTGTGAGGATAACAATATGATATTACAGCTACAACAATGCCCTAAAATAGATTAATAGCAATAACATCCAAGCATCAAATATACATTACTATCTGTAAGTGAGTACCAGGGGGTAGATAAGTAAAATTCACAGTCAGGGAGCAGGGTCAGGGAGAGAGGAAGGGATGTCTACTGTAAGGGAATGGTTAACCCAAGCTAGAGAGTGATGGATGTGCCTGAATGAGAAGGTGTGAGGGAAAGGGTCAATACTACATGCTGCAGGATGGACAAAAATGAGCTATGTCTGGGCTGACTCCCTCAAGTGCCAAGTCTTATGTGTTGAAAGTGGCCTGGCAGTCCACTGGGTCGTGTGGAGAGAGTGCTGATATAGCAGGACTATCATGATGGCAGGAGGTGGAGAGTGCTCCAGTTTCCTAAGGATGGGTTCCTAAATAGGGTGACATGTTTGCAATGAACAAAGAACAGGCATAGTCCCCTCAGGGCTATATAAATGTCTTCTTTATTAAGCTGACTACAGTGGACTCTTTCAAAACTGGCGAATTAACCAAGTTCAACAAGCCATTCTGAGATCTGCAGTGGGTCTTTTCTTTCCAGTGTCGAAGAATAATTTTGTTTGCCACAAATCAGAGTCCCTTTCAACCGATTCAGATCCATGGGTGTGTGGTTGTTGGAGTGTGGCCCCCTGTTTAATAGGTCTAATAAGGTCAGTGATGGGGTGAGATTAATTTCCTGGCAGAGTACATCAACTGGTACTGTCTGTACTGCAGTCCAGTATTCCCAGAGGATGGAGCAATACCAAGGCATACGTGTTATATGTCCTGCTGCCTTATCACATCACCAACATCAATCCATGGTCAGAAGGCCCTATTTATACAACTGTTGGGGTGTCCTGGACCAGCGGTGGAGAATCGTGAACTGGGTAAACTGGCTTTGTGTATTATTAAATTGAGTGCCTTAGATTGGCCCAGAATTTCTACCAAGTGGCTGGTGAGATTTCTAGGCCCAGCTTTTTGCTCCAGGAGCCACGCAGGGATTCCAGATAGGGGGTGTGAACTGAAAGAATCCCTTGATATATAGTAGATGCCATGCCTGCAAGGGCCTGCACTGTGGGGATAGGAGGAGTTTATCAAGGCCCTGCGGCTGAGGCATCTTATAGTTCGGGCCAAGCCAAGTGCTCAAGGCATGTCTGAGTTGCAGATAATGGCAGTGTTGGGATTTACTCAGACAAAAGGTGGTCTGTAATTGTCCAAAGGACTTTACATACCCTGTCTTTTCATCTAGCAGCTTAAAGAGGCTGTGAATTCCCTTAGTGAGCCAATTCTTGCATATCACAGGTGCTCCCCCAATCTTTAGAGGGGGAGTCCACCATAGGGGGAAGGGAGGGAATGGAAATGGGACCAATGTAAGGCCTTGGCTAGGCTTTTCCAGGCCTTCTGCCTAGAAGCAAGTGTGTGATGCAATATGACTTATAGAGGGAGCTTTCCAAACATAAAGACCCGGAAAGGGTCACCCACTAAGAGATGAGCTTTACAGTCTACCCATTTAGGTCTGTCTTGAGGTCCAAATGTAGGAAAATAATGGATGAGCCGATGAATCAAATTTGGCTGCATGTTTAATGTCCCAGTCATTAATCTTTATGCCTCCCTTCCCAAGAGTTTGGGTAAGTTTCCAATAGTCAATCCTCTGCAATCAGGGCCCCAGAAGAAGGCTATCATTTTTTTTTTTGGTGGCCAGCAGGAGTTTGGGCATAAGAAGGATAGGGATATTAGTGATAAAAGACTGGAGTCGAGGACCCACCATAATTTTGTATGCCTATGCCCATCCCTAGTGGGATAGGTGCAGGAGGCACCGCCTATCCATATATTTCTGTATCTCATTGAGTAGTGGCAGGATTTTTAGCATGCCCAAAATCTGGATGTCCCAAGAAAATTTAATCCCAAGGTATTTCACAATGGGATTAGCATACTGGAAACCCCAAGGGAATCCTGGTAGGTTCCTATGTGGTAATCAGCGGGTAGGAGGATATATTTGGATACAATAGCCTTGCATCCAGATAGCTGGCCAAACTGCCATGGGAGGCTGAACACTACCAGAACAGAGATCTGGGGGTGTAAGGGTGAACATTTTCTCATCGGCAAACTCCAAGGCTTCATGGTCATTTCCCATAGAGATGCCCTGTGTATTGGGGTTCATGCAGATAGCCTGCAGTAATGGCTCAAGAGCCAAAACAAACAAGAAGGGCAAAAAGGGACAACCCTGATGTGTGCCTCGACAGAGTGGACAGGGGGGAGAGGTATCACCATTTGTGATTATGGAGGCTTGAGCTCCTTGATACAGGCTGCAGAAATAGCCAATGAAGGTGTCCCCAAAACCAAAAATGTTAAGTACATGGAAAAGGTAGTCCCAGTGCACTCTGTCAAAGGCTTTTCAGCATCAAATGATACTAGCACTGCCTGCAATTGTGGATGTGTTACCACCCAAATCAGATTTTAAAGTCTTCTGGTGTTGTCTGATGCCTTTCTCTGAGGCATAAAGCCCGCCTGATCTTTATTGATTGGCATGGCTATCACTTCCTTAATTCTGGTGGCAAGAACCTTTGCATATGCTTTAAAATCAACTGTTATAAGTGAAATTTGATGGTGACTACCACATAAAAGTGGATCTTTGCCAGGCTTAGGTATAAGGGTGATAGAGGCTGTCCTCATGGAGGGCAGGAGTTGGACGATGGCCTGGGCTTCATGGAATGCACTTTGCAGAGATGGGAGCAGGATCTCTCTAAATGCATATAGAAATTCTGATGGGAGGTCATCTGCACCTGGGGTTTTGCCGAAGAACATGGTGAAAAGGGCAGATTCAAGCTCCACAAAAGTGGGGGGGGGGGCTTGTCCAAGGCTTGCTAGGCTTCCGGGCAGAGTTAAGGGAGGCCTACGGGGACAGTGAATTGATGAAGATCTGATGCAGAAGGAACTACCTCCTTACTATATAATGTAGTATAGAAATGAAGGAAAGCATTGTTTATGCCTGTTGGTCTCTAGTGAGATTGCCACGGGGAGAGAAGAGGGACAGTATTTTGGATTTCCCCTGGCATTTGCGTAATTGATAGGCCAGAAGGTGGCCTGGTTTCTTACCTGCCTACCTAAAGGTCTGCTTGAGGTGAAAAAGAACAAATTCTGGCTCGCTGGTGAAGGTGCATATTCACTATACCTGGTGTCAATGATATCTGCAAGAAGGTCAGCTGATTAATTGGGATCATCCCGGTATTTGCCTTCCAGGTCTTTAAGGGTCTACAAGTGCATCTCTAAGTCTTTTTGTCTAACCTTCTTGAGGTGGGAGGCATAGCTAATACATTTGCCCCTAATAAAGGCATTTAAAGCATCTCATCTCACCATTGCTGATGTATCGATGGGTTTGTTATCTAAGAGGAAGCCTGAATATCTTGTACGAAGTTTTTAACAGAAAGAGTTGTCTTGCAAGAGAGAGACATTAAATCACCACTGCTGTCTGCCAGGGATTGCAGAGGGGGAAAGCAGCCAGGAAAATAAGAACAGCGCATGGTCCGAAATGATCATAGTCCCAATTTTGGCATCTATGATCTCTGGAGTCCAAGCATGTGGAATCAGCCATAGGTCTACACAAGAGAAGGACTTACGCAGAGCAGAGTAGAAGGAAAAATCCCTCCCTGTCAGGTGAAGAAGGGGCCAAATATCTGAAAGGCCCAATTCCGACAGCACCTGCTGGAGAGCAAGGGCAGATTGGGATGGGGAGCTAGTGGGTGGTGTACTTCTGTCAATGAAGTTATCCATCACCACACTGGCATTGCCCCCCATGATAAGGTAGCCCTTCTGGTGGGTCAATAGAGTTTGGGATACAGCATTGAAGAAAAGGGAATCTTGGGTGTTGGGAGCATACACATTACAGAGGGTGACTCACTGTCTTCATAGGGTACCCAGAACAATGACATAGCAGCCTTCTGAATCTGCCACGACATCATCTGCAATAAAGGGGGTGTTTTTATGTATTAGTATTGCAACCTTCCTACTTTTGGTATTAAAGGAGCTGCTATACACCTGTGATACCCAATACATTTTGAGTTTTGTGGCTTCAGATGCAAAAAGGTTGGTCTCCTGCAGGTAAGCAATTCCAGCACCTAATTAGTGAAGGTGGTCCAAAATCTTATACCTTTTGACTTAATGTGAGGGTGCACCAATCTAAATTGAGCTCATTTTGCTTAAGATTCTATAACCTAGAAATAATACTTCTTGTCCCTATTGACCCTGTTAATTGTTTTTACTTACTGTATTATTAAATAGTATTTCCTTCTCTGCCTCCTGCCCATCTGCCAATGAGATAGCCTCAGAGACTTTAATATTAACTGGGAAACAGGCCCAGGCTCCCCCTCCCACCACTACCTACACTCCAAATTCAAGGCACTCAACCTTAGCCAGCTAATAGCATCACCCACCTAGATGAACAACAGGACTGCTAACCACAGCTTAATTGTTTGGAAGAAATACAAAATCACACATACCCCCATAATGCAAAGCATCATGGACCGTATATGCAAATCACCACCAAATATGCTGGTTCAACTTTAAGCAAAAATGCATGGTGCCAAAAGGCCTCTCATGCAGTCTGCAAAGGGTGGCAACCAAAGACACAGATACATGTTTCATCCTACCAGAACTCTACAGTGTGCCTGCTAGTGTGTTAATTGCTTGGATACTGGTGTTGCACCCATAGATGATACTGGTAGTGGACACTATGGGATCACTGCATGATCTTTTGCATCCCCAAAAGCAAAATAACAAAAAAACTCCTAAGGAAATCCAAGACCATTTAGAACCTTCAACCCAGAAGAGCTCACCCAAGACCCCACCTTGACTTACTGACCCCCATCCTAACAGCCAAAGAACCAGAGGAAGGTGCCACCATATCTGATGCTACCTTCACAGGCATCTGCAACAAACATGCCCCCTTCAAATGATCAAGAGTCTGAGGTCACTACCAGCAATGGATCATCACTGATGTATTAAACTGGTTCCTGCAAATAGATGAGTCATAGGACAAGCACAAAACTACCCGATCCCTCACAGACAGACAAGCCTACACCACACTCTGAAATCAGTGCACCAGACTCATAAGGTAGGCCAATGCTGACTACTTGCAAAAACAGCTCTTGACCTTGGGCTTGGATCCATCCAAATTCTGTCAGACAATCCACAACCTTCTCAACCTCTTATAATCTACTGGTAGAGACCAGTCTAACCCTAAGGCCAACATTGCCGCAGACAAATTTAACTGATATTTCACAGATGGACTGAAAGCCCTGACACCAGACTCTAAAGATGGACAGCTGTCCCACAACTCCTCGACTGGCCCCTTCAACCTTCAGGCAATCCCATCCCAAGAAGTCCTCAAAGAACTAATGGATCTCACTATATCGTCCAACTGTGGAGCAGGTGGCATCTCTCCCCACATTCATCAGAAGAGACACCTCAACAATAGCAGCCCCATTGCACACCTCTTCAACCTGTCTCTGGCCACTGGATCTTTCCCCCACAACTGGAAACGTGTTGTGGTAGTTCCCATCTGCAAAGGTGGCCCAGTGGATATACATTCCAGCTTTCTCTCAATCTCCATCTTGCCAGTCCTGTCCAAAGTAACTTTTATAATTCTGTTTGCTACCTTTCTAGAATAACTAATTGACACAAACTTCCTCCTTTCAGCTGCCTGATCCCGAGGTTGAATTTTCACAGTCCCAGATGTCTCAGAGGACCTTGCAGCAGCGGTTCCAGTCTCTCTGGAACTCAGATACATGGTTATGTTGATAATCCCATTACATCTAAAAACAATCATGGCCTTCAAAGTCAATATGGTGCTACCAGGATTATAGAGGACCTGTCTTGTCTGACTTTTTGGATCACTTTAGCTAGCAACACTAGAGGAGGAAAGGAATAAAATGTGTCCCTTTTCCATGAGAAAGACAGAGAATCTACCTTCTAAGCTTCTAGATCCCAAAGCCTTGAATAAACCTTAAACAAAAATGGGAGTTGGCACTTCTGTGTTGTGAGCAGGACTATCTTCAGTTTCCCCAATAGGCTGAAAATCCATTCAAACACTTCTAGATGAAGTTGTCATTCAGATGGAGAGATGTTGTCTCCACACAGGCAGTCTGCTGTCTCATTCTCCACCACTTGGAGCTGAACAAATGTTCCGTGCCCACAAATGGGGACAGTGTGATAGGGGTAACAGTGGGGGAGTACCTGGGGAACAGTGACCACTGGTCACTGTGGTTCGAAATCTCAGAAGGAACAGAACCAAACTGCACAAAAACACGTACCCTGGATTTTAGGAGGGCAGACTTTGGGAAAATGGGGACATGCTTGAAAGAGGCACTAATGGGAATGGGGAGGGAATCAAGGGTGGAGGAACAGTGGGCATATTTAAAGCAGGGATTACAAAAGCAACAGAATTATGCATTAAGCAGGTTAGCAAGGGGAAAAAAGAAGAGGAAGCCATTATGATTTTCCAAGGAGGTGGCAGAGTAAGTGAAAGCCAAAAAGATTGCATTCTGACAATACAAAAAGACACAGACAAAAGAAGATAGGGAGAAGTACCAGGAGAAGTAAAGGGGGCAGGGAGGTCAGTAAGGGAAGCCAAAGTTCAGAGAGATGAGTGCATCGCATAATCTGTGGGTAGAGGGGACAAAACCTTTCACAGGCACATAAGTGAAAAAAGAAGGGCAAAGGGAGGGATAGTGAGACTGAAGGGGGAGGACGGGGGCCACGTGGAGGATGACAACAGTAAAGCTGACATACTAAAAAGATATTTCTGCTCAGTCTTTACTGAGGAAGAGGAGGATAATGGGCCTGAAGGAAGTACAAGAGATGGGAACGGCACAGAAATGGACACAAGTCCCTTTACACGGGAAAGGTTCTTAAAGGAACTGAAAGGAATAAGAGTTGATAAAGCAATGGGGCCAGATGGGGTGCACCCCAGGGTCCTAGAGGAACTAAGAGAGATGGTGGCTAAACCTCTGGCAATCCTGTTTAGCCGATCACTGAAAATGGAGGTACCCAAAGACTGGAGGACAGCAGATGCAGTTCCCTTATACAAAAGTGGAAACAAAGAGGAAGCAGGGGACTACAGACCAGTTAGCCTGACCTCGGTAGTGGGGATGATCATGGAAGCACTACTGAAGAAGAGATTGGTGGAACATCTGGTTGCCAACGGACTGCAGGACCTAAGGCAGCATGGTTTCACTGGGGGAAGGTCATGCCAGACCAACCTCATTGAGTGACAAGGAAGGTGGATTGGGGAGGGCAGTGGACATGGCCTATTTGGAGTTCATCAAGGCCTTTGGTGCTTCAGTTGGAGGAGCTCCTCGTGACCCATGAGTTGTACGAACACTTCCAGTCAGGGTTTCGGGGGGAGGCATAGCACAGAAACTGAGCTTGTTCGGTGCAGAATGATGTCCTCAGAGCTAGTGATCAAGGAGAAAAGACAATTCTTGTTCTCATTGATCTCTCTTCAGCATTTGACACTGTGGACCATTGAGTGTTGCTTGACCACCTCAGGGAACTCTGTGGACTCTCCAGCATTGTCATCTGCTGGTTTGAGTCCTTTTTAACTAACAGGCGGCAACGGGTTGTGATGGGGAATTTCTCCTCCACCCCTTGCCCCCTATCTTGTGGAGTACCTCAGGGATTGGTGTTAGCCCCAATGTTGTTCACAGTGTACATGCTACCCCTGGGAGGGATCATTAGGAGGTATGGCTTGGGTTTTCATTGCTTGCTATGCTGATGATACCCAGCTACACTTATCCTTTGCCCCAGGAAGATCCAATGCGGTAGATGTGCTAAACACTGCCTTGCTGAGATCAACAACTGGATGGCCTCTAGCTGGTTGCGACTGAACCCCAATAAGACAGAGGTATTGGTGGTGGAGTCAAACATAATGCATGATAGGATGGCCTCTGGATCAGAGACTGGACTTGTTCTGGGATCTGTTCCATTAAAGGCCTCCTCTAGGGTGCGAAATCTTGGTGTCATTCTGGATAGGAGTTTGACGATGGAGGCGCAGATATCTTCCACCATCCGCTTCTGTTTTTTCCATCTCAGAAATGTCGCCAGGATAAAGCCCCTTGTTCTGCCTCTGGACCTCCCCACTTTGATGCATGCCTTAGTTACATCAAGGCTTGATTACTGTAATGTGCTTTACCTCAGGGTCATAGGAGGATCTCTCTGCAGACTGCAGTTAGTGCAGAACGCAGTTGCCCAGTTACTTACTGGGCAGCCAAAATTTTGCCACATTAAACCGGTGTTGCGTGAGCTGCACTGGCTGCTGGTCAGGTGGAGGATCCTCTTTATGGTGGGTCTTCTCACCTATAAGGCCCTACATGGTCAGGGCCCTGGTTATCTGTTAGACCTTGTACCTGCTTTTGCGGTTCACCCCTCTGTTCCTCTTGTGGAGGCCCTCTGACGATTCCCAGGATGAGGCTTAAATCAGCTAGTGAGAGGGCATTTAGTGTCACCACCCCCGTCCTGTGGAATTTGCTGCGCCTTGGGGTTAAAGGGGCCCCCACTCTGGAGGTATTCAAGGCCCACCTTAAGGCCCTCCTATTCGACCAGGCCTTTTTGGATTAAGCTATTAATTTATAGATCTGATTTGATTATAGCTGTTGGCACTCTGATGTTTAGTTTATTATCTATGTGTAATGTTTATATTAAGCGTTATTATTTATATGTTTATAATTATTTCTGTGTTTTAATTGATCTGTTTCTGAATATGTGTTTACTTATTTGTACGGCGCCAAGAGCCTCCAGGATTGGGCATCTTTTAAATATATTTTGCCTTGCCTTGCCCTTTGACAGTGTGCCACATAGAAGGCTATTAAACAAACTGGGGAATATGGGAGTGGGCAGGACAATAGTGCGGTGGGTGGGCAATTGGCTAGGTGGCAGGACACAGAGGGCTGTGGTAAATGGCTGTCACTCCTTGGAGGGAAGAGTAACCAGTGGAGTACCACAGGGATCAGAGCTGGGACCGGTCCTATTCAACATCTTCATCATTGACATTGCACAGGACCTAGAAGGCAGAATTTCCTTATTCACTGATGACATGAATCTCTGTAACAGAGTGGACACGTCAGAGGGTGTAAACAGAATGAGGAGGGACCTACAGAAGCTTGAAGAATGGTCAAGTGTTTGGCAGTTGGAATTCAATGCAAAGAAGTGCAAGATAATGCATATGGGGCACAAAAACCCTGGAACAACATATCAGTTGGGGGGGTAAGGATATAGCATGCACCAAGCAGGAAAGGGACCTTAGGGTTATCATCTCTGATCTACCTCAAGGTAGGGAAACAGTGTGACAAGGCAGCAGGTAAAGCAAATAGGATGCTCAGATGCATAGTCGAGGCATCAACAGTAGGAAAAGGGAGGTCATAATTCCACTATACAAGACACTAGTGAGGCCCCACCTGGAAAATAGTGTAGAGTTCTGGAGACCTTACCTACATAAGAACATAGACAGGGTAGAGAAGGTTCAGAGGAAGGCAATAATGATGGTACAGGATTGCATCATAAGTCCTATGAGGACAGGCTGAAGGACTTGAATACGTACTCCCTGGAGGAGAGGAGGCAGAGAGGGGATATGATAGAGACATACAAGTGAAATGTCTATATATTAGTCTACCTGAGCTCTGCACAACCTGTTTTGTAATCTGCTTCCTTATTTCCTGGTAACCTTCTGGGTAGCACCTGAAAATAGTCATCTGTTTTTGCCTAGTGTGCTTACCTGGTTAACAAAAGCTAAATAAAACACAGGGAGGAACAGGGTGCAGGAATACACTATTTTCCAGTGAAAAAGATGCTCCAGGACTAGATGGCATTGGATGAAGTTGGAGGGTGGGCGATTCAGAGGAAGCAGACAAGTGGAACACCCTGCCAGAGGAAGTGCTGGGGGCTGAAACAATCACAGGATTTAAGAATGCATGGAATAGACATAAGGGACTTCTGGAGATCAGGGATAAGGGGGCAATAGACTTCTAGAAAAACGTAAATGGAACTTAAAAGTTCAAATGGGCAGACTGGGTGGGCATAGGCCCTTATCTGCCAACAGTGTCTATGTATCTATGTATGTATCTAACAACACCCAGTAAGAGGAGATTGGACTCAGTCCATGCCAACAGATGACTTGCAGTATTTCTGTTACTACTTGTTGAATAGCCATAATGGCTTTAAAGTGTTACTAGTTTTTTAAATTCTCAGTTAGAAACCTGGGTTGCAAACTAAAGACAAGATAATATGTTGATACAGGTAAAATATTTTTTTGACATACTGAATACAATACCTCTTTTCTATAGTGTTATGTAAGAAGTTTTTCGATCTGATGCTTAACAAAATCTGTTCTTGGTTAAATTTCCTTTACAAATCTGATAAAGTTGAGCAACGCGTAATATAGTTTTTATCTAAAGAAACTATTCCATTAGAAAAATTTGGATTTGTCCACCATCATTGTCTTGTATTAGGTATGCAGGCCAGGTATGTGAGGTTTTATGTTTTGCAACACTCTATTTGGTGAGGCAGTATAGCATAATGGTTTGGGGCACTGAGTTGCAAACACGGAGAATTGGATTTGAATCCCATAGCCACCTCTTGCAAACTGTGTAATCATGAGCAAGTCAGTTATCTTCCCTGTACTCCCAGGATCCAACTGGAAACAGGACTTGATTTAATGTGTCTTTCCTCACCCAAAATTGTAAAATAAATACATTTATAACATCATGGCTGATCACTATGTGTTATGTCTATATATTGTGGGGGGCGGGAAATTATTAATTATTTACAGAACCCGTCACCCAAAGGATGCAATGATTACATAGAAACGCAGACTTTGATGGCAGATAAGGACCGCTTGGCCCACCCAGTCTGGCCATTTCCCTACCTGTTGGAAAAGCTGCAGATCCTAGTTAACCAACAGCCTACTTCCTCCAACCCCCCACTATAATTGCCTTATGTCTGTCCCATGCATTCTTCAATCCCCCATTTTAGACCCCACTATCTCCTCTGGAAGGCTGTTCCATGTGTCCATCACCCTCTCTGTGAAAAAATACTTCCTCACGTTGCCCCTGAACTGCTCCCCATCTTCAAATTGTGCCCCCTTGTTCTTGTACATCTCTTTTTCTGAAAGATGCCACCCTCTTGAACTTTGTTGATTCCCTCGAGGTACTTGAAAGTTTCTATCATGTCCCCCCCTCTCGCTTCTTTCCTTGAGGGTATACATATTAAGCTCCTTTAATCTGTCTTCATATGGCTTCTGGTGTAGACCCTGCACCATTTTAGTTGCCCTGCTCTGGACTGCCTCCATCCTGTCTATGTCCTTGTGGAGATGGTGTCTCCAAAACTGCATGCAGTACTCCAGATGGGGTCTCACCAACTGTCTGTACAGAGGGATAACAACTTCCTGTTTTCTACTGGTGATGCCTCTCCCTATGCATCCCAGTATCCTCCCAGCCCACCTTACTGCCTTCTCACATTGCTTGCCTACCTTCAGGTCATCTGATATGACTACCCACAGGTTCCTTTCCATTTTGTTGTTGTTACTGCCCCCCAATTGTGTACTCTTCCCCTGGGTTTTTGTTTCCCAGGTGCATTACTTTTTATTTCTTTGCACTGAATCTAAGCTGCCATACTTTTAACCATTCCTCCAACCTTGACAAGTCCCTTATCAACGCTGTTGCAGATCTTTGTTTTGTCTGTAAATAGGCACATTTTTCCTTCCAGCCCCTCTGCAATGTCACCTATAAAGACATTAAAGATGACTGGTCCCAGTACTTAACCATGTGGAACCGCGCTAGTAACCCTTATTTCTTCAGAGTAGACTCTGTTTATTATTACCATCTATGTCCTGTGTTCCAGCCAATTTTTTACTCAGGCTACCACCCTGGGACCCACTTCCAGGCTGGCTAACTTGTTTATTAGTCTTTTGTGTGGGACTGTGTCGAATGCCTTGCTAAAGTTTAGGTAGGCCATGTCAACAGCCCCTCCTTGGTCTACTACTTTGGTCAGTTGTGAAATACTGATGGTCCAACAGTTCTGAATATCATATTTCAATTTTCTGAATAAAAACTTTGTTTATGACAATTTAATTATCCTGCTCAGAGAGTTTGATTTTTTTCCAGCTACTGTCTGAAGGAACAGCACCTGGCTCAAGTCTATTTCACACTGCAGAGAGGTGTGAGCCTCCCCAATGCCACCCTCCACACTAACACTCTAACTGTCCTTCAAAATGAACAAACCCAACACCAAAAGGCAAATATACACTCCATTGGAAATCATTCAAAACTGAGACCCAGAAGTTCTGCTATACATAAAAGATTGTGCAACCATGAAACAGTCTACCAGCCACAATGGTGAAAGCAGATACAATAAATTCTTTTAGAAACAAATTGTAGTAGACAAATTTATGGAGGAGAATATATTAATAGATACTACCACAGAGCAAGTGAGAGAAGTGGGCCAGAGCCAGCTTTGATTTGGCATCAAGTTGTGGCCTGAAAATTTGGTTAGATGTCACCAAATCAGCTGAACCATTTTGGCTCCCTACGTAGTAACTGCCATAGATTAAAACAGACTACAGACTGGGGAGAGCCTTGAGGTCAGCAGTGAATATGAATTACTACAGCCTACTGGTGGCAGGTGCTGTTGGCTTGCATCTGCTGGGGATTAGTGTTTACTGTGTTGTGAGTATGCAAATTCCACTGAAACTGCCAACCCACAACCCAGTATGAGCTGCAGTAATAGTTACTATTCATTGCTGACCTCAGATCATAAACCCCCTATAGTCTCTGACTCTCAGCTTTACCTCATGCAAATTATTGTGTTTTACCTTGAGGCACCGTAGAATTTACAATGATGCTTTATGATTATTATGTATATTAATGTTCTATTATTTTTACCTTTTTATGAGATTTATATATTATGCAATAAATAGTAACATGATGATGATAGTAAAATAATATAAACATTATTTTTTAATTAATTGTATGTAGTATTTTGTCATTTATATGACAAGGCAACATGATCTGTGAATGTAAATGTTTTGTGTGTAGAAGAACTAGACCACTGATGTGGCTGTATGCTAAAGTAGTTTGAATGTTTATTTATTTTTTATTTATATACCAAGAAAAATAGTTATATGATACTATAATAGTAATCTTCATTAGGTTGCAGTAGAATAATGGCATATGTGACATTCACATGGACACACTGTGGGACGGGCCATAGAAACGGTTGCTTATTGTTCCCTTTGGAGGCATATCCATATAGTCACAGAGTGAGATTTTGTAGCACACACCTCTGCATACAGAACTGTGTGGGCTTGACATGCATAGACAATGCGAAGAATGGTGGAATGTTACATATGTGCTTCAGTTTTTCACACAAGTGTCTGCAAAAGTCATGGTCTTCTACAATGGAGAATGGCTGAAGATCAAACACCATCATCACTCTGCAATATGTTGTGAAATGAGTGCCAGGACACTGGTCCTTGTGCTTTGGCTGGGACTGGTAGAAGAGTGCAGCAGAGTATGACGCCATGATGTGAATCCCATGATAGTAAAAGTATTGGAGCAGATGATAGTAATACAAGTTTTTCAATGCTTTAAATGTAGCTTATATTTGTAAGACAGGAAAACATAATTTCTGAATGGACATGTGATGAATTGTGAGGATGATAAACACAACTACAGTATGTGCAGTGCCTTAAGGCAGACAGGCAATTGTCCATGCTCATGGAGCACAAGTGACTGAGGTGGCAATGGCACTGGCAGCGGTAGCTGATGATATGTTCATAGTACAGAAAAACACCTCATGAGTCATGTAGATGATCAGGGACCCTTAACGTCTGACAATGCTGCATTTCTTTTACCTGAAGTAGAGTTGAGCATTTTAACAGTGAAACCAAGTGTAAAATGTTGGGCTGCACAGAACTGGATAAAAACCAGAAAGTGCTTTGGCTGGATTAAAAAGATTTAATTTACAGCAATCAATAAAATATAAGGCAGCAGCACTTGCCTGAACCATGCCGATGTTTGGTGCAATGGCGTGCTTTCAAGGCCCTGAAAAAGCACCGTCCTCTTGCTCCGTCTCGGCCTGTAGTTCGAGAGCTGCGCTGTCATGTATTGTATTAATTGTTGTAAATAAAATCTTTTAACCCAGCCAATTCATTTGTTTTTATCCAGTTCCATGCAACCTGACTTTCACGCTTGGTCTCTCAGCTTACACATCAATGCTCCAGTTTAGTTATTTTAGTCACCTCCCCCTGAATACCTGTTAGCGTTTTAACAGTATCTGAGAAGGTGACATACACCAGTCCTATTGTACCATCTCTGTGCAGTGTGCAAGCAGGAAAGAAGGTGGTGTCACCCACCCACCACACTAATGCATGATGAGGAAAATGTGATGCATGGTGGAGAGAAGAGAAGGAAAGTGATGATAACATGTTTTTTTTTGCTTCCTGAAGCCAGATTCCTTCTATTTGAGTATGTGATAGTAATACAATTTTTTTACACTTTATATGACAAAGCTGGCCCAGTGGCACAGAGGGCTGAGGTGCTGGGCACTGTACCTCCCACCATGATGACAAACTGGGTTTGAGAATGACTTGGACACTTGGTGGCTGGCCAGGGAGGGAGGATTAAGCATCAGTAGGGCAGTTCTCCTCCATTAGGGAGGGAGGGAGGACTGAATGCCCTATAGCTTGCCTGCCACCTAGAAGAATCTAGGTGGCAGCACCATGGGACAGCACAGGAAGGGACCCCATGCCATGGCACTGGTGACACCTCCATAGTGGCATAGTCTGCATGTGCATCATTGCATGTGTGTGGGCCCAACAAGGGAGAAAATAGGAGGATTAATCCTCTGATCATAACATGGTTATGGCCTGGTCTCTCACAGGCCCTGCACCGAGCACTGTGCACCTCCAATCCAGGGGCCTGGGGCAGGATGTCCTGATAAGGTCATTCCAAGAGAAGTTGGGTGATGGGGCCATGGAGACCAATCCAGATGGGGACTGTTCGGGAGGCTTAAAGAGATAACCAGCCTTGTAGAAAAAAATATTATTTGACAAAAAGACATGATTTCTTAATGAACACATGATGAGTCATGAAGATGCTAATAAATAGCACCATGTATAGTGCCTCAAGGGAGAGAGGCAACTGATCATGTCCATAGTGCGCAGGTGGCTGCGGTGGTACTTGCACTGGCAGCTGGTTGTATGCTGCATATAATAATCAAGTGATGAGTCATGAAGATAATCAGGTACCTGTAAAGTCTGAAGATGCTGCATTCATTTTATTTAAGGATTGAAGAATTATAAAATAATCTGAAAATGTTACAGATACCAGTCCTATTGTACAATATCTGTGCAGTGTGCAGGCAGGGAAGAAGGTGATGTTGCCCACATGCCGCAGTGATTCATAACAAGGAAAACATGAGGCATGGTGGGAGGAGAAGGAGGCGGATGGTGATGGAGAGGGTGTGCTGTTTTTGAAGCCTGATTCCTTCTATGGTTTTAATTTTAATGTAGTTATTGCTAGTTGTTATTATTATTCTTAGATTTAGAAATATTTATATGCCAGGTAAATATGGTATCATTGGATTTGTGTTGTCATCTGTAAAATATTCCAACGCTGCAGATGATAATTTTTTGTCAGCGACGCTACACGTGGTAGATGCGTATTTGGTGGATGCAAGATTCCTTATCATTGCTGGTGAGCCCTTGCTATACTGGTGCAGCAAAATCACCATGTGGCTAGCACTGACCTCGGTTGCAGTGAAATACCTCAGCTGCTCACCCTCGAGTGTCATTGTGGAATGTGTATTCAGTTCTGCTGGTGCCATTGTGTGGGGCAGGCGCACCATTCTGTCACTAAAAAATGCTGGCATGCTAACATTTACAGTATTAAAATGAATGATTGTCACATTCCACGTAAGACAATCTTGTCCATGTTTCTTTCACTTGACACTGAAGTTGAAGAGGAAGGTGTTGTCAGCACTAACAAATTTCCTTGTAACCCCGAGGTGGATGAAGCAGTAATGGAGGGAGAATTCCCATCTGGTGACAACTCCAGTCTGGAAGACTGTAAGGGCTGCTTCCTCGATGAGATAGAAGACTAAAAAAGATGTGTTGTTTTCCTCCTTTTCCCTCAGTATAATCCTTTACTGTATGATTCACAAATACAGTAATTCTGTTATTTTCAAACAAATTGTTTAGTTAACGTATTGGTCCTTGTAAGAACAGATCCAGAAGCAAATTGTTTGACACCTTTTACTGGACCAGTTAAGTTAAGCTTCCGAGGAAGGACTTGGTTGGTTTGAAAGCTAAAGCACTTTGTTCTTTTTGTAACATCTATGTTGGTTCAACAAAAGGTATCAAACCATTTGCTTGTGGATCTGTTTTTTTTCATTCATTTTACTGTTGCCCATCCCCAATTTTGTGCTGCTGTTTCCTTGCACCTAATCAAGTACCTGCCTCCACCTCCTGAATGTGAAGTCTAGAGACAATGCCTGCTCCAGCCATCAAGACACAATACCACCTCCTCTTCCTCCTCCTCTGGCCTGCTTAGGACCTACACAGCCACAAATAGCATGGGCCACCACTTCTACACAGATGCAACATAAAAATGCCATTTTACCAGATAGGCAAAGCATGTGTGCTCAAGCCAGCAAGACATAGCATCACCTCCTCTTCCTCCTCCTTCTCTGGTCTGCTTGGTCCTACAAAGCCACAAACAGTGTGGTTCACCACCTCTGCACTAATGCAAAAATGGTCCTGACTCTAGGGAAAACTGTTTGGCTTAAACCAAATGTACGAGTTACAGTTACTTCCTCAGTTTAAAACTCATATAACTGAATGAAATTTTTGTCCTGAGATGATATCTACTGGATGTGGAACTGAACAGCCCCCATCATGTAGAGCAACTAAAAAATCTTTGCAGACAATCACAATCGATACTGGAGAATTTGCCATTGCACGTCTACTGCAGCAGTGTCCAATGTGGAACTGTATGACAGAAGGATGCTAAAGACAATCCCCCAACCAGCCAGCTTATCATGGCAGCAAGACCTCAGGCCCACCAAGGCTTATCTTTGTCTGCAGTGATGGTAAGTCACGTTCACTGTTGTTCACATGCCTTATCCTCACTGCTAGTGGAGTGACTCCTGTCCTCAGCCTTCCAGAGGCCAAAAGACCTTCTATGTTACTCAGAAGTACATTAAAATGTTTTTATTCCTGCCCTTATGTCTCCCTGCAGGTTTCGCCACTCACTCCAGCTGTTCTTACACCATCTCAATGGCACACACATTGTAAGCAGCTGTAATGTAACTGTATCATTATGAATTTCTTTTTTTTTATTTGCATTAGAAAAATTGATTTATAGTACGTAATTATTTGACTAACTGCTTATATGAATATATAATTTGGTGTTGATATGTTTAATGTTTTAACCCAAACATTAAGTGGTTTCACACAAAAGATTCAATAACACTGAATGTCCAGCTGAGAAATGTTTCAAATAAGAATAAATGCAGTGAGTCAGATAGCAACACAGTGGTATTTAGTACTCTTGTAGGCAACACATTTTATTTGTCCTTAGCTCTATCTCAGTCACATGATGGTTGACTCCATTACTCAGCCTCACAGAGGATGAAAGGCCTTCCATAACTCAGAAAGACATTACACTGTTTTTCCTTCTTTCTTTCCTTTTGTCTCCCTGCAGGTTTTGCCATTCACAATGGCTGTTCCTACACCATCTCAGTGGCACACACCACAGCACAGCCACCATTACTAATGTAGCAGTAGTATCATTATAAGTCTTTTTTTAGTTTAATTTTTGTTCTCCTTTTTCACAGGTACATAGTGTGCTATGATGGCCAAAGGGAGGCTAAATAATTTCTCATGTTTATTCACAGGTGACGGGTATAGTAGGTTGGGGAGTCAACAATGGCTATACTGGGCGGCCACCACAGATGTTGAGTGAGGCAAAATAATTTCTCTTTTTTTCTTCACAGGTGAGAGCTGGTGTAGTAGGATGGGGAGTTGAGAATGGCTATACTGGGCAGCCACAACAGTGGCCAAGTGGGGGAAAAATAGTTCCTCTTTTTTTCTTCACAGGTGACAAGTGGTGTAGTAGGACAGGGAGTCGAGAACGGCTATACTGTGCAGCCAACCACCACTTTGGGTACTTATTTGAGTAGAGTATAAATAATCTTTTCTTGTCTTCACAGGTCTCTTGTGCTGTGCTGCTGTCTCCTGCTCCAGCAATAAAGCCATCTCCATCTTCTCTGCCTGGACAACATTGCAACAGACAGCTGCTAAAAATTGCCTGAAATTAAAGCAACAGGAACATAAAACAGTCTGACATTTGCAAAACTGTTTTTTTGAAATTTAATAAGCTTTATTAAATTCAGATACTGTATACCAATAGAACAAAACAGCAAGACATGAAATACAAACAAAAAAAAGTAAACCCTCCCCACCACCCCCTAGTGACAGAACAGTATCAGACCACACATGAGCCTACTCATTGGGTGATAAAAAAGATTAACAACGAGAGAACAAAATGACTTATGAAGGGTGCCCGCCCCCAGCTCAAAGAGTATATAAAGTGTGCAATATAATCCAAATCCTGTTGAATCTGCCCAAATTATCATGCAAGCTAGCAATAATTTTTTCAATTCTGAGGTTAAAGAGGTGCTCCTGCAGCCATTCATTATAAGAAAAAGGCTCATCAACTCACCATAGATGGAGAACCAGTGTCTTGATCAAAATAGCAATCATGGCCATATAATATCTATGCTCTCTAACAGTAATCCCCGAATAATCACCAAGCAGACAAATCTCAGGAGAAAAACATCCATCTAGTCACAACAATGGATCCACTTTCTGTTGTATAACTGACCAGAGTACAGTCACCTTGGGACACTCCCAAAAGATATGTTAGAGCATTCCATTAGAGCTTTGGCATCTTGAGCACAAAGAAGACCCGAGCCTAGTCATCTTAATCAATTTAACCAGGGTATAATAAAAATTATTAAGGATATTAAACTGGGTAAGATGTAGATGGTCTTGTGTGATATAAATATAAGTGTCATGCAAGATTTTGTCCCAATCAAAAGTAAGTTAGGGAAACTGCGAATTCCAATAAGTGGATGTGCCATCCAATTTAGGAAATAGTTTATCATATAGGGCAATGTAGATATTAGACACAGAATGTGAAAGGGAAGCCAAAAAGACCAATGACTGCAGGAACTCACCCTCATCAACCAGAAGACTCCTGTCCCAAGCCATGATATTATAGAATGGCAAACTTGATATACCTTAAAATTTCAGTGGTGGGTAGGCTTAACTGGTGTAGTATATCAAAAGAGGAAAGGCAACTCCTATCTCTGATGAACTGATGCACTCCAAGACTCACCAAAGACGGAAACCAAGTATTGGAGATTACCTTGCCACCAATCCTGAAATAAGGGTTCCTAAGAATAGGCTGAGATATATCATGTTTATTAGTATATTTCAAAACCAAATATAACTGTACATGCACTCTGAAAAACACCCCAGTTACAGTATGATGTAACACATTGGGCAGCTCTTTAGGAGTCACATACAACAAGGCCTGAGGAGATAAGCCTGCATTACAGATAAGCTCTAACTCTAAAGATAGCCATACAGTGGCATAAGAACGCTGCTCAATGGCAGGTGGTGGGGACAGCCAATGCAGATATTTGCTGACATGGCTAGCCCATTAATACACCCTAAAGTGTGGAAGCCTAAGCCCGCCACAAGACTTAAGAGCAGACAACTTACAATAAGATTGCTGTGGGGTTTACCCAACCACAAAAAGTCTGACACAATGGAATGAATATAGTAAAACCAGGAAAGTGGTCTCCAAAAGTTTAACATATTAAGAGGAGAGAAGATATGGGGTAACACATTCATTTTAATAACATTAATCCTGCCTCATAATGACAAGGGCAGAGTCTGCCAGTGTTGGAGAGCTTGTTGGATGACAGACAATACATCAGTAAAATTAAGCTTTATCATTCTAAACTCACCGTGAGAAAGGAAAATACCTAAGTATTTAAGAGAATGGGGGAACCACATCATGCCCAAGGATGTGATATCAGCCTTCAGGATACAAGAATTTAAAGACAAAACTGCCATTTTCTCTAGAGTAAGCTTGTAATTAGTCAAACAACCATAAGACTGAATAATATCTAAGGCTAAGGGAATAGTAGAATTTGGATGGGACAAGTGTAACAAGACGTCATCTGCATAAGCAGATAGCTTAAGGTCTAACAACCCACAATGAATCCCCTTAAGGTCAGAATATTTTCTAAGCTAAATGAGAAGTGGATCCAGATATAAGTTTATCCTGTAGCACAGTGGGCAGTTTTAAAAGGGCATGGGACAGGGTGCAAAGGGGGGTAAAGGTGAGGGGAGAGGAGGGTGGGGCAGCTGCAATATAAGGGTGCTAGCTGCACATTCAAGCAGACTAACTTGATAGAATGGAAGACCTGTTTCTGCTTTCGGATTCATATGTTCATATGTATGTATATGTTAAACAAGAGCAGGGACATTGGACACCCTTGTCTCATGCCTGAAAAAAGGGAAAAGAAGGTAAGAAAACTCCATTACAACAGATTTGAGTGTCCAGGGAGGAATAAAAAAACTTTAATCCAGGAAATAAATTGGGAGGAGAAACCAAATCTAGTAAGAGTTGCAAATAGGAACTGCCAATCCACTCTATCGAATGCCTTCTCTGCATCCAGGAGCACCAATGCCATCAGAGTGGTAGAGTCCCAGGACAAGGAGAAGATATGGGCTAATTTATGGATCTTTGCAAAACTTTACAGAATTAAAAAAACACCCCGTCACCCCAGTGATAACACCTGAAAATAGAAAAGCAGTAAGAATAAATGGTTAGTGATAAAGTGGTTACAACACCCTCCCCCCATGAAAAAAAGGATATAAAATAAAATACTTATCTTTGATGCTAGGTCACAAGACTTGCAAAGCAACTGAATAAAGAGAACAACAGACTGCTTCTTTGTCCATGTGATGTATTGGAATGGCCTGTCAATGTCATCCCAGTTTGTTTAACATTTTGGCATACATGGAGCTGTACATGAGGAAGGGGCCAGTGATCAGGTACAAACAGATCCTCCAGAGGGGTACAGTGAAGTGATCTAATTCCTTCAGGAGCTCCTTTTTATTAATTAGCTTTTAGAGAATTTCCAGAAGTGATACATTTATATAGTTGGGTTTCCATGTTTAAATGAGCTATTTTGGGTGTCTTTCTGTAGCAGTTTTAGTGATTTTGAATCTTCTGTTTGATACCACTTCATTTTTGGGTGCAACCTTGAATCTTCTGTTTCACATCAATTAGTCATAATCACAAATCACACCACCCATTTTTTTCAGTGTAGCCCTGGATCTTTTTTTTTTTTTGGAATTTACATCTGTTTCACATCACTTAGTCATCACAAATCATGACACTTAATTTTTGGGTGCAACCCTCTTTTGCACCCTCTTTAGTGAATCTTCTGTTTCACATCACTTAGTCATGTCTGTCACTTTTTGCTACACTTAATATTAAATTACCCCTGTTGGTTGACTGATGAATTCACAGATTTTGAACACTTCTGGGTTTCCAACACTAATCATACAACCCATTTTTTTCTGCTGAAACCCTTTTTTTTTTTTAATTTTATGTTGCACGTCACTTAGTCATTACGAATCATGACACTTAAATTTTGGATGCAACACTGTTTGTTGAAATGGGACTTCACTTCATCATTTTGCAATGATTTTTTAGTCAGACTGTACAAGAGGGCAAATTAAGTAGCATAGTAGCACAGGCACCAGCAGAAGTTTATTACCAGCATTACTGATTTGGGGTTCATGAGAACTATTTCCAGAAGTGAGACATTTTTATGTTATGCTTGCAGTTGTGTATACTAAAGTACTTGACAACACAGACTGTCTGAGAGGGCAAATTAAACAGAATAGTAGCACAGACACCGGCAACAGTTTCTTACCAGCATTACTGATTTGGGGTTTGGGATAACTATTTTCAGAAGTAAGATATTTATATATTATGCTTGGCAGTTATGTGTACTAAAGTGCTTGACAACACATACTGTCCAAGAGGGTGAATTAAACAGCATAATAGCATAGGCACCAGCAGCAGTTTATTACCAGCATTACTGATTTTGGGTTTGGGAGACGTATTTCTAGAAATGAGACATTTATATATTGTGCTTAGCAGTTGTGTGTACTACAGTGCTTGAGATTTGGACACCTTAGGCAAATCATGCATAACAGAAGTAATGTGTATTGTGATTAAGGCACAACCAACAAAAAATAAACAATGAACATTGTAGAGGGCAGTGACACAGTGCAGTACCATGTGGCAGTGCTACTAACCTGCTGCTGCCAGACAGTGAGAAACAGAAAGAAAGGAAAGATGTGATGTACTGGAGATGGAGACACAGCATCATGAAAGGAAATATAGATAGGAAATCATTTTTTGTCTGTTTTTTTTAAAGCTAGAACTGAAGCAGATAGGATATGATAGAAACACAGACTGCACAGTAGTAACAGAAATAAAGAAATACAAACAGACAGAGAGAAATAAGGAAAATAGATGAACAACTTTTTTTCATTTTTATGATTTAAAACAGAGTAAAAGATACAGATAAGATAGAGATAAGAGATAAAAGAAAATGGCCAGATTAGAGGGCTATAGCCTGGGGATGAGGGTGCACCACCACTTTTCAGTTCTGCCAAACCCTCCATTCTCCATAATTGTCTGCTGGTTGTGGAGCACCATCTCCAGCATCTCTTTCAGCCCCACAACTTGACGGGAGAGCTTCCTTACCTCCCTATGGAGCAGTTCCACTTTACCACAGGTGGATGTGGGAGGAGGATCTGAGGCCAGTCTCTCAAGTGGTATCCCTCCACTGCACCACCTGAGGCTGACTACTGGTCTCTGTTGCAGTCCTCACCATCTTCCCTCCTGCACCTGTGCAACACCATGTCTCTTTCTCTTCCTTTTGCCAGAGGAAGCACTAGGGTTGGCACCACCTACACCCCATCTCATCACCCTTCTGCCTCACATGTTCCTCCCACTCTTTCAGGTGCCTGCCTCACAGATATGTGCTGCCCATCTGTCTCTAGATAACTTCCCCTTTTCCCATGCTGCACAGCAGTGTGGAACAATTTCCAAGTCACCACACTGTTGTCAGTGGGGTCCAATTGGAAAAAGTCCCACACAAGGGCCTTGGGTTGGTGCAGTTGAGGGAAGATGCCAGATGGTCCTGGTTGTGTGTCCTCTTCCTTGTGGTGTGTAGGTGCTGGTGGTGGTGGTGGTCGTCGCATAACTGGTGCTGGTGGTGGTGACCTTTCCTCATCTCCTTGCTGAGGCCAAGGATCCTGTGCTGTGGTGGGAGAGTTGGGTGCTGTTGCAGTTGTCTCCTCCTATTGCTGCCACTGCCATGGGTCAGGCCCTCTTCAGCCAAAACTCACATCTCCTCATTGCTTCCAGCACCCCCTTATCCTCCTGACTTTTGGTCCCACTCATTCTAACTTAAAACAAACAAAAAAGTAAAAAGAGTGCAAAAAGCACACTAACAGACATAAAAAAGTAACATAAATAAGTGTTTAATATACACAAAATAACAGGTAAACAACTAAACAAAGAATGACTAACTATAAAGTAAAAATAATATATAAAACAACCAACAGAAAGGTGAAAACGTTGTGTTTTTTCTCTACTTTTTAAGTAGCAAAAAAATGCAGATCTGTCTCCTTTCATACCTAGTTCAGACTGCAAAGTGAAACTGAGGCTGAATCACAGTACATAAAACAATAAGATGTGGCCTGCAGGAGTTGTTTCCATGTCAACTCAAGCACTTGTTTACAGGAAGTAGCCACATTTTGAACGGACTTTGCTTAACTGTCTTTACCAGCAAAGTTACTGAAGAAGTTAACATACTTCAGCTGCCTGTGTTAATGCCAATGTTACTATGAAGTCACCAGCAAAGCCACATAGGTGAATTTACAAGCTGATATCAAAAATTTGAGGATTGCTTTGTGGAAGCAGAGTCAGTGACTTCGCTGGAAATTCACCAGCAAATTAAAACTTAGTGACATCTCTAGTGGTGATTACAGTTAAATGATTAGTTAGGTAGCGTGAGCAGACTGGATGAGTCAAGAGCCTTTTTTTGCCTTTGACATCTATGTATTTATGACATTATAAGAAAGGGCTTGCTGCCCTCAGATTAGAAAGGTGCCAGGCCCAGCAGCTTATACTCAAGGATGCTCAAGGAACTGCCTTTAGAACTGGCTGAGTTTCATTGAGGTAGTCAATGGCTTGGTAGAATCTGGGTTGGTGCCCAAGTATTTGAGGTCTGTGGACATGGTCCTGCTCCACAGGGAATGGAACAGGGATATCCAACAAACTAAAAAGGGAGGGAAGGTGAGAGCACTGTACACTTCTAAAGGTGCTACTGTTCATATAAAAATACAGAGATGAAGGGAAACAGTGCAGACACCAGATATTTCAGATTTATTATTTATTGGTGTAGTACATAGAAGATGCCAACCAGCTATACTATAATTTGCAGCAGTAAATAATAAGTCCAAAGTGTCTGGTGTCTGCACTGTTTCCCTGTTTCTCTAAAATCCAAGCAATTACAGTCATACCTCCATTATACTGTAGGTAAACTGACGGAGACCCGGTTAAAGAAAAGCCTGTGACCTACCTAATTTTCTTCCCATATGCTATGTATCAGCCTTGTTGCTCTTCTCTGGAGTCGGTCAAGCTGCCTAACATGTCATCATAGAAAGTTACACATTCCTAAGGGTAATAGAGTAAACAGTGAAAACTTGTTTAATAGGAATAAGGAAGCAGTCACAAGGGGATATGAATGGAGGCTGGTAGGTAGAGAATTCTGGGGAGATGTGAGGAAGTTCTACTTCACAGATAGTGGAGTAGAACCATGGAATAAATTACTGTCAGACGTGATGGGGGCAAGGACTATACTCTGGTTCAAACATGCTGGAATATAGCCAATGGATCAGTAGTTCCACAAGGAGGAACTACAGATTTGGGGCACTCATAGAGGGTATTGGGTATGCACCCCTTCAGGACATTAGGTCAGGGGTGAGGTATGAATCTCTGTATGGCCAGACTAGATGAATCCTTGGTCTTTTATCTGCTGGCAGTGTATATGCTTTTACAGTTCATGTTTTCTATATGCATCTACAATGCAAGTAAAACAAATGATTATATGATGTGGCCACTACCAAATGCTAACAAGGATGCTAAACAATAGTTGTCAATGATTTTTAGATGCCGAGATGATACGTACGCCTGGTGCATTGACAGGTCACAGTGCTGAATGACTTGTAAGGTGATAGGGAACAATGACTCACCAGCTCCTCTCCACTAACAGATACCACCCCACCCCACCTACCCCACTAGAGAATTTATGACCTTGTGTTTCACACAGTAGTCTACTTTACTTTTCACTCATTGACTGGCTGGCAGACTCACTTTCACAAGCACACAAAATAAAAAGATGGATTTCTGTGCCCTACTGTATCACCAGTAGTCAGTAATAAAAACAAATGCCAAATAAATCATTCAAAGTCCCCTGTGCACGAGTCCCAGTCTACTAAACTCAATCTATGCTGCTTCTTCTGCAGCAGGGGAGAAAAATAAAGGAAAACAAAATGCGTGTGGATTGTTCTGTCCTATACAGCAACACATTTGTTAAATAAATCTTTTAAAAATCACCCTGGCACATTTTCCTAATCTTCTAAATATTTTCTGCCCTGCTCCTTCTGCAGGCAGAGCCTGCAGGTGTTAATGCAGCAGGCACAGCCTTTGCACCCTCTTCTCACCTTTTCAAAATGATTTCACTAGCCTGCCTGCCTGCCTTAAACTATGTTCAAATATAATGAGACATAGTACCGAATCAGAATCATTGCATAATTCTTTGATGATTTCTACAGTTTTCTTATTAAAAGACACTCTTTTTCTCACGAAAAGGAAATCCTTCCTACCACATGTCCTTCCTCAGTGAAATAGAACTTGAAACAATGGCACTAAGGTGTGTAAAGCACACAGAGTTTTCAGTTTCCAGCTTTGATGACTGGCTGCTGCAGGTCATGTGACTTTCCAACAACTTTGACATGCTTAGTGTGTACTCCCCCATACAAAGTGCTGCATCATGATGTTAAATTACCAAACTACTGCAGGGATAGAGTTCCTTGGCTTTGCTTCTTCGTTGACCAAAATGCTGGATTTTGGTATGTTCCTCAAATACAAATTCAGCATCAGCTCATCGGTAGCACTGAGATATCAACAGGATAGTCCCAATGGACAGCTAATGCTTACTTCAGTCCCTAATTCTGTAATATAAGCCATAGTATAGTCATCCTGAATTTATAGCACACTAAGACTGAATATTCTCTGAAGTGTACAATAGCAAAATTATTTGGATATCATATTTCATATTCTAAAGCTATGAAAAACTTTACTAAATAAAATAAAGGCATTGCTTTACATTTAAAGGTAAATAAAAAGGAATCTGCCTCCGGCCCAGTGACTTAGGGGTGTTTAGACTTCTATAAGAGAAAACAGCTATTCAGTTTTGTTCTACTACCCCAGGTATTGTAGTCTATACTTGTTTTGTTAAAGCTAACTAATTTCCTACACAAAATGAATGGTAGATCTTAATAAATTTATAGTATAGTATAGTATAGTATAGTATAGTATAGTATAGTGTAGTGTAGTGTAGTGTAGTGTAGTATAGTATAGTATAGTATAGCATAGCATAGCATAGTATAGTATAGCATAGCATAGCATAGCATAGCATAATATAGTATAGTATAGCATAGCATAGTATAGTATGTGCCAACATGTTTACCTACAACAAGACCACTTCAAGTGTCCTGCTAATTTGTTTCCTTATTTTTCAGGACTGCTTCTGCATTATTCAAATAGAATCCATATGTCCAATGCTGAAGGATTTAATGGAATTAGTTTTTCTTTTTTTTTCTTTTACTTCCAGCCCCAATTTAGTCTACAATCTTCTGAACCAGAAGTTATTTAGCTTAAGGCCTGTATGCAATTATGTGGGTTCATGATACTCAGCGATCATTTAATTTATGTCATTGCAGGCTGTCATCAAATTATACCCACAGGTATCCAGCTGGCTTCTCAAGAAACTGAGAGCCCTTGCAACTCATTTAGTAAATCAGCACCTTCAGGGTTGACAGTGTCTTTTCTTGAGGTGAATGATAACATAATATATCATTTTGTCAAAACATAGTTTTGTATGGCAAAATTCATCCATATGGAAACAATTAATTTCTCTTCAATTTAAAGAAAAAAGTATAATCTTAAAATGAAGCCTGTACGAAAAAAAAAATAACCTTTGATTTCTTGTATCTTTCTCCTTTTTAAGGAATGACATTTTACTAGGCCCAGGCAAAAAGTAAAAATGAACACTTGCATGGGAGCATTTTAAAACATAAGGAAAATGTCATTACATTTTCCATTAGTGAGATGAATTATTTGGCGTGGATTCTGAAAACCTCAGTGAGATTTTAGAACATAGGTCCCTTCATTGTTTTCTTTAAAATAATCTGGAAAACATGTTTTTAAGAAGCATAAAAACATTGCTGAAGGCTTTATTTAAAGGGTAAATATATATTGTAATCAAACCCTCCACATATCCTTTTAGCCAATGGTTCAAAGCATCTAGATCCACTCTCAAAGAGGCATAAACAATGCAAAAACCTATAATTGCAATGTCAGTCATAGTGTCTATACAGAATACCAAATACAGAATCATATCACAGTTGATTTGTTTCCAAGGTTCTTTGGCAAAATACAAAGAACAAAGCTAAGTACAACATTGCAGTGTCCCCTACTGGGGAAATGGGTTCTGATTCCAAATTTAACAATGAAAGGACACCAATACTTCTCATAACTAAAGCTGAAGAAGCCAATCAATCACTGTTACAAAAATCTCATTTTTCACAACACATGCAAAAATGGTAGGAGACAGAATACCATCCTAGAGATATTGCTTCAATGACTTCTAACATTTCCCACTTGATTAATGGCTCAATAGCCGTCTCTTATATAATTCACTATAAGTGATCTTAAAATGCTTCACTTTCTCATGCATGCTATCATTATTGAAAAGGGCCGATTGAACCATTTGTCAAAACTAAATAAAAAGGTTCTGGGTAACAAATGTCCTTAATCATTTTTTTATCACCATTCAGTCATAATTTGTGCCATCTGTAATTTCACAATGTGGCTAGCACTGCAGCATGAGTCAATAGCGCTGTTTGATTACTGGATGTTATCAATTCAGCTGCAGGTTTAAAGAGGCTGCAACTTGTTCAGTGATGAAAATGAACAGGGGATTTCATATGTGCAGCCTGAGAAACCACAATGTTTAGAATACAAAATCCTAATGGTAGTCTGCTATAAGCAATGTAGCACTAAAACATATCAATGCTAGACAGAAAATATAAGATACAATGGGAAGGATATTGGAATGATTAGTGACTGCTCTAAAAGTGTTAGAGCCATGCTAACACAGTTTTGCATTTTGAAAAGAGTACTCCCTAAAAGTTCCATTTTGAATTGTACAGTTAGTGCAGCTCTACTGTTTTTGTAAACAAGCAGTAATGCTGGTGAGACCTATATGTGTATCATCAGTTAATGCTGTCCATATAGGCACTGTGGCATTCTGAATGTGTTAACTGGTGTTTATAACTGTGCTAGGTAATGCCTCCAAAAAGCCTAACTTAACATGGCACATGGTTATATGCTCCCACCTCACCTGCAGCCCTATGCCATGAAGAAACTAACCCCACCTTATCTAACCCCCTCTCATCCTGATCCCCATGGCTAGTATATTACGTGCTTCCTGGTAGTCTATTGGCTGCTCCACCTCATCTCCACACCCAGTATAGTAATACTCCCTAGTATGTCTGTACAAAATGAAAAACAAAACTTTGCACTTTGTGTAGTTTGCAAAAAGAGTGGAACTTCATGTAGCATTTTGCGCCATGAAGTTTGCACTTCATGTAGAGAAACCTACATAAAGTTTGTTAATTCATCATTTTGTGAAGATTTTCTTCCCCACAAAGTGGTGACATGCAAAGTTTTCTTCATGAAGTGCAAAGTGGCCAGTAGGTGGGGGCATTTTAGATTATGAACAGCCCTACTCCTTAATAGTCTAGTGTACCCCAACCCTGATCCCCATGTCCACAACAGTACATACTTCCTGGTGGTCTAGAGGACAACCCCCACCACAGACCCAAGATGTCCACACACAAGTACCATAAAAAAGAAGTCCATAACACTCATACAACTCATGCATGTTGACTGTGGACTTCATTTTTATTTCAGTACCTGTTTTGTTTGAGCAAAAATGCTTTTATGTCACATAGTACTCACACCAAACTTGGAGGTATCTAACTTACCATCCCCCTCACAATCACATAACTGGGTACTTGTAACTTCAACCCAAAATTAATTTTTGGGGACAACAAAAGTGAACTTGGTTGTCCCCTAGTAACACATTTCAAGTGGGAGTTACATGGACCCACTTTTGTGGACATGGGGTTGGTATGTAAGACACCCCCATGTTTGGTGTGATTACTGTGTAACATAAACATGTGATGGCCAAAATAAAACAAGAACCACAATAAAAATGAACTCCATTCATATACACTCTTTGAGTGTATTCAGATGTCAGGTTCTACAGTACCGGTGTGCAGATATCTCAGCACTGTGGTGAGATGACTATTAGACAGCCAGGTAGTATGTGCTATACTATGCATGGGGATCAAGCAGTGGATGGGGGGCATCCCACAAGACTACCAGAGAGTGTGTAATACACCAGGCTTGGTGACTGGAGTAGAGGATCCAGTAGACTACCAGAGAGTCTGTACTACACTCAGCGTGTTGTTTTCGAGGTGGGGATCCACTACACTGCTAGGGAATACCTGTACAGTTTTAAGGTTAGAAATGCACAGAACTTCAAGAAAAAGATTGATTTGATTATGTTTCCTTTTATCTCCAAGAAAGGGAAAAGCTTGTAACTGCTATGATGGTATTGGCAGGTACCTCAATTTTGTTTGAAAAGGTTTTCATCATTTGTGTCAGTCTAAGCTTTGCTGAGCTATGATATTAGCTTGCAAAAAAAGTTTACTACAGCTCAGATTTCCTTAGACAAAATTTATCTGGTACTCTGAGGTGGATAGAACCTGCAGTCAAATTTCTTGCAGATCTATGTTTTTACCCTATATATCATTCAGCCAAAACTCCATGTAGCTACACAGCTATAGCCTATATATTTTCACTGTTCATCCTATCTTTTCTGAGATTTTCCCATTGGCAGCCTTAGTTCTCCTGAGTTGATTTTGTCTAAGTTTTTGATTACTAGCATCATCAGCTTGAAGCTGCTCCTTTCCTACATTTAAACAAAAGCTGCAAAAATAGTTAAAATGACTATTTTATTAGTGTGAGGTTCAAAAACAGGGTTGAAAAAGTACTAAGTTTATTATCTCATGCACAGCAAGATGAATGTCAAGCTGTTACTACATAGCTGTTACTACATATGACAATACCACAACCCATGTTAACAACAACAACAAAAAAACAAAAAACTATGCAACATATTTTTCAAAGACCTAGACCTATCGTGAAATGAGTCAGAAACCTAAATTACTGGCATTGTAATATCCTACACAGCTTGTGGAGGACATCTTATGTAAACTGAATTACAAGCCAATGTAAGAACTTAGGATCGATCATTGCCTCCCTGGTCACAGAGGCTGCAGTTTTAGTCCTTTCTCTACTAACAAAAACACACATTTATTAAGGCTTAGAGTTTTAATATTAATGTAGATTTGAAAACAGTGAGAAATCAGACAGATACAATCAGAAATGTATAATAACTAAATTGAATGTTGTAGAAAACATTTTTCAACCAGTCAAACTCTACACCTTACCTGTCATTGCTTATTTCATTCCAGTAGTCATTTTTGTTTTAGCACTTTGCAATGAATTTCTCACAAACTACTAAGGAGCAAAGAAGATTGCCAAAGCTTTTCCCTACCAGTACCGCTCTTCAGTTTTCTCATGCATAATGTCCAAGAGTTTCTAAGAACAAATAAGCTAAGAAAAGCTATGGGTCCTAGAATTTCTATGCTCTGAAAATGTATAAGCTTTCTAAGTACTGAAACTTTGGACAGATCTCAAAAATATTCAGGCTTCCAAAGAGTTTTATCCTTTTTATGAAAAGTTGGGTGTAATATTCTGCACAGGAATGTACTATACTGAGCATGGGTATCAGGGCATCAGGAGTAGTGGTGAGTAAAATCCGTTAAATTTACTCCGTGAGTTAATTCGCAGATTTTGAGGAATTCACAGAGCAATTTCACAAAATTTGTAGATGTGAATTTCATGGATTTGCTGCGGAGTGCAAAATGTTGCCCTCCACTAGCAAAATTTATACTTTGAGTTAAAAAAAAGTGACTTTCGTTGACAATTTTGCTCAAATCACACAAATCGAAGTTTTGGAGTGTTCTGAAAACTCTGCAAATTCTGTGAAGTGACAATTTTCAGCAGTTTGCATGAACTTTGCTGGCAAAGTTTAACTTTGCAACACCTCTAGTCAGGGGGTTACATCGAGCATGGTTTATTTCTTCATGGCACCAGTGCTACCAGCAGGTAAGGACCCTCACCCTGTACATTTCATAGAGCAACAGCTTATTCCACCCTTTTTAATAAGGCCAGAATGAGATGTTAACCCTTAGGCTGTCAGAAGATTTAGAACACATAGGTTTTTAGGACAAGATATTATGTCGGTGGCAGGCTAAGGGTTAATGACCCCTAGTGCCTTGTGTGTTTTATATGGTCATTTTCATGTTGATGTTCAAAAATAGCACCTCACTCCATCGGAGCAATCACTTTAGCCAGGCTTAAACTGATTATTTGCACCTGACATCATTTTTAATTCCAACTGTGTGCATACCTAATGTGGTCAAAAGGGGTTTGTGAGGACCATAGCTGTCAGTGCATAATGTTGTGACTAGTTTCAAGTCAGCATACTCAAACATGCTTTTAGCACTTGCAGTGTGCTTCAAGCATATTTGACTATGCCACAGCTAGCTCTAGGCACTAATTTGCTTTAATGGTTCAGGCTTTAAGGAGAACCATTTCTGAGTTCCAAATATCCTATCTGTGTTATTCAGCATTCAATGTAGTATCTGAGATGTCCCATTCATATTTGCCTGCAATGTGTGGTTTGGGGAGAGGTAGTCATCATGCAAGATGCATACATTGTAAACTTCATTTGGTGATCAACAAGCTTTGGCAGGCAGAATTTGTCTGAGTGGTTGACTGGCATTTTTGTAAAACAAGCTGAAAACAAAAGGCAAGTCTTGAACAATTCTCAAAACAACTTCAGGTATTTCACTTAAATTCAGAGTCAATCCACATTTACTATGATCTGCCATTACTGATAATTGTCCTGGGCCCTATAATCAACAGGTCTGCAGTGAACAAACTGAGTTTGTGGTACAGCTAATGGCTGATAGTGTGGGTATGCCATATTCAGCTGTTAACACTGCACCAGCCATTGGTAATAGCATAGCTGTTAACATAATGTATTCAGTGCAGATAAAGGGGATGGTGATATTAATATGCAGTAGAGCATGATATTCTATAAATTAGTGCTGCTTTAATAGCACTTAGCATGACTTAGTGCTGCACAAGATATGGACTATAAAAAGCAGTCCTTAACTTGGGCAAACCCACAGGCATAAACCAGAACTGTAAACACAGTGGCCCACATCCTGTACCTCATTCAGATTGTCCTGGAAGAAGAACAGGGAAATGCCCCTCAAGGCCACATTGCAGACTCTGGAGGCACTAGTCTGAAAATAGACAGTACTGCCCACAAGTCACATTCAAAGTCCTCAGTAAGAAGCAATTCATGGGCCAGTACAAGCTCAGCAGTCCCATGCTGAGGCAGCTGTGTGGACTGCAGCATGAGCAGCTCCATACAGACACCCACTGCAGCCACACATTGTCCGAAGAGCTGAAGGTGATATCAGCAGTGTGCTTCCTGGCCACCAGGTCATTCCAGATAACTGTAGATGACACCACTTGTATCAGACGATCTTCCTCATATTGGACCATTTGGACCATTGGACCATTTGTGCCAGTTCCTTGATCTCCTTCTGGCCCATGCTGAGGAGTTTACTATATTCTGCAGAAGACCAGGAAAGTGAACAGCAACCATGCTACCATTCTGTCAGGCCATGCACCTACTAGTTGTACTGGGTACCACTGACTGCATGGCAAATAGAAGAGGATCAGCACCACTCCATGGTTGGCAGGGGGCTTGGGGTCAAGTTGGTAGCAGGGGGAGCATTACAAGAGAAGGACAGGCAGTTTCAAAAGCCTGAACCACCACCACCATTCATGAGCAGCTTGCGGTACAGCTATCAGCACTACTTCCTTAACAATCACTAACACTGCTGTTTTCTATCTGTGAGCTATTTGCCTGCAGATATTACCTGTTCCATCTGACTGAACTTCACTCTATAGCTGGTAGGAAGCCTGGGGTAAGCTGGCAGACAGGGAAGCATCACGAGGGGTGGGGAAAGCAGCTACAATAGCCTGCACTTCCTGAGCAGTGCCCTCAAAATATGGTACTTGTGCAAGTGGTGCAAACACTACACAGAGAAAGTATCACTCTGACAGCCCTTCATACCTGGCCCAGACGTTTAATGCTTTTGGTATTATTTTGTCCTTCATTAGTATTGTTTACGTCTAAAATCACTGTGCCTGAGTAAAGGTACCTTTTTATAGTTTTTACCCATTCTTTGGTATGAGAAACTAGTTCATCTAAGTTAAGCTAGTTGTTTGCTACAGTAAGTTACTTTTGATACTCTCTGATCTGTTCTAAATTAAGGTAAGGTAGGTAAGGTAAATTTTATTTTTCTAGGCGCCCAATCCTGGAGGCTCTGGGCACCATGTACAGCAGTGTAATTATCCAATAAACAGTAAAATTATCAGTAATAAATAACAAAACATGTAATTAAATAAATATGGTCTAAACTAAAACAGTAGCTAAAAGGGGCTATCCCGGAGCTAAGGGGACTTAGAAAATTCTCCTCTGGGAGAGTTGTCTGCATGCGGCAATGTGGTGTGGTCCCCCTTCCCCGATCCCAATGTGCCCATACAGTAAATAAAGTGCAACATCCCCTCCCTGGCAGTCTAGTGGCCCCCCTCGCTGATCCCAATGTCACCCACACTTCATGAATAAATGAAACACCTCTCCTGGTGGTCTAGTGGCCCCCTTCTCTCCCTGATCCCCTATGTCACCCAAGATTAATACAAAAAATAATATTCCCTTCCTGGTGGTCTAGTGAACCCCCACTCCTCACCACTGCAGGTAGTGCCCAGCACCCTGCACCCCCATCCCATAATGCAGCCGGCGACTGGCACAGCCCACCTCTCATCTCCGTGGTCGGCAGCAGACTGAACTGTCACCCGAGCACCAACTGTATAGTGTCACTGGCTCTTGAGATCCCTCATGGCGGTACGCTACTAATCAGCTAGTGACAGTTCAGTCCGATGGTCAGCTGTGGAGGTGAGAGGTGGGCTGTGCCAGTTGCTGGCTGCATTATGGGATGGGGATGCAGGGTGGTGACACCACCTGCTGGGGCTGGGGTCCACTACACCAGCAGGAAGGGGATATTACTTTTTATATTAATCTTGGGTGACATAGGGGATCAGAGAAGGGAGGGGGCCACTAGACCACCTGGAGAACTGTTTCATTTATTCATGAAGTGTAGGCGACATGAGGATCGGAGAGGGGAGCCACTAGACTACCAGGGAAAGGATGCTGCACATTATTTACTGTATGGGCACATCAGAATTGGGGAGTGGCACTGCTTGCCTACCAGGGAGGATATCCTGCATATTATTTACTGTATGGGCACATCAGGATTGGGGAGGGGCAGGACCGCTAGAATACCGGGGCGGGGATTCTGCACATTGTTTAGTGAATGAGCACATCAGGATCAGGGAGGGGGGCCACTAGACTACCAGGAAGGGGATCCTGCACATTATTAACTGTATGAGCACATCAGTATCAGGGAGGAGAGACCGCTAGACTACCAGAGAGGGGATCCTGCACATTATTAACTGTATGAGCACATCAGTATCAGGGAGGAGAGACCGCTAGAC
The DNA here is from genome assembly GCA_016271365.2 of Neoceratodus forsteri. Lineage (NCBI taxonomy): Eukaryota > Metazoa > Chordata > Ceratodontiformes > Ceratodontidae > Neoceratodus > Neoceratodus forsteri. Next base: position 1,633,096,219 of record CM028130.1, on the reverse strand, counting down.
TACCAGGGAGGGGATCCTGCAATTGTTTTACTGCATGGGCACATCAGGGATCAGGGCCGGGGGGACGCTTGCCTTTGTCATGGAAGCTTGAGGCACACCCCTCAGATGTGCCAGGTGTTTGTCGCACAGGAGAGGATGCCACAAGTGTGCAGACATAGGCACCATGACCCCTCCTGTACCAGAATCTGGTGCAGGGTCCCTGACTACCAGGCTTCGGTGCAAGCTGCTGTTTGCCACAGTTTATGCTGATCAAATCCCTGTTGAGAATCAAGCTCAGTATGTTCACTGTTTATCCCCTGACCATTGTCCTGGCTATTTAGTCAAAGAACTCCCTCAGGTTGGTCTGGCAGGACTAGCCTGACATGAACTCATGCCACCTGTCATCATGGAACCCATTTTTACCCAGAAAGCCTACCGGTCTTTCTTTCAGTATGCTTTCCATGAGTTTTCCCACTACTGAAGTCAGACTAACAGACCGATAGTTACCAGGGCCATCCTTCAGCCCACTCTTGATTAGCAGCTCTACAAGTGTTGTCCTACAGTCCAGAAATACTTCACCCATCTCCAAAGAGTTGTTAAACAGGTTCATCAGTGGACCTGCCGACAGATCCGCTCACTCTATCAGCACCTTGAGATGTATTTCATTCAGTCCCAGGCACTTGTCAATCTTCAGGTCCTTTAAGCTTTTCCTCACCCTGTCAATTTCAGTCTCCTCATCTGTAACTCCTCCTACCCCTGTTTCCACCCCACCCCCCTTCTTCCCCAGGGGTATTGGGCTGTCCTTTTCCTTAGTGAAGACTGAACAGAAGTACTTGTTAAGTACTTCTGCTTGTTTCTCACTATTCTTCACCCATCTTCTTCACTTTTAATCCTAACTGTCCCACCCCTTGATATCCTGCTTCACCCTGATGTACCAAAAGAAGGCATTTTCCTAATTTTCACACCCTTTGCCAGCTGTTGCAATCTCTTGGCCTTGGCCAATCATATTTCTCTGCACACCTCCCTTTCCTTAGTTCAGCACTCTTCCCTGTCCTCATCCGTCTGGGTGCATTTATACTTTCTGAAGGCTGTCTTCGATACTGTTTACTGCCTGGGCTACCTACCTATCAAACCGACTGGGATTCTTGGCTCTAGATGTTTTGCTGTTTATCTTGGTACACTTGTTAGTTGCTGCTAACAGCCCTTCTTTGATAATGGACCATTTCTGGTCTACCCCATTTCCTTCCTGATTTGAGCAAGGTGCCCTCCAAGGATCTCCACCATCCTGCCGTAGTCTGCATTCCTGAAGTCTTGCACCCTTGTTATTGCCACAGTCTTCTCCCTGCCCATGTTCAGGTAAATCGACACAGTGTGGTGGTTGCTTCCTGCTAGTGTTGCCTCTACCTTTACCTCCTGGACATGTGCAACATTAGCCAGGACCAGGTCCAGTATGGCCCTCTCCCTGGTGGGCTCCAGGACATATAGTGTCAGGAACCGACACAGAAATGCATTCAGTAGCACCTGAGTCCTGATACAGGTGGTAGCAGGGATCTTCCAATGTACCCCAAGTCTCCCATAACCACTACCTCCTCCCTGCTTGCCATCGCCACAATTTTTGGCTACAATTCCCTGTCTAATTTGCCACTCTGCTTCAGTGGCCTGTACACTACTCTTATCCTAAGCTTTTTACCTTTCATTGATTGCACCTGTACCCACAGCACCTATGTCCTTCTATCTGTCTCCATCAACCTAGTAGAGGTTAACCCTTCCCTCATGTAGAGAGCAATTCCTCCTCAGACACCCCCTATCCCTCCTATACAGCATGTATCCAGGACGGAAAGGTACTAGTCATGGTTTGGTAGGGCCCATGTCTTCATTATGGCAGCCATGTCCACCTGTCCCTCAGCATAAATAAATACAGCTCAACCATTTTGCTCCCCAGGCACCTTGCATTCAGAGACTCAACCTTCTACCATGGCTTGTTTCCCCCTCCACCTCAGGCTACTTACCTGCCAATCCCCCAATCCTAGTCACACTCACCTGCCCTTACTATTCTCTCTCTCATTTGACTCCTCTTTCTTTTGCCCTGATTGGGATGAGGCCAGTCAGCCTCCTCCACCAAGTGACTAAGGGTATTTATATGTAATTGTTCTTCTTTGACTTGCCTTCCCCCTCCTGATTGTCCCAAGTTCCCCAAGACCCCTACTTTCTTTCTTTCTGCCTGATCTTCCTTTGGACTACCTGCATACCCCCCCACATGGCCCCCGGCCAATCTCTCCATCTATCCTTCTCTACTTGGCCCTCTCACTACCTGATCCCACCCCTTCCATGCCCTGCTGACACTACTCCTACCTCTACCAACCCCCTTACCCTTCCCCTTCCTCCCCGAGGCCACCTACACTAGTACTCATATCTCCCTCCTACTGCTTGTGCCCCTCTCCCTCACACCGTTCTTTCCGGTACCCATTCTAGTCAGTGGTAGGAATCTATTCTACACTGGTAGCTCCCACCAGCCTTTCATCCTTCCTCGCTCTGCCTGTTCCTCTTACTAGTGTCCATCTCCTTCCCCAGACCACCTGTTCTACTGAGGAAGAGGGACACAGGGAGCCTCTGTTAGTTCACCCTCAATTCCCTCATCACCAGACCTCAACCCAGTCTTGGCTTCACCACTAATCCCCCACACCAGTTCCCTAGCTCCCCTCCACCCACATCACGTTGAAGTACATCCCCTCTCCACATATACCCTGAACTCCCATTTGAGCTGCCATACTACTATCCTCACCAGACCTAGGCTCCTACAGATCCGACCCCTACCTAGAAAGTACCCAAGAAAACCATTGCCCTACACCCACTGCAACACACACAACCCTACCTGCACCCTTGGTAACCCCTTCTACATTATGATGTTCTAACCTCCCCTACCTGTACAGTCCTTGAAACCCTGTGTAGCTTTGCCCAATATAAGAGTTTGCTACAACCCTCCTCAGTAACCATTAATTTCAGCCTAGTAATTTCACGGAGGTGGGAATGGCTGAACAGTGGCACCACTTTTTCACCCGATCACTTACCCTAGATACAAGCCTGCTAACCTATACAGGGAGGGCTGTAAAACTGCAACCCCTTTGTTAGGCTGTTTGCTGACCCTAGACAGGGACTAGCTACAACCCATGTGACACCTTCATCACACTTACCTCCCCATCAGTATTTTAACCTAAGTGGGGTGGCTGAAAAGTTGCACTTCTTTCTTACAGTGATCACTTACTTTAGATAGAAGCCTATTAAAATATATGGGGATGTCTGCAAAGCTGAAACCCCTTAATCAGGCTGTTCACTAACCCTAGATAGAGATCAGCTGCATTTCCTGTGAGATATCCCTCAACCAGCTCCTGTAAGCTAATCCCAGATACAGACCAGCTGCACCCCCTTCACAATGCTTGATTTCTAACTATCTGCTCCCACCTTTACCTTTCCTGACCTTCATTTGTCAGTGTGTCCTGCGGCCTGCGTTCCTTCTTGTGAAATCCCTACGGATGATCCCAGATGTCACTTAGTTAGACGTGGCACTCCTCCCTCGCTAGCACTGATGTTGTGGGGTCGCTTATGCCAGGAGGTCGTTTGGAATTCTGGGTTTTGTACAGGAGGAACAAGACCCCTATTGGGTGCTTGTAGCCACGTGGCCTGGTGTGCAGGCCTATGACACCGTCTGGCTGACTGGCTCACTTCCTGCCTCTTATCCTTCCCTCTACAGCCTTCCACCTGATTTCCAAATCCCTGGTGCCACAGACACAAATCACTTGATGTTACCACATTTGATCAGTAGTAGCTCACAATTCCAAAAATGAAAAAAAGCAGCACTTAGCCCCACATGCTCTCCCTCTTTCTGTCCTCCTCTGTTGGCACTCAGCAGCTGTCTACTTCTGCACAGAGACTGACCTACTGGACCGCTGGGCTTAAATATAATGTTTAAATACACAAAACTCCTTATTCTGTACTCTGTCTCAATATTTTTGAAAGTTTAATACTATTTTTGTTTTAGTTAACACTATCAGAATTGTATTCTGTGTCTGTGTCTTGTTCAACAATGAGGATGGTTCTAGTGATGTATAGCAATTTTGTATGTAAATATGCGTACTGCAGGTCATACCTGAAAAAGGAATGTATATTCTAATGTGCCTCCCTGATACCAAAATAAATAAAAATGAAATATTGAAGCCTACCTCAGTGCTGCCATGTGCTCCACATGGCAAAGCTCAGCACACTATCATGGGCCTGCATGATGCCCTACATGCAGCCCATCTCAGACCGCAAGACCTACTGAGCCCCACGGTAGCCTGCAGCAGCTGCCTGCCAGCTGCAGCCTGCTTCCAGCATGGATTGTCCAGGGGACAGGCTTGGGCTGCACCACGGCCATTGTGTGGGCTAGAGTGGCACATCAGTTGGTGCTGCGTCTGGGGAGAGTGGCCTGGAGCAGCACAATGGGGGCTGTGCTTGGGACATTTGCCTGGGTAGTACAGCGGGGGCTGTGGCTGGGACAGTGGTATATGCTGCACAGTAAGGCTGTGCCTGGGACAGTGGCCTGGGCAGCACAGTGGGGGCTGTGCCATGGTGGTTCACCAGCTGTGTCCCATTGCCATGGGGCCAGTACGGGCAGTGTCATCAGGCAGTACTACAGTGTTGGAGGCCTGCAGGAGGACCCTGACACTGTTCTGCCCCTTGGCTGTGTAACAGCTGCTTGAAATCACCTCCTGGTACCGCCAGTCATTAACACATGTCTCCTGGTTACTCTCCATGTCATCCTCCATGGCTTCTGTGGGGATTGTCTGCATGAGTAACAGCCATCTGGAAGGCCCTGGTGCATCCTCAGCTGTGGTGTCCGACACAGTGGACTGGGCTGTAGAGAGAAGAGAGGGACATTGCTTTGTAATGCCAAACTGATGGAAGGACAATACCAGAAAGCAGGTCCAGTGTACTGTGTAGTCACACACATGCTGTCCATGTAGTGCAATGCCCATATGCCCCCCCAGTGCTGCACACATCACGTATGTCACCCATCACCAATGATCACACAGTATTAGGCACAGTAGGGGATATCCCCATGGATGTCGACACTACCAGGATACCTCAAGCTGGCTTATCCCATACTGTAAACTGTCTAACACATACACCAATACAGATAATGCATGTAGCAGTGAGTGCCCATGTAGGCGGTGTACCATGGCCCATGCAGGAACATGCAGGATGCATGCATAGGGCTACAGCAGGTAGTATCAGCAGAACACCAATGTGTGCAGGACATCCTGTGTGCATCCTCTGTGTTGGCCAGCTGTAGCCCACTTCACCATGCCACGTGCCCTGCAGTCACTCACATGGCTGTGATGAACTCACCTGGCTCTCATAGCCATTACTGGGGACGTTATGATGGTCACAACTAGCATAGTAGCTGACATGAGTTCCTAGTCAGGGGCTAAGAGCTCAGCTGTTTGTGGGCCACCACCTGTGGCCTGGAAGTTGGGCTGCACCTTAGCCATATTAGCATCATGGCCAGTGTGGCAATGGACATGAAATTGTACAACATCATATAATGTCCTACTGCTGTGTGGACGTTTATGCTATGACATTTGTGCTATGTCATTGCATGTGTACATGCAGTGCCACACATGTGTAACATGCACCCAGGAAGCTCATTGTCATCTGTGTACAACTCACACATCCACACCCAGAACTAAGCACTGTGAAAATTGATGATAACTATGCAGATCTCAAACATACAGTGTTATCACCTTGCCTTCTCAGTAGAGCCAAGGCAGTCCTTGGAACAGCTGTGTAAGTTAGAGAGCATTGACAGAAGTAGCAAAATCATGCCTGACAGGTGCAAAAGGGTGCGGGGGGGGGTACCAGACAGTATCAGCTGTAGAGATGGACAACATTGTAGATCTTGTCATTGACAGGGAGGAGCTGCTGCTGGGGAAGGAAAAGAGGCATCAGAAAGGTGCAGGAGCAAAGTCTGAGCATCTCTGTGGTGGTGCCTGGCCCATAGCATGGACCTTGCTGTGATGGATGACCAGTACAATCACATAGATACATAGATGTTGATGGCAGATAAGGGCCTATGGCCCACCCAGTCTGCCCATTTAAGCATGTAACTGTGCTTCTTCAAGCTTCTCTAGAGCTAGGTTGTCCCCTTCACCCGATTACCAGGATCCTCTTATGCCTATCCTATGCATTCTTAAATCCTGTAATCATTTCTGCCCCCACCACCTCTTCCGGCAAGCTGTTCTATCTGTCCACCACCCTCTCTGTGAAGAAGTACTTTCTCATATTTTCCCTGAACCTCCCTCTCTCCAGTTTCATCCCATGCCACCTAGTCCTGGGGCATCTCTTTTTTTGAGAAACTGAGTTTTTCTGCACCTTGATTCTCCCTGTGAGGTACTTATATGTCTCAATCATATCCCCTCCTCTCTTCCAGGGAGTACATGTTTAAGTCTTTCAACCTGTCCTTGTAGGGCTTGAGATGCAGTCCTTGCACCATCTTGGTTGTCCTCCTCTGAACTTCCTCCACCCTGTCTATGTCCTTACGTAGATAAGGTCTCCAGAACTGGACACTGTACTCAAGGTGTGTCTTCACTAGTGTCCTGTACAGCGGAATTATGACTTACCTTTTCCTGCTGGTGATACCTCTGGCAATTCAACCCAGCATCCTATTTGCTTTTCTTGCTGCCTTGTTGCACTGACTCCCTACCTTGAGGTCATCCAAGATGATCACCCCTAGGTCCCTTTCCTGCTTGGAGCATTATGTACCCCTTCCCCCCCAGCAGATATGTTTTTCCTGGGTTTTTGTGTCCCTTGTGTATTATCTTGCATTTTTGTTACGTTAAATCTCAACTGCCAACTGTCCTCGAGCTTCTGTAGATCTCTTCTCATTCTATCCACACCATCTGTCATGTCCACCCTGTTGCAGAGCTTTGTGTCATCAGCGAACAGGGAAATTGTCCTTTCTAGGTCCTCTGTAATGTCACTGATAAAGATATTGAAGAGGACCTGTCCCAGCACTGATCCCTGTGGAACCCCACTGGTCACCTTTCCCTATGCAGAGTAACAGCCATTTACCACCACCCTCAGTGTCCTGCTATCCAGCTAGTTCTTCACCCACCACATCACTGTACTACCCACTCCTATGTCCCACGTGGCACAGCTCTATTAAAAGCCTTATATGTGGCACAGTGTCAAAGGCCTTGCTGAAGTCCAGGTAGGCCACATCCAGTACCCCCCATCCACCTCCCTCATCAGCCAGTTGAAGAAATCAATGAGGCTAGTCTGGCACAACCTTCCTCCAGTGAAACCATGCTGCCTTGCATCTTGTAGACCGTTGGCCACCAGATGTTCTAGTATTCTTCTCTTCAGTAGCTTTTCAATGATCTTTCCCACTAATAAGGTCAGGCTAACTGGTCTGTAGTTTCCTGCTTCTTTTCTGTTCCTGCTTTTATATAGGGGGACTACATCAGCTGTCCTCCAGTCCTTTGGTACCTCCCCTGTTTCTAGTAACCAGCTGAACAGGGTTGCCAGAGGTTCTGCCACCACCTCCCTTAGCTCCCTCCACACACTGGGGTGTACCCCATCTGGCCCCATAGCCCTTTCTACCTTTATTTTTTCCACTTCCTTTAGGATCCATTCCCGTGAAAAAGGACTTTTATCTATTTCTGTGACTATCCTACCCTTTCTATTCCTTTCTAGCCCATTTTCTGCACCCTCATCTGTAAAGACTAAGCAGAAGCATCTGTTAAGTATGTCTGCTTTATGGTTATCATCCTCCACTCTACTCCTGTCCTGACCTGCACCAAAGGGAGTCATGGAACTTGTAGTAGCTAAAGGCAATCATTGACAGCATACCGTGTCAAGGTCAGGAGAGTACAAACAGCTGTATGTCTGATTGCTGTGGTTTCAGGTGTCCAGTACTGTTTCAGTGCTCCCAGACTGCTTTATTTTTTCGGAGACTCCAGGGCAATAGGTTTCATAGGTTTCATAGGTGTGATATGAGCTAAGTACGGCAGATGCTCATAAACGGCTCACCCTCCTCTTAAGTAGAATATTCTAATATATTATTCCTCATGCAATACTCATCCAGTTTTGGTTTGAACTCTTGCATATTTCTACTTCCTACTATCTTTAGTGGAAGAGTATTTCACATTTCCACTACTCATTGATTGAACCATGAAGCCCATTTCTTATTATGGTATATGCTGTCTCTCCCTTAAGTTGTAATATATGAGACCTAATGTTGTAATCATGATTTTTGATTTCCAACCCTAAACACTCCAATGGATCATGGTTTTCAAAAGTACCATTCACCATGTATAAATCCCTATGCATCCTTCTATACTCCAGAGGATATAAACCCAGCATATCCAACCATTCCTTATATCTTAAATGTTTAACAGCTAATACCATCTTAGTGGCCCTGCGTTGGACTCCCTCCAGGATTTTGATCTCGACTTTTGTGTCTGGAGACCAGAAATGTGCATAATTTTACAAATGTAGCCTAACCAGGGAAGTATACAATGGAACTATTACTCTCCTATCCCTGCTTTGAATGTGTCTTCTGATGCTAGCCAAAATACCATTGTCTCTCTTCGCCATCAAATGACAATGTTTTTTGAAGCTTAAGAAATTTAAAACTATTATTCCAAGGTCTTTTTCCTCTGTTATTTCTAGTAATGTATGCCCTTTAAATATGTACTTTGCTTTGTTGTTATTTCTACTCAAGTGCATTACAGTGCATTTTTAAACATTAAAGTCTAATTTATGTTTCAGAGACCAATGTTCCAAATTTGTTAATTTATCCTGCAATTTTTAGATTTCAGTGGAATTTCACACTTCTGAACCTAGTTTTGTATCAGCAGCAAATTTTGAGAGCCATACCCCAGCACTAGTGGACATTGACGCCACATAAATATTAAATACGCAGGGTCCCAGTACCTATCCCTGTGGTACTCCACTGGTGACACTAGCCCACTCAGATATATCCCCTTATATATTCACCTCCTGTTTCCTGTTGGTGTGCCATGAATTCATCCATGCCACTATGTTAGTGTTTAAACCAATATTAAGTAGAATCTCCAAAATTTGATTATGTGACACTTTGTTGAAAGCTTTACTATAGTCTAGAAAAAACATGTACACAGGGTAACCTTTATCCAAAGCCTTGCTGAAGAACTCTATCAAGTTCATCTGACACAATCTTTTCATGGGGACTCCATGCTGTGTTTTATCAGACAGTCTTTATTGATGAATTCTTCCATCTCTTCCTTTAATACTCTTTCCAAAACTTTCCGTAACACTGATGTCAGACCCACTGGTCTATAATTTTTTATTTCTTTCCTGGACTCTTTTTTGAATATGGGAATAATTATGGCTTCCCTCCAACATTTGACAATAGAAACAATATCGAAGGATGCTTGTAAGATCTAATTGACTGGTCCAGCTAGTTCCTCGGCAAGTTCTCTGACCACCCTATGATGAACACCACTGGACTTGATGACTTGTTAGGATCCAGTTGCTGATAGCCTAGTTTTCTTATCTTTTTCATCTAGAATTATCAGTTGTTTCTCTTCATCTATAAAGTTCAATGGTACGCCAACTGTCTTGTCATTACGGACCAAACAGAAGTATTCATTCAACATCTGTGCTACTTGCTTTCATCAGTAACCAAATACCCTTACTGTCCTCAAGTGGTCCTACTTGTATTGTATATTACCTCCTCTCTTATGGTTTATATGATTATAAAATTATTTATAATTATCCTTCACGTTGCTCAACAGTCTTAATTCATAATCCCACTTGGCATTCTTAATACTCTTTTTGCTGTCCTTAACAACTGCCTTGTATTCTGTCCATGCTTCAACAAAATTATTCTTTTTTGCCTCTATATATGTTATACTTCTTTTTATAAATTTTTTGACCCTTTTATTAAACCATGGTGGTATCCTTCCTGATTTATTGTATTTCATTCTTACATGAACGTATTTCTCAACTAAATAATCTAGTTTTTCCATCAACATGTCCCACATTATATTGTGATCTACATTTCTGAAATCCTCTCTCCAATTCCATTCTCTTAGTTCATTCTACATTCCTTCGAAACCTGACTATGCAAAGGATTTCATTTTAGTCATTCCTGTTATTCTCCAGGTTTCCTCCTCTACAGTGAAGAGTACCATTTCATGGTCACTATTACCTAATGGTATTGTTATTTTGCAATTAGCTGTTTTGTCACCCATATTGCTTAGTGCCAGGTTCAATGTCTTTTCCTGTCTAGTCAGTGATTTAACATACTGGTCCAGACCTAACTTGTCTAGGATCTCCAAGAAGTTTCTTTCCATGTATGTTTTCCCTTCCCTTACTTCCCAGTTTATGGTGGGCATATTAAAGTAAATGCATTTGTGTTTTCTTGTTGATTGCACTATTTCCTACAGAAGCTGAATTGTTGTATTGTCCTATATAACCAGTGCAAGTCTACAGGACCACATTCCTGTAGATGCCTTCATGTCCCTGTACAATACTGGAGTTACTGTAGATCTGGGAGCCTTTCTGTTTGCCACAACCTTTAAGGGTGTATGATACCACACAGACATGTGATCATGTGGCCTCAGACAGGTAGCAAGCATGGTAACTTTCTCAGAGGTGCTGCCAGTCTATGGCAGGGGTGAGTCTAGGGTACTGCACACCATGCAGTTTAATGAATGGTTGCAAAAATGGTGCAGAGCACAGGGTTTTGGCTTCATTGGGGAATGGGGGTCCACCTGGAGAGATGAAGGTCTATACTGGCATGATGGTCTGCATCTGTCCAGGAAGGGAAACATGCTCCTAGGTGACAGGTTTAAAGGCTTCCTTGACAAGCTTTTAAACTAGCCAAGGGGGAGGTGCCGATAGGAAACAGGAAAGTTCAAGCCTCCCCCCACAAAACATGGCAGGTAGCAGGGTAAACACTGAAGTACAGAACTTGACAGAGGGCAAGACAGGGGCAAATGGAAAAATGGACAAAGGCACTAAGAGCAGGGATGGGGTAAAAAAGAATAAAGCCAACATTAAATGGAGGGCAATGAGTACCAATGCCTGTAGTCTTGGACACAAGCTTCCAGAGCTAGTAGCCCTGATGGAAGAGGAACACTTGGATATTGTGGCAGTCACAGAAACATGGTACATGGAAAACCATAACTGGGATGTCAACATACCAGGGTACACAATCTACAGAAGGGACAGGGAGGGTAAAAGAGGAGGTGGAGTAGCTCTCTACATAAGGGAAGGGATCAAAGCTACAAAACTAAAAAGTAAAGGAGAAGGACAAGAGGAACTCTTGGTCACCTTGGAGACAGGGAATGGCATCACAATCTGCACAGGGGTTGTATACAGACCCCCATCTCAAGGGGAGGAAATGGACAAGAAAATGATAGAAGGCATTCTCAAAATGGCCGAAAAAGGGGAGATACGGTTGATGGGGGACCTGAATATGCCAGATGTTAGCTGGGCGACATGGACTGCAGTCACATCCAAGAGCAGGGTCATTCTCGATGCCCTACAAGGAGCATGCCTTAGACAGCTAGTAGTGGAACCCACTCGGGAGGGAGTAATATTAGACCTGGTACTCTCAAATGGAGAGAGGATCACAAACTTAGAAGTCAGTAGACATCTGAGAACAAGTGACCACTGCACAGTGTGCTTCACAATAAACACAACCATGGAGACAAGCCATACAAAGACAAGGATACTGGACTTCAGAAGGGCTGACTTTGGCATAATGGGTGAATACCTGAGGAATGCATTAGCAAATGGCCAGAAAGGAGGGGTGGAAGAACAATGGAGAAAAATCAAAACTGCCATCATGGAGGCAACAAGCCTTTGTGTGAAACAAATAAAGAAAACAAAGTGGAATAAAAACACTATGGCTCTCAAAAGAGGTGTCAGGGAAGGTTAAGGAGAAAAAGGCTGCATTCAAAAAGTATAAGGAATCACAGACGGAGCACGACAGGGAACTGTATCAATTAAAGCAGAAAGAAGTGGGGAAGGCAGTCAGAAAAGCAAAGGCCCAAACCAAGGAAAAGATAGCCAACTCAGTTAAGAAGGGGGATAAAACCTTTTATAGGTACATTAGGGAGTATAGAAAGGTTAAGGGAAGGATAGTGAAGATTAATTAAGGAGAGGGGAGGTAAGTGAGGGAGACAGTGAAAAGGCAGAGATACTGAATGAATACTTTTGCTCAGTATTCACAAAAGAAGAAGAGGAGGAGTTACCTAAACCAAACAGTAGAAGCACTCTGGATAGTGGGGTTGACACCAGTCCATTTACAGAAGAAAGAGTACCGAAAGAACTCCTAAAACTCAAGATGGACAAAGCAATGGGGCCTGACGGGATTCACCATAGAATCCTAAAAGAGCTAAGGGAGGACCTTGTGACACCACTAACCACACTTTTTAACAAATCATGGGAAGATGGGGTGGTACCTGAGGACTGGAAGAGGGCAGATGATTCCCTTCACAAAAGTGGGAGCAAGGCAGAAGCAGGAAACTACAGACCTGTTAGTTTTACCTCAGTGGTGGGGAAAATGATGAAATCACTTCTGAAAGAAAGAATTGTTGAGTACCTAGAGGCCAGCGGGGCATAGGACGCAAAGCAGCATGGATTCACAGCAGGAAGGTCATGTCAGATGAATCTAATCGATTTCTTTGACTGGGTGACCAAAGTAATAGACCAGGGAGGGGCTGTGGATATGGCCTACCTAGACTTTAGCAAGGCATTTGACATAGTCCCGCACAAAAGATTAATAATCAAGTTAGCCAGCCTGGGAGTGGGTCCCAGGTCAGTAGCCTGGGTAGCAAACAGGCTGCACAACAGGACACAGAAGGTAATAGTGAATGGAACACATTCTGAAGAAAGGGGGGGTTACCAGTGGAGTACCTCAGGGCTCAGTACTGGGTCCAGTCCTCTTTAACGTCTTTATAGGTGACATTGCGGAGGGTCTGGAAGGAAAGGTATGCCTCTTTGTGGATGGCACAAAGATCTGTAACAGAGTTGATACACAAGGGGGGGTGGAAAGGATGAGAAGGGACTTGGCAAGGTTGGAGGAATGGTCAGACATATGGCAACTTAGATTCAATGCAAAGAAGTGCAAAGTAATGCACCTGGGAAATAAAAATCCAGGAGAAGAGTACACAATAGAAGGGGAAATACTAATGACAACAATAATGGAAAGGGATCTGGGTGTAGTCATATCAGATGACCTAAAGGTGGGTAAGCAATGTGAGAAGTCAGTAAGGATGGCTGGGGGGGATACTGGGATGCATAGGGAGGGGCATCACAAGTAAAAAAAGGGAAGTGGTTATCCCTCTGTACAGACAGTTGGTGAGACCCCATCTGGAGTACTGTGTGCAGTTTTGGAGACCTCATCTACGCAAGGACATAGACAGGATGGAAGCAGTCCAGAGTAGGGCAAATGGGCAGACTGGGTGGGCTAAGTGGTCCTTATCTGCCGTCAAAGTCTATGTTTCTATGTTTCTACTGTATGTTACACTATGTCCGGCTGGACGTATATTTCTGGTAGTATGATGTGTACCTGTAGCCAGGGTGCTCAGTTTACCAAACAGTATGTTACTATAGCCCATATCTATGCCATGTATAATGTCTGTGGTATGTAGCATGGGTGTAGGAATGCATACACCTTGTAATCCATGAATTAGAATTGTACTGAATTGGGTGTGACAATCTAGGATTTGGTCATTGAGTTTGATTACTTCTACTTAGAAACACAGAAACATAGAATATGATGGCAGATAAGGACTGCTTGGTCCACCTAGTAGCCCATTTCACTACCTAATTGATTAGCTGCAGATGCTAGTTAACCAACAGCCTACTTCCTCCTACCCCCCATTAGAATTGCCTTATGTCTGTCCCATGCATTCTTGAATTCCCCTACTGTTTTTGATTCCACTACCTCCTCACGATGACCGTTCCATGTATCCATAACCCTCTCTGTGAAAAAATACTTCCTTATATTACCTCTGAGCTATCACCCCTCTATCTTCAAATTGTGCCTCCTTGTTCTTGCACATCTCTTTTTCTGAGAGATGCTACCCTCTTAGACTCTGTTGATTCCTTTGAGGTACTTGAAGGTTTCTATTATGTCCCCTTCTCCCTCCTTCCTTTCCTCGAGGGTATGCATATTAAGCTCCTTTAATTTCTCTTTGTATGTCTTCTGGTACTGCCTGACATCCACCGCTACTGTTGTTATGGTCTGATTATTGTGCTGTGTTTGTATTACACCTAATGATAAATGTATATAACTAAATAAATGGGATGTATACCAGGGCAGTGACAATACTGCTCACTGCCCTAGGTGGTACCCCTGTCATTGTTTGTCAGGTTTGTCATGCCACATGGTTTAGCCTTGGTATGAATACCTTTCTGGTGGTGGTAGTTACTGGCCACTGTGGTAATAGTACACCTCTGTGACATGACATGTGTGGCATACTGCACATATGTGTGGTCTTTAGCAGCCTGCTTGTGTCAGTGCCACCTACTGTGCCATCTGCATTGGATGCCATACCATTGCATCTCACCAAAGCTGGCCTTATGTGTCATGATGTCCCCAGCAAAGGCAGTTGTTAATGATCCTTGAATGTACCTTAGCATGTCTTTGTTTAGCATTATGATGCATAGTTGGAAGACTCTGTCCAACTCAATGATGTCTACTGTGTGATCATTCCACAGTACACAGAGACTGACATATCTACATTGCAATACACATGGACATTGTCAGACTGGTGACCTGTACAGCCTCTCAACTCCAGGGAGGTGCATGTTGGGGGGGGGGACATTAAAAAAAAGGTTCAGGCTGGGCGCAACAAAAATTCACCAGCGCCCAGACCCAAACCCAGTACACTGCCGACCAATGCCACAAACCCACCCACCACACCACGGGGTCCGCTTGGTAACCCACCATGGCACCACCCCTCACATACCCTCCCGCCTCTCTCCGTGCGTGCCCGCTCCCCCCGCACATACATATAGTGACATCCTGTTGCTATATTCACCCACCCCCCCATTCAGCTGCCATATCTACCATAGCTGTCCCTGAAATGCGCTGGGGAGTGGGTCGCCGTTATTGTAGGTGCCCATTTCCCAGCTCTAATATCACGGGATACCGAAGAAAGGGCTTGTAAGGAAAACAACCCTGCAGTAAAATGAAAAAAAAAATACTGCTGGATACTGTGCCTGAGGAGAATATATTTGATCCTCTGCATAATATGAAAGATTGGGGAGAATCAGATGAAGAAGTATGCAGAAAACCAGCCAAGTCCAAAGCAAATATCTTTGGTTTTCTTTTATTTCATCAAACGTTGCACATAAATCATAATGCCCTGTACAAGGACCCCTGATGTTTCTCCCTCTATAAGGGCTTATTCAGGGTGGCATGGTGTGCAAAATAGTTTTCTTTTATCAAAAATGTGATTTGGATGTATTTTTTATTTCAGCAGTCTGTCTCATTTCATTTCTCCAATATTCTCCTATTGACTTTTATTCATATGTAGTCAGCATGTTTGCTCTGTGTTCTTTTCTTAGGTGTGAGAATCAGATGGTGGCATGGATTCAGACAACCCATCCTCAAAATCCTCTCAAAGATTTGTCTCCTCTGGGACAGAAAGAAGACCAGTGTCCTGTAAAATAGACCAGGAAGAGAAACACCATAACAATGGCCAGATTAAAGGAAGGAAAGAAAAACTTGACCTTTTCAAACACATCAATGTGTGTTGGGACTTCACTGCTGCTATAACATGTCACTTATTTCAATGTTTGTAGCCTAAAGAATCAACAGAGGAGAAAGGCAACACTGACTTTACTGGGACATGCTCCAAATGGGCTATTTTCTATGCAAGAGACTCATTTATCGTCTCCTTTCAACACATCACAAACACAACAAGCATGGGTCTGAGGACTATCTTACTCAACATTTGTGGAAGACAGAAATGATGGGGTAGGAATTTTGTTTAAAGGGTTAATATTATCTTTAGAATTGCTAGTAGGCATTAGCATGGGTAGAACCTTGCTTCTGGACATAGTACTTAATGGGAACAGGTATGATTTAATTAATGCATGTGCTCCCTTGGCCAGCCCACCAGTACAGTAGTAGGGCTACTGCTCACGATGCTGATGACCCAAGTTCGGAAGTGAGACTGAGGTGTTAGAGGGATGGCCTGGGCAACGAGGATTGAGCATCTGTGGGGCCACTCTCCTCCTCCAAGGGAAAGGCAGCCTGAGCTGAATGAGGTGGGGGAAGACATGGCAGACATTGACGTGTGCGCTTTGACATCAGTGTACACCATGTACCCCATGGGGAGAAAAAGAGAAGATACCCAGTGGCAGGATGAAGAGGAGTGCCCACAGGCCCCACTCCTGATGAGCTGGGAACACCTGCCTGAACTGGATTCGTGCTTCAGTGAGGCTTGGGAACCCCAGTGACTCCAGTAGGGGGGCAAGCCCTGGGGGCAGATGGCTGGAAAAATGAGTCCCAGAGGGCATTGTAGTGATGGGACTGGAGTGCTTATCTGAAAGAGGGCTGTGCAGAGGGAAGGGGAAAACAAAATGTATGTACCCCCTCCCAAGGTAAAATCCAGTTGTGTTAGGCTTATTTTTAATTTATATTTTATTGAGCATTTTTATATTGTAATTCATAAAATGATACAGCAAACGGCAATGCCATTATAGCTCTGTGAACCTGGATGGAACATAGGTTCCATGGATTACAGACTAATTCCTGGATACAGAGACACATTATCAGGTAGAAAGGATCTTAAATGTCCCACAGAGACAACCAGGTAAAGACCCAAAAGTCCTTTTCTCTGAAATGGTTAAAATGCTTTATCCCTCTAGTATTCTTTGTCCTCAACAGCCAAAAAGATACAAGAATAGTTCTGAGCTTTTTGAGGACACTCAACCTTTTTTGTACACTTTAAGATCAGCAATACTGGGGGAAGTGAGCTTTTCTTCTACTGACGGGGCTCCTGTGGATGTGTCAGTGAAGATCCGTGGGTGGACTGGCATGATAGATGGGCATATGGCTACAAATGGCGCAGGAGGAGCTATTTGCTTTAGGAGGAACTTGTCAGTGGAAGTGCCACCGACCACTTGTTTAAGTAGTAATGCACACCTCCCATATTATTTCTGTATAGGAGAAAAAGAGAGTAGTGGGGGTACAAAGCAATATAAACAGTATTTACAGGACAGCAGAAATGACCATTACTAAACCCAGGACCTGAGGAGAGAAACTTTGCTAAGGGCTATGCTAGGTTTGCACTTCTGGAGGGGGTACCCATTAATTCCACACAGGAAGCATTAACTAGATTGTCCATACCAGGCTGGGATTCTAGAGTGTGGCTTTATTCCAAACAGTTGGTAGACAAAAGCAAAGATGGACCCCCCCAAGGGGTTACACTTCGTGGCACAAGGCAAATGCAGAACACAACATCTGTAGCAGACAAAAACTCAAGCTTCCCATGTAGCATAGGATCTGAACTTTTTTTTCAGCTGCAAGCCTGAGCTGAGAAAACACATCTTCAAGTGGCAATGGCCATGACATAGAACTGTTCCTGTACGACATAGGCTTTAAATTAGGAAATGTGGCATACTGGCCCAATGGAGTACACTGGTGCTCAAGACTAGCAGAACCTACACCAGCGGGTAAACTTTACTCTTCAGGCATTGGCCATATGTGCTGAATGAACAGGCGCCCTTACAGAACCTGAAGTGCTGAACTGGTCTGTCCAGATGGGGGTTGCCGCCTTTTGCTTCCTCGTCCATACCCAGCCATTCTTTCGGAGTTACATCTCAACAGTTAACTAACAGTAGAACTATGCATCTTCAGAATATTTGGCACATTCAGCATTAGGAAACATTACATAGGAGTGTAAAATTAAAGTTCTATACAAAGTGTTAAGTCACACCTGGGACTCCACTATTGTCAGCCAACTTTAGGAAAACTTCTTGAGAACATTCTCAACCCAAAACTGGGTAAATAGGTCCCTTAGTCAGAGTAACATCCCAAAGAAAACAAGCAGGTACATCTCTCCCAAAAACTCGCAGACAGATTCACTCACACTTTGTACACAAAGGCAGCTTCAAATGTCATGGATCTAATCAGGGGATTGCCCCTCGACTCCTTCAGCAGTCTCCCTCATCCCACTGGGAATGAGGACATCAAGAAATCCTGAAGACAGTTTCCACCACTTCAGCAAAGCAGGTAAATGGTTCTCAGACTAGGGTGAGAAAAAGTAAGCTCTCCTCAGAGCCCACACAGCAGCTCTTCACTCCTCCAACTGCTCACACTGAACACAGAACTAAGACTAACAGAAAATACTAAACTCCCCACTCACAGCTAGCTATGTGGCTTATGCTTCTGCAAGAGTTCTAAATGACATTACCTCTCTGCTTTCAGTGTACAGTGAACAGAACAAGGTAGCCCTCTTGTCTGTTTTGTGGGTTTAAGTCACCTTAGTCTCAAGCTCTGGAGGGATTCAAACTGATAACCTCTTGTTAGCATACCCAATTATCAGGCTAAGATAATTCTGTCTTCGGGGAGCCAGATATCTTTGCCTACAGGCACCCAACCAGGTCTTTCAAATGAACCTTTAAAACTCTATGCAAGACTTTAGAGAACTCTATCCATTTCCCAGTTTTAAACAGTAAGCCCATACACAGTGTTACTTATAACAATTAAAAGCTCCACTTAAATAAAAAGAAATGTCAAGGCACTCCAGACAGTTCCGTTGTAAAAATATCTCTTTACTTTAAAAATATCAAAACAGAACAATAATTACAGAACAAAATATGTATCCCAACACATACAGCCTTAAAACAAACAGGAAAAAGTACAGTTTCTACAATACATACATTTAGACTGGTCTAATTTAATGCTTGCTTTCTTTCAGTGCTTTGAGGGTATATCTTCTCTCAGTCAGAAATGTTGTATTGTATGTCTCTGAGGCTTGCTCAGTTGGATAAAAGAGTTCTGAGCCAGCATCATCTCTGATATCATTAAACTCCACCTTGGTGTATTAAAAGTTATATGTTACCACACAGGATGTCCCAACAAGATTTAAAAAAAATGATAAGTGACATACTCAATTTCCTCTCCTCAGGGTAACTGGTCAGAACTGGTTTTTGTTCTGCCACACACACACACACACACATATAAACAGGTTCTTTGATGTCCTCCCAAGGCTTCCTGGGGAATGTGTATTTGACCTTCCAAATTCATCTGGATCCTGCCTGGCCCAGACATCAAACCTCCTCAATGTCCATTCTGGCCTCTCTCCAACACCCTTCCCCATAAGTCCTTCTTGGCAACTATGCAAGTCAAAGGATCTCCCTGAGGGCATTATAATGGCTAATCTTATTTCCTGGGATGAAAGCAAATTGACAAGGTAATTGCACCCCAGATCTCTGCAGTTTAAAATACCTCCTGTCCTTTGAACTTATCTCTGGGGGTTTTGATGTGTCAGGTCAGCAAGACTGTGTTTCCTCAAACTGACCTTCCCATAACATATTTTATATGTAATAAAAAAATTAATACAGCACTCGAGCACTCAGAGCTGGCTGTCTACATCACACCCACCGCTGCTCTGTTTGATAAACTCACATTTGTACATTCCATTGAGCACCTTTTTTTTTTTTGCCCCCTCTCTCACCACCACACTCCTGCTCCTTCTGGAGTCTCCATCGGCCTGATTCGTCCCCGCTCCTGCTAGCCGACGTTCAGTGCAGTCCATCCCCCCCACGGAGCCTTGGTTCTACCCCCCAGGCGGGTACGGGGTGGGGCCCTTACACCCCGACGTGTCTGTGTTTCGTCGGGGGATGCTGGTACTGGCATCGGTAGGGGCATTGGGGATCGTGGCCAGGAGCTCCATCTACCAGGAGTCTGGTGGGGTATTTCCTGGTTTTCTTTCCCCGCCCTCAGGGCGTCGCTTTCGGGGAGCCTGGGGAGTGAGCATCGCCATGACGCGCCTAACGCCTCCCGGCCTCGGCAGATGTCCTTCCTCCTGTTATGTGCAGTCTCGCTGCACCTCCACCTGTGGTCACCCAGGTGGTGGTGTTGCAGCGGGACTTGCATCCCCACCCACCCCCCTGGAGAAGGAGAGCAGCCGTTGGGCGCTCAATCCTCCTCCCCCAGCTGGCCCTCCAGCTATCCGAGTCCGTTCCCGAACCCGGGTCGCTGGCGTCGCAAGCGGAAATCCAACCGCTGCGCCGGCGGGCCGGCTCCCCATTGAGCACCTTGATGAAGATATCTACAGAGAACACCTTGACTTACCTCCTCTATTAGTTTTCTATCCTCTTCTGGATGCATGGGTCATGCCGCACACAGACTACTGTGTGAAGAAAGGGTATACTTATTTGTGTTGATGTGACATATTTGATGTTATTAAACCTGTATGTGGCTATTCTCCAGACAGTATCAATTGGTCCTTTTCCATGGACGATGACATCACCACTAATGGCACAGAATACCAGGACTCAACATCTGCTCCAGACGATTCCAAGTCATACTAATCTTACCGGGAGGAGGTTCACCACCTGTCAACGAGGATTTCAAAACAGACTTATACTTGCCCAGTACAGTTGCAAAAATGGAGTCTGCCTACAGTGAAAATGCAATAAAATTCAGATGGTGAATACTGTGTCGTCACTAATTTTAAGTCATACACCTATGGTCTACAGGCATGTTCTATTGATAGTTCTAATGTTTGCTTTGTTCCCCACCAGAAGACAGTTATTGGGCACACAGTTATTACCCCAGTTCCCATTACGGATGCTGGCATCATTGATGGTAATCCTGATTATCTGCTTACTCTTTCTGAGTATTTACCTTACTTTAATGTACACATTGATCCTCTCACTCTGACATTAAAATCACTTTTAGAAAGAAAAGACACCCACCTCATCCACATCAACAATAATATTTCCAAAGCTAACAAAGCCGTTCTCACTCTTATTAACAACGGTGATATGAATAGTGCAGTTACAAACACTTGGCTAGAGATTACCTTTAAATGTTTTGTTATTATACAAGCATTTCTGATAATTTTTCTTATTATTATGCTTTGCTGACTACCACGCACACTACGCCAACACCATGAGCAGCTGGAGTTCCTTTACAAGGCTCATGCGTTGGGTCTGTAAATGACCCTGCTCCCTATTCACTTCCTTACTCTTGCTGTATTGCCTCGTCTGAGGCAACAAGGGGGGGACTGTTACATGAGGTCCCTGCACCCTAATTGATACCCCTAGAGGTACACTGTAGACAGATAGCATTTAGGCATATGTTATACTAACATATAGGGTTAAGGACATCTACCACATAAGAGTAGATGTCAGGATATGTATGCACATTATTGTTATACACTTTACTTTCTAATATATACATATGTATTACTTGCTTACAAGATGTTAGGACATCTGTGTCCTTGTAATGATTATGATATATGAGGCGGCATTGCCATTTTCTGATGATTTGTATTATTACACAGCTATGTACAAACTGTACATCTTTGTTTCTACAAAGTAATGACTACTACAAAATTGTATAATGTTATCTTGGACTGAGAAGCCACCTCTAATTTAGCCAATAGGGCTCATCTCTGTAACTAGAAATGTTTCTATCTTTCAGTAACCATGGTAATTATCGTAGGTATATAATGTAAGACATTATGTCTTCTACCTCGGAGACCCCAGGAGACACAAAGGTTCCTAGAGGTATAGGGAATGCTTAGCGTTGGCTCCCAGTTCTTATTGGTAAGAACTGCTTAGGGCAACTGTGATTATCTTTTTGGTAGTAATAAACAAGCTTTATTACTCTTATGTTATGTTTCTGTGATTCCTTGCATTCCCATTATTGCAAGAACCTGAGAGTGAGGTTTAGACCTCCTGACACATGTATCATCTTTGTTGCCCTTATCTGGACCATCTCCAGACTATCAATATTTTTTCTAAGGTGAAGTTTCCAAAACTGGACACAGTACTCCAGGTGAGGCCTCACCAAGGACTGGTAGAGGGGCAGAATTACATCCTTGTCCCTGCTATCTATACCTCTTCCAGTACATCCCAGTACCCTGCTAGCCTGGCTGTAAGTCTTAATTCACTGACTTTGTTATCTAAGGTCATCCCTAACGATAACCCCCAGATCCCATTCCTCTGTTGAGGAGCTAAGTTTGACCCCGTTTAGCCAGCATTCTGTCTCAGGGTTAGCTCTACCCAGGAGCATCACCTTGCACTTTTTAGTGTTGACTTTTAACTGCCATATGGGTGTCACCTTTCCAACTTTTTAAGATCCTCCTGATGCTCTCTAATTCCCTCCATGCTGTCCACTCTGATGCTAAGTTCTGTGTCACCAGCAAACAGGGCAATATTGCCCTTTATACACTTGCTGATGTCAATATTGAATATATTGAAAAGGATTGGCCCTAAGACTGACTCCTGAGGCACCCCACTAGTGACATGTCTTACATTACATCTTACCCCATTTACTACTACCCCTTGTTTCCTGTCTTCCAGTCATTTTAGCACCCACCTGACTATTTGCTCTGCTGCTCCCGGGTCCTCCAACTTTTTTAAGAGAAACCTGTGTGGGACTGTGTCAAATGCTTTACTGAAGTCAAAGCAAAGCAGGTCCACCACATGGCCCCTATCCAAATCCCTGGGCACATGGTCAAAGAAAGTAATAAGGTTCATTTGACATGACCTGCCTGACTCAAACCTGTGCTGTTTAACGTTTTGGAGGTGATTAACTTTGAGGTATTCTACTAGATCTTGTTTAATAACAGTCTCCATCAATTTGCCCACTACTGATGTGATGCTGTCTGGACTTTAATTAACCACCTCCTTTTTACCTCCACTCTTATGGAGTGGCACTTCATCAGCCACCCTCCAATTGCTTGGTACAATCCTGGATGTAAGTGACCTATTGAATAGGTGCCAGAAAGGGGCTGTCAGCTTGTCTGCCAGTTCCCACAATACCCTGGGGTGCAAACTGTCAGGGCCTTG
The DNA here is from genome assembly GCA_016271365.2 of Neoceratodus forsteri. Lineage (NCBI taxonomy): Eukaryota > Metazoa > Chordata > Ceratodontiformes > Ceratodontidae > Neoceratodus > Neoceratodus forsteri. The sequence goes on along the minus strand of CM028130.1, from coordinate 1,633,073,161 downwards.
GGCCTTGTCTGGTCTGATATCCAAAAGGCACTTCCTGATCCTGCCAGTAGTGAACTCCTGGATGTACATTCTCTGGATCCCCCTGGCAGTGGTGCTGATACCAATGTCTGGCAGTGGGCCCTGTTCCTCTGTAGTGAAAACCGAGCAAAAGTATTCATTTAGGGCTTCTGCTTTCTGCCTATTGTCCTCAAGCACCTCATCCTTAACCTTTAACCTTAGAATACCCCTTCTTCCTTTTCTTGCTGATGTAGTGGTAAAAATTATTTTCTTGTGATTTAACCCCCACCTGCAATCTGCAGCTCCTTTGCTGCCTTGGCATCCCTCACTATTCTCTTCACATCCCTGATTTTCTGAATGTAATCCTCCCATTGCCTGTACCCCTTTTGCTGCTTGAACAATTTATATGCAATCCTTTTGGCCCTGATTGCCTCCCTTACTGAAGGGGAGAACCACATGGGTCTTTTATACCTTTTTCTTTGTTACAGTCCTGATGCAGAGCCTGATTACCTCTAGGACTGCTTCCCTAATATCGTCCCACATTTCCTCTACCTCTGACATGTCCCTTATATTAGTTAACCTTTGCCTCACTCATTGCCTTAATCTGCCAATATCAGCCCTCCTAAAGCATAGCACCTTCATCTTTGAGGAGGTTTTTGTATCCCCTGTGGATATTTCAAAGCAGACAGAGTTGTGGTCACTATTTGCCAAGGGTTCTCCCACCCTGACTGATCTAATCACTTCTAAATTTGTCAGAATCACATCCAGGATGGCATCCCCCTGGTTGGATCCTTCACTAGTTGAGAAAGCAGGTAGTCAATAGGGAGAAGGGCAGTGGTAAATGGAGAAAAAGACAAAGGCAGTAGGGACAGGGATGGAGCAAAAAGAAATAAAGCCATAAAAAAATGGAAGATAATGAGTACCAATGCCATAGTCTAGGTAAGAAGCTCCCTGAAATGGTGGCTTTGATGGAAGAGGGATGCCTGGATATTGTGGCAGTCACAGAAATATGGTACACAGAGAACCATGACTGGGATGTCAACATACCAGGGTACACAATCTACAGGAGGGACAGGGAGGGAAGAAGAGGAGGAGGAGGAGTAGCTCTCTATGTAAGGGAAGGGATCAAAGCAACAGTGCTAAAGGGTAAACAGGGAGGAGAGGAGGCACTGTGGGTCACCCTGGAGACTAGAAATGGCTCCACAATCTGCACAGGGGTTGTATACAGACCCCCATCTCAGGGGGAGGAAATGGACAAGGAAATGATAGAAGGCATCCTTGGGATGGCAGAGAAAGAGGATATATTGCTGATGGGGGACCTGAATATGCCAGATGTTGACTGGAGCACCTTTGCTGCAACCACATCCAAGAGCAGGGCCATTCTCGATGCCCTACAGAGGGCGTGCCTCAGACAGCTAGCTGTGGAACCCACTCAGGAGAGAGCAATCTTAGACCTGGTACTCTCAAATGGGGATGGAGAGAGAGGATCTCTGATCTTGAAGTGGGTAGCCATCTGGGAACAAGCAACCACTAAACAGTGTGGTTCAAGATAAACTTAGCTGTAGAGTCAAGCCACACAAAAGTGAAGGTACTGGACTTCAGGAGGGCTGATTTTGTCAAAATGGGAGAGTGCCTCAGAAAAGCACTAGCAAACAGGCAAGAAGGTGGGGTGGAGCAACAATGCAGAAACATCAAACCGCCATCACAGAGGCAACAAGCCTTTGTGTGAAGCAAATAATAAATCAAAACAAAAGAAAAAAAACACTATGGTTCTCAAAAGAAGTGGCGGGGAAGAAAAGGGAGAAAAAGATAGCATTCAGGAAGTATAAGGAAACACAGAAGGAGCAGGACAGAGAACTGTACCAATTAAAACAGAAGGAAGAGGGTAAGGCAGTCAGAATAGCAAAGGCCCAAACAGAGGAAAAGATAGCCAACTCAGGTAAGAAGGGGATAAAACCTTTTATATGTACATTAGGGAGAAAAGAAAGACAAAGGCAGGGATACTGAGGCTGAACAAAGAGGAAGGTGGTTTGGCAGAGAGCGACAGTGAAAAAGCAGGGATACTGAACGAATACATCTGCTCAATATTCACAGTGGAAAAGCAGGGGGAAATACTTAATCCAGTCAATAGAAGCACTCTGGACAGGGGGGCTAATATTAGTCCTTTCACAGAAGAAAAGGTTCTGAAAGAACTCTTAAAACTGAAGGTGGATAAAGCAATGGGGCCTGATGGGATTCACCCCAGAATTCTAAAAGAACTAAGGGAAGAACTAGTAACACCACTGACTACCCTTTTTAATAAATCATGGCAGGGTGGTGTGCTACCTGAGGACTGGAGGAGGGCAGATGTGATTCCCCTTCACAAAAGTCGGAGCAAGACAGAGGCAGGAAACTATAGACCTGTCAGTTTGACCTCAGTGGTAGGGAAAATGATGGAATCACTTCTGAAGGATATAATTGTTGCGTATCTAGAGGCCAGTGAGGCACAGGACCCAAGGCAGCATGGATTCACTGAGGGAAGGTCATGTCAGACAAATCTAATTGATTTCTTTGACTGGGTGACCAAAGCAGTAGACTAGGGAGGGACTGTGGACATGGCCTACCTAGACTTTTGCAGGGCACTTGACACAGTCTCGCACAAAAGATTAATAAACAAATTAGCCAGCCTGGGCGTAGGTCCCAGGGTGGTAGCCTGGGTAAAACACTGGTTGGACAACAGGACACAGCGGGTAATAGTAAATGGAGTTCACAGTGAGGAAAGGAGGGTTACTATTGGGGTACCACAGGGTTCAGAACTGGGGCCAGTCCTTTTTAATGTCTTTGTAAGTGACATTGCAGAGGGACTGGAAGGGAAAGTATGTCTCTTTGCAGATGACACAAAGATCTGCAAACGGGTTGATACACAAGGTGGGGTGGAAAGGATGAAAAGTGACTTGGCAAGGTTGGAGGAATGGTCTGATGCATGGCAGCTTAGATTCAATGCAAAGAAGTGCAAAGTAATGCACCTGGGAAACAAAAATCCAGGTGACGAGTACACAATGGGGGTGAGATACTGACAAGAACAAAAATGGAAAGGGACCTGGGGTAGTCATATCAGATGACCTAAAGGTGGGCCAGCAGTGTGAGAAGGCAGTAAGGAGGGCTGGGGGGATACTGGGATTCATAGGCACAGGCATCGCCAGTAGAAAACAGGAAGTTGTTGGCCCTCTGTATGGACAGTTGGTAAGATCACATCTGGAGTACTGTGTACAGTTCTGGAGACCCCACCTCTGCAAAGACATAGACAGAGTGGAGGCTGTCCAGAGGAGGGCAACCAAAATGATGCAGGGTCTGCATCAGAAGACATATGAAGAAAAACTAAATGAACTAAATATGTATAGCCTCGAGGAAAGGAGACAGAGGGGGGCATGATAGAAACTTTCAAATACCTCAAGGGAATCAACAAAGTCCAAGAGGGTAGCATCTTTCAGAAAAAAAGTTGGGCAAAAACAATGGGGCACAATTTGAAGATAGAGGAGGGACAGATCTGAGGTAATGTGAGGAAGTATTTCTTCACAGAGAGGGTTGTAGATACATGGAACAGTCTTCCTGAGGAGGTCGTAGAGTCAAAAACAGTGGGGGAATTCAAGAATGCATGGGACAGACATAAGGCAATCCTAGTGGGGGTAGGAGGAAGTAGGCTGTTGGTTAACTAGGATCTGCAGCTTATCCATTAAGTAGGGAAATGGGCAGACTAGGTGGGCCAAGTGGTCCTTATCTGCCGTCAGATTCTATGTTTCTATATAGTCCTGGGCTGTGTTTAGTAGAGCCTGACTCCTTGAGCTCTTGGCTGCTGGAACTTCCTAGTCCACATCTGGCAAGTTCAGGTTCCAGATCATAACTATGTCTCCCTTTTCTGCCATCTTCTGTATCTCCTCAGCTAATTACCCATCCTTCTCCTCTCCCTGCTCTGGGGGTCTGTATATCACTCCCACATGCAGTTTCCTTCCCACTGTAGTGGTTAGATGAGCAAAAAGTGACTCTATGCCCCCCAAAAGTCCTGGTGCTTATATCTTCAGCTGCTTCGATGTCCTCCCTCACATAGAAGGCAACCCCCCCCCCCCTCCCCCTCCCCTCCTGTCCGTCCCTCCTGAACAACACATAGCCTGGAACTGCAATGTCCCAATCATTGTTGTTTGTAGCCCAGGTTTCAGTTATAGCCACCAGGTCAACCTTTGTGTCTGCCATCAGGGCCTAAAGGTCACTGATCTTGTTGCCTAGGCTCCTAGCATTGAGGCCGAATCCCCACCTCGAGCTTGAAGCCTGGTTTCTGCTGTCAGATTGGAGTTCCAGCCTTTCTCACAGGTGCTCTTCTTTGTTCTTTTGCTGATGTCTGTCCTGTGTCATTTACTTTCTGTGTGTGACTGGAATCATTTCTTCTATTCCCAATTTTTTTCTTTTTCGGGTGGAGTTGGCTAGGCACAATACCTGTTTCTGTGCCTCAGCACCTCCCCCCCTTAGTTTAAATGGTCCAAGTAAACTTCCAACTTGTGAGCCAGCACTCTTGCTTCCTCTGTTGGGAGGTGAAGTCCACCCCATCTGAAGACTGATCTGTCCCAGAAGTTCCCCCAGGTTCTGATGAAATTGAATCCTTTTGTCTGTCACCAGTCCTTCAGCCAGCTGTTGAATTCCTCTATTTCTGCTGGTCTGATTCTTTCCAAGCTGCCATTCTTACCCCACACAGGTAGGACTTCTGAGAAGGCTGTTGAAAGCCTTACTCCCAGCTTCTCGATACTCCATTTAGCATGCTCAACCTTCTGGTCAGCCAGATCATTGGTTCCTATGTGTAATAGCATGCCCAGGTCCCCCTTCTCTCTGTCTGTAATTCTCCAGATGCATTCACAGTCCCTTTTTGCTGATGAACAGAGAAGGCATATTTTGCTGTCCATGACAATCCTCCTTGGTTTTCCACTTCCTCCTCTTACCACTCTCCAGCTTCTGGGCCTGGTTGACCTCTGAGAGAGAGGGGGGATGTACTCCAGCATAACTGGTCACATACAAAGCATGGTAATTTCACCCCAGGCTGCTTCCAGCTGGGATTTTAGGTCATGTAACTTTTTGCAAAAGGGGCAATGACCTGTCCTCCAAAAGTGTTCCTTGGAGATGAGTGCTCCACAGTCATTACAGTGCAGTAGTCCTAAACTGGACATTTTAATAAGGTATATGAGATGTGTTGTTGAGTTTCCAATAGGTAGGGTTCTTTCTGCACAATCACAGTTCCCTTTGAATTAGTTTTCTTGTATCTGTATTTAGACAGGAACACTGGTGTTTCCCTGCTATGGAAAAAAAAAACAACAATCAGTCCCTCTGCTCCCCTTCTCCTTTTCACCCTTGCCATGTCCTCCGCTCCTAGCGCCCCTCAGTTCTCTGTAGAGACTTTGTAACCTGTGAGAGAAATCAGCACAAAGCAACAAGAGATTGCAAAATATTCTGCTAAATACAGCAATCCCCTTTCCTGGCTATTAAGAATTACAAAACTTAAAAAAAAAAAACACTGGTCCAAAGCACTTCTGCTTATTCACTGACACAAACCCTTTAAGTCTGAAATTAAATAAAATAAATCACCTGTACTGTGTAGTAATTCTCAGCTCTTCTTAAACAGAACCCACAGTGAAGTTTCCCTTTTAAGCTCTTCTACCCTGCAAGCGCACTTCAGCCACTCCTCCAATCACACACCTGATTCACAGATTGTAATTGTCCTGCCCAAGCAACAAGAGACTGCAAAATATTCTGCTAACTACAGCAGTCCCCTTTCCTCCTTTCCTCCTCCTCCTTCTATGAATCTGCTATCCTGCCTGTGGTGGCGGTGGTGGTGGTGGTTAGAAAATGAGAAGTAAAAGGATAAGGATAAGGATGATGATGTTTCTAAGCATGGTCTAATCATATTACATACAGCACTGTGCACATTCATGGTGGTTTGCACAGAACTCTGGAACCAGGACAGAATCCTTGCCATGGCACAGAGAAAGATAGATCTGAAATATGTTGAAGAAAGTATTATGATTTTTCCCTGCCTGTCCTAAAGCACAAGAAAGTGCAGGAAAATATTTCGTGGCATTCGGAGTTGTCTCTATCAACTCCAGATCCAACAACAGCTGTTCTTGCCTGCCAAAGTTTTCCTCTCATGGCATGAATGCTCATACCTGTACTCCAAACCAAAAGAGGCTGATAACTGGTTTCTTGAATTGAAGCTGAACTGACCATTGTGGAGAGTGGAGAAGCCTCCTCGGACAAAGAGTTAAACTTCTTTTCCTGAACTGACCTTAAATACATCTTTGTCTAGACAGCTCCTAGCTATATAGGGCTTAAGGATTGATGTACAGTGCAAACGCAGATTTTTATTTTTATTTTATAGGATCTTATAGGAAAAAATGATAGATTTGTTAAAATTTAATTTTGCTTTGCCTCAGAGTGCTCCTGCACAGGCTTTTCCCTCCTACTTCTCATCACCTTGCCACATGGTGATGGCTCTGTATCAACTCTACATACTGTAGGGGCCAAAAGACTCAGTAACAGATTGACTAAAGATCACGTTACAATATTTTTTTATTTATAGCCCCACATTGTGTGCTTTTTAACATGTCTCATGCCCATTGAAGAATTCCGGCATTATTGTAAAGAACGCACTCTGGTTACTGATTTTCCCTTCACGAAAAAGGATATTTTTTTGTGACTCGTGGTATGAAAAAAGATTCTTTTTCATATCATATGGTCACAAAAAAGGATTAAAATATAACAAGAGAAACATTTGAGGGACATTTTTCTAACATTGAAGCACAGAGTCGACCTATTGGGGTCCCAATGAGCCACATAGATGTGTTGGGCTCTCTCCAGGATGTCATTTTTGTGGGTTTTGGAAATAAAGAAAAAGAAACAAGATAGCATCAAATGAAAAAGGAATATTACAGTATGAAACAGGATTCAGTTTTAATTTCATACAGCTCTCATGAAGTGCTTACTGAGTATGCTCAGAACCAAATTTTTCAAAATTTGAAAATTATTAACTTTGAAATGGATTCATGTTTTTACATCAAACATGCAAAAGGCACATCTGTGGCCCAGACCCTTTCTGACCTACGAATTTCAGACCAGAATTCCAGTCTGGGATGTAGGCAAGTTCAAGTAAAAAACTAGCTAATTCAATGAGCAAAAAAATCTCTTTTTTACCTCCTGTAACTCAGGAACCACACACCTGACCAGAACATAACTTGGAACATCCAGCTTATACATAAATTATTTATATATATATATATATATATATATATATATATAATATATATATAGGATATGTAATAAAGGGACCTGTGGAATACATGATTTATTTTCACAAGAACTGTTTGACATTGGGTAACCTCACGAGTGGTGTAAGCCACGAGTGATGAGCCCAATGTTAAACAGTTCAAGTGAAAAAAAAACATGTATTACACAAGGTCCCTGTTACGTATTCCATTTATGCTATAGGGATGCTTTAGGATAATGCAGGGAGTTTGGTTTTAAATTGTTTATTTCATTTTTAATGTAAACTTACAAGGACTTTTTGTGGTTTTACCAGTGCAGCACCACATAGCATAGTGGTTACTAAGTGGTTGCTATGGACAATCCAACTTTATATTATGGCCAGTACAAAATGAAAAAGTTTGATGCACAATTCTTTTGTTTTTGCTTTTTTGGGGGTGGGGTGGAGGCATTTGTTTGTCAAAAAAGTGAATAAAACTTTGATTTTCTGCTATTTCTTGCTGATTATAAATAATCTAAAAGGTTTCTATAAATGAAAACACCTCTCATTTTTTAGAGATTTTTGTGCTGAACAACTTTTGTGCTCAAAGTATCATGCTATCATTTTTTGTTTTAAAGTTATTTGCATGTATTTGTCGAAAAAGTGCAAACAAATTGAATTTTCAACTGTTTTTGCTAATTATTAAAAAGAATAAAATGTATCTATAAATGAAACACCACTCATTTTGTAGATATGTTTGTGCTGAACAACTTTCATGCTCACAGTACCATACTATCATTTTTCATTATAAAGTTATTCACATTTCCTTGTCAAAAACATAAAAACAAATTACATTTTCTGCTGTTTTTTGCTAATTATAAAAAAAAACTAAAAAGGTATATTTAAATGAAACAGCACTCATAGTGTAGATATTTGTGTGCTGGTCAAATTCTGTGCTCACAGTACCATGCTATCATTTTTTTGTTTTAAAGTTATTCACATTTATTTGTCAACAAAGTGAACAAAAAAGCTTTGTTTGACAGGTGGCGTTTATTCAACATATGTTGACTAAATCTAGGATTTAGAATTTATTCAACATATGTGAAAATAAATGGATTTATTCAACGGTTTCTGAGTCCATGTTTATTGTATATATATATATATATATAAATATATATATATATATATATATATACAGAGAGAGAGAGAGAGAGAGAGAGAGAGAAATAAATGTGTCTTTCTTTTCTGTTCTGTTGGTATTCTGAACATTGAAATGCAAGTGCTTATATAAAGTCAGGATTTATTATGGAGTCTCTTTCTTACCTAGTGATAAGAATATGTAAGTACAGCACATCACTGTAGCCATGTGTTACATTTTCTTATCTATTGTCTCTCTTGGTAGGTCATTCCATAGGTTCAACACTCTGTGGAAGTAGAAGAGTTTTCTAACACTATTCCTAAATTATCACCTCTGAGCTTTAGAGAGTGTCTTTGCATCCTGCTAGAAGGCACTAGATCAGGCATTTCCATCTTTTCAATACTTAAGCAATAAACCATGACAGGGTGTGAGTTATGCTGGGATTTACCCATGCCTGGGGTGGTTCAGTCATGAGGCCACAGGCTGAGTGACCAAACCACACCAGGCGTGAGTAAATCCCAGTATAACCCACACCCTGGAGTGGTTTATTGCGATTATACAATGTCCCCCTTTATTTTTTGTATGAAAAAATTAAGAAAACAAATCATATTTTTGTATTTTTTATGATACTTATTTCATTTGTTCTTACGCCAGAAAATATAGTCCACTGTTTTCATGGTTAGCCTTCACCTAGCTGTCAGGACATGAAACTATCCACTTATTCTCAAAACCTTCTCCTACCCTTGCCTTCTTTATCTATATCCTTTTCCCCTACTCTCTTTAGCCCTCTTCCTCTGCTCACCACTCATTTTCAACCCCTCCTTCATATTCAACTACTCTCTCTCTCCTGACAGTTCCAACCCCTCCCTCTTACTTAAGTACTGTCTCCTGTCACAGTACCTTCCCCACATTTATTGCTCCTCACTGCCTTATGCTAGTAAACCCTACCTTGTCCTGTCGTAATTGAGCACTAGGTATTGTATGACCCTTAACTGTACCTCATTTTGCTATGATGTACTTATATGAATTGGTGCATATTAATCTTATTTGTACGTTGTTTCATTTTGCTCTTTATATGTTGCCTTTTTATACAATGTCTCCTGACTGTTTACATGATTAAGGACCTCCTTGTGAATGAGCATGCTCAACAGAGTTTTCCAGCAATAAACTTGAACCTGAACTTAAAGTGCTTTTTTCTGTTGCTGAGAATCCTATGCACAACCCCACCTCCCAACACACACACTACTACACATGTGGGTTTAAACTACAAGCAAGGATGTAGGTTTTTCTATATTTGGCTTAAGAAAAAAGTCTAGACCACAAGAGTCCTTTGACCTGTGCCAGGTTTAAGGATCGGGGTTCACCAATTGCTGCAGCAGCAAATAGCGGGGGAGCTGCAGGTATCTGCCATAGCAGCAGTGAATCAGAAAGAAAACAGGGGGAATACAATACTTACAAGGTAGCATCGAGAGTGTCCTTAATTGGAAAAAATATGTAACAGTGACGTACAACACTGCAAGAGGGTCCCCCTTGAGGAGTCTGCATGGAGCTGCAGGCCCAAGCCAGGCGATGATGAGGGTTTGTCTCAAAAGCTATTAGTAGGAGCAGGTGCCATTTTCATTTGGCTCTGTTTTAGTGGAAAGAAGCTGGTGATTGGAGTTAAAAAAAAACCAGCACTTTCGGCAATGAGGTACCAGGTTGTGTTTTTTATAGCAACTCTTTGTGAAATGGATGGGTTGTAAGCACAATCACACTGATGGTGGTTTTCAAAAGGGTGGCATGCCTGTGGGGAAGAGGGTGGGTTGGTGAAAGGGTGTGGAAAGAAAGGCATGGCTTCAATCTGGATAGTGCTTGTGTTTAGGACCGTACTGATGACAGATTTCCTGTGGATTTCAAAAGGGTGGTGTGCCGGTGGGGAAGGGAGCAGGTTGGTGAGAGGGAGAGGGGAGAGAGGCATGGTTTCTATTTGAACTGTGCTTGCGTTTACAATCATGTTGATACCAGGTTTCAAAAGGGTGGAGTACCAAGGTGCGGTTGTTGCAGTGGGAGACGAGCGGTCTGTTTAGTGGTTATCTAAGATGGAGGATTTGTTTTGCATTTTCGCGGGGTCATATTGATCCTGGTGAAGCGGCTGACTGGTACCTTTCCCATGGGTAATGCTAGGATTTACTACCAGTGAAAGCTGCCAGTCAGCCAATCAGATAACTTTTCTGGACCCCATTGTATAATGTCTATTATACAATGGCAAGAAAAATTCTAGTAGTCTGATTGGTTGCTGATCCTTCAAGACAGTGATGTTATTAAACAATAACATCACTGTATTTAAGGCATGCATGAAAAAGACCACATTACTTGTTTAGAAATCCTTCCCAATTCCCTGCACAGTCCAAGGAAAATGAAACCATTATCTGAAATACATAAGCAGTGACAGCAACCCCCAACACACACACACACACACACACACACACACACACACACACACACACACACACACACACTGCATTCCTCACTCTTATTTTTTTCTCCACACTACCAGTTAGTTATTTTTCTTAATCCAGCATAGCAGCTTCTATTGCTGAGTAACTGCTTCGTGAAATGGCAGCATGTAGCTGTCCGTTTTCACTGCTAATTGCTGTCACTCAGTACTTTTCATTATTTTTCTCTCAGGATTTCATGGGAAGGGAAGAGGAGAAAAAGAAAAGCAACTCCAAGTTGCTTCCCTGTGAGCAAATAAGCAGAGTTCTTTTCACTTACCACTTGCGCTTGTAAACAGTATTCAGCAGTTAAGGATCAAAACGGAGCTCGCCAGTACCAAGGACAGAAATGGAGAAATGTTTCCTCAAAACAAAAAGCAACATTAAGAGGCTACATAAATGACTGAGTGGACGGGGGGAGATGATGCACACTATCACAAGATACACAGGAACAGAGCTGTAGGAGGGGAAGGAGGTAGCAGCATGTAGTGGCAGCGCCACCTAGTGACAGACATAAACTGTGGATTTCTTTAATATGTACACCTTCACATAGCAAAATTAAGAGGAAAAAATATTACATTTTTTTAACCATTTTTTTAACATAAATGAGCCATTCTATAATAGCAAAAAGGCCCTCCAGGGATGTATGTTATTGTGTAGTAATGTTACTTCTCAGGCATTAAATGCACTGGGCCTGTGGCCTCAAGCTTCAACCACCCGAGGCGTGACATTATTACACAATAACATACACCCTGTCATGCCTTATTGCTTAATTCCCAAGTATAAAAATGTCCATCTCAGCCTCCTTTTCTTCATGGAGAACTTGTTAAGGGCCACAGGTTCCTCTTCATAGCTTTTGTGCCCCATTCTCCCGATTATTTTGGTGTCCCTGTATTGGGCTCTCTCTATAATAGTTATAAGTACTGCATAGTTATTAGTTTCAATTAGAAAATGGCAAAGAACATTCTTGTGAGCTGACTGGCTGGCAGGCTCCCAGAGTTGGTCAATTATTTTTTGATAGAGGCCCTCTGAAAAACAAGTGTCAGCTACTGCAGTTTGAATTTAAAAAATCTTTGGCCACCATATTTTTTCTCTCGCTAAGCGAGAGACCGAGTGGGAGGGCCCAGCCCTTAAATCCCTTAAACCACCACTCCCCACACAAAGAAATGTGAAGTTGCAACAAAAATAAATACATACAGAACAAGAAAACAACCCATCTTCTTCTCCCCCAGCCAGAAAACCGCACCCGATGGAGGTATTCAAAATGCTCCTGTCCTGACCTCCGATCCCCGTGCTCACAAAGGATCCATCCCGGCTGCCCAACTCCACCTAACGGGCACTGTTCATAGAAGTCCTGCTCCTGCCCTGTTCACTGCACTTCTGACTCTGACAGAAAACACTTACCTACCAGCCGAAATAGTTGCACTTCACTTGCCACAATCTTGCGATTCTTTTCTTATGACCCATTCATAGCATTGCCATAGACAGTTGTCACCTTTGACTTCAGCTTCATTTGCTGTGGTAATATTTTATCCCAAAAACTGAATGAATGTTTCATTTATAGGACTGGTTAGTTAAACAAATATCCACTTATTAACACACATTGCAAACACTGAGATAAGATGGCACTGTATTCAGAAAGGTAAATACATATTTGAACACATTACTGAATAGACCATTTACCCTGCCTTTCTTGATTGCATATTTCCATGGACTGAACTAAGACTGAGTTATTTTGCAGTGCACTTTCTGCACATGAAAATATCTGAGAGTCATTTCCATGATGTATTCAGGATGCAAATGTCATTTAGTTTCTACCCACTGGCAGGATAATGTATTTGCAGAAAATCTGGAAGGGCAGCACTACTGATGGAGCACTGCTGGACTATTAGAATCCCATGGTTGGCCACAAGTGGACCTTATTATGTGGAGAATGGAATGATCTACAGTAGTTTCTGTTGTGAAAGACTGACACCTTTTCTATAGTACTTAACAGCAGGCATTTTCAAAATATTTGAACACTGAAAGTCAGAATGAAGTTTTATTTAGTCTAAAAAGGGCTTGACATTTTAGTAACTTTTAAGAAAAATAAATTATACGGTGGCCAGTGGAGTATGGAAGTGTTATACCTGAAGTTTCGGGAGGATTAATAATAACATGTTTGATGAGCCCCCAGACTGTTTTAAACAAACAGTTAGCCATCTGAATTGAAGTTTAATGCGTTCAAATACTTTTGCCTCAGAGAACCATTTAGATGTGTCTTACATAAGATGCATATTGAAGCACTCTAAGATATCAGAAAGTAGTTTCATTTCTTGTCCCCAGGGCTCTATCTCACAGCCATATATGGTGAATTTATGCTAAGAGGACTGTAGCCTGCTGTACCTTGATATAGAATTTCCCAGAGGGAGGTTTCTCCAAAAATACTGTGCTTACAAACTGCATCACGACTTGAAAGCAATATATTTCTTGTATCTTCCCAGTAGAATGAAAGTGACCATTGAACCACGGTATCTGCCAAACTCCAAGCAGAGAGGATTTATAGTCTCTTATTTTATGAGTAAGCTTTATTCTAAAGATTCAGGAATTGGAAAGATATCTCCTTGAACTAGGAAACCTCCTTTTACAAGGTCAAGGTTGGTATTTCCCAGAGGGGCATCTCTGTGCTTCTCTCCAGTATTGTAATAGACAATTTTATACTTGGAATTCCTCATGATGAAGAATACTGATAAAGTGGCTTAAAAGTGGACTTCAAAGCCCATCTATTATCTGTTTCTTCTGAATCCTTTGATATGTAATACTAAAGCTTCCCACGTGAGTTTCTTTCATCTTCTAATTTTTTGCATTTGGGCCAGCAGATCACAAGTCCAATCTGCCTTCAGGTCCTAAGGGACTCTTATAGTACCCTTGGGTAAACTGATTCATCACTCCTTAGTAGTATTCCCTATCCTACTGGAGGTCTTATATGACAACTGATTCAAGATTCTCACAGCAAACTGCCTGTCTTCCTCTGCTCTGCTGAAAAAAAATTCCTTAACTGTGCCTATGACAGACGTTGCAAGGCTCTAATCTTTTGTTTATGTTCTGAATTTCAAATAGTACAATACAAATAAAAAAAAGTTATACTTTTACCAAGCCCAAATGTGTTTGCTTTGCTGCTTGAAAACATTTCTGGCAATCAGTGTGCCTGTTGTGCTTACCCTGTATATACAGTGTTTTGTATTTGTACAATATGTATAATCTGCTATTTGTACATAGAATTGATGTTTCCCATTCTTTTGTATACTCCCTAGATACAGTGAATCCTTTTATAATATGTGATTAGATATTTTCCCCTAGGAAAACAGACTGCTCATGTCCCCAAATACACACTATGTCCATGTTACGTGCCAGTTAATTTGACATCATAAACACACTGATTAATTATAACATCGCCAACTAAACAACTTTAAAAAAAAAATTATAACCTTTAGCACAAAATCAGGCTTTCATAAAAAGGTTTTTTCAACTGTCTGAGCTCCCCCCCCCCATCAAGCACATTTTCAAAGGAATTCATACTTTACTAATAGTGTAGGTTTACTGCACAAAATGCACATTTTAAACCCTGTGGGTTCATGGCACAAGAAACACATTTTGAAACAAACAAATACTGCGCTTTAAACTTTCATGAAAAGGGGCTTTTCCAACACTGTAGGGTCACTGCAGAAAAATCCTCTATTAAAACAAACAAATTTTCCTAAAACACAACTTTTCATACACTGTTAGATCACTCAGCAAGGCAAGGTCAAGAAGCAATATACAGTTCCTCTACAGGGAGTATAATATTGTTTCTGAAAACAGACCAACAACTCAAAGCTAAGGAATGGTACTGGAGAGTGACCACACAACAAAAGCAGATGGCAGTCATGTTGCCCTACCTTAGAACCACATGATCTGCAAGTCAGATAAATACAATGGGCTCAGTCTTCAATGGTCCATTTGAGCGATGCAAGCTGTGGCAAACAGAAGCTTGTGTTAAAGCTCAGTTTGCCAGGGACCCTGCACCATATTTTGGTACAGGAGAGGTCCCAGCACCAAAGTCCCCAAAGATCCTGCAAGTGTTCCCATGCGCTGTAAAGTCTGTGCAAGTGAGAGGCATGATGGAGGCTGCCGTCAGCCCCTGGCCTGTGGAAATCCAGCCCCAGGGGCTATAGATCAGTGTTGTTTGTGTCTCATAGTTCTGTTCATTGGTGTTGTACTGCATTGTACATCAATATCCTCCAGAATTCTGGTAACATACATTTCACTGAATGGTACGTGCACTGTGTCAACGACAACATAATAGGATGCAGATGAATTGTCCAAAGGAAAAAAAAAAGGTACTATCCCTTGTAAGCCCCAGGCTACTGACTATACTGACTACTATGCTCCATTAATGTGTCTGGTGAAGTATCCCATGTCTCCATTTGTTACATTTGGAAGGTGAAAATAAACATGGTCAGCACAATGCCACGTGAAACCGGAGCATTTTCCAAAGTATTATTCACTCAATGACATGTTCTGTGACACTGACTCTGTACGGACATGGGTTACATCTAAAAGAAAGTCTGAAATACCTGTAACACCTAGGCGGCGCTATCGAAGAGGAAACTACCCCTGCCTGTGTGGCTAGGTGCAAGTTGAGGGACCTGAGATCGGGGAACTGGTGCCTCCACCTGGAGGGTTGTTTTAAGGGTACTGTAGTTGCTCTAGGTACTTCCCTCTGGAACACTGATAACCCCCTATAACCCCTCTAGTGGCTTACAGAGGTCAGCAGATAAACAATCACAATTGGCTAAGGAATACAATATTGAGCCCACTCTTGGCACACTTACCATCAGGGCTGGATAAGCTGCACTGGCCCTGGAGACCCCCTGTAAAAGAAGACCTGCAATAGAACAATGCAATGCAATACAGTATCCCCTCCACAAAAGTATGCACTAGCCAAGTTAAATGCAGAAAGAACAGAACATGATTTATTCAGGGGACATGAACAAGGGTTTGGCAGCAATCTAGCATTTGATTTCAGATCTGATTTAGTCAGGTTAAACGTGCATGCACTAAGAGTCCCTCTAGCACAGTCACACACTCACTCTGGATACCCAGTTGTTATTGCAGCTGTTGTTGGGGGCCCTCAGGAAAGAAAACAACATGCACTTTAACCCACAATTTGTATTCCAGAGCTGGATGGCTCCGTTCATAATGATCAACCAAAACAATTAAATCAGATGACACACATTGATTTGAGCTTTGTTGCAGGGAGCTACCCACTGGTTACTCACACTACCCAGAACAGGAGGCAGGATTGACGAGATGAAGACCTCAGTACGGTATTCTGTTTGCCAGGGGAAGCAGGTCCCACACAACGCTCCATGGTGGTTGATCCTGTTTGATGGTGTTGAGCAGGGAGCTGAATCCCAAGAGGGTCTTTCGTTAGATGAATCTCTGTGGTGTGAGTGGCAATTTAAGCTTAGATGCTGAGGCCCAGAACAGGTGAACAGTTCGGATTGCAGTCCGTTTTAATGCTGGATGCAGCTTCCAGCTAGCGTGACACATTCGGGGGTGTGGGGAACCAAATCACAACCCACACTACACATTCAGCACAATTACAGTAACAATAGCCAGATACCACAGTTCAGATGGCAGTCCGGTTGCAATCTGGCTGTGTCTCTGCACAAACCGTATGCTCTGCGGTTTTCTCCAATCCCTGAGAGGCTGATTGCTCCAGAGCAAGTCTTCGGTCCACACCAGGCAACGTTCACCTCCTCACAATTCAGTTTTTTTGTCACAATAACAACAATTTCAGATATAGTCTGATATTAGATTGTAGACTCCTTCACACGGGAAGATGGTAGAAGGCAGGCCAGACACAGCCTTCCCACCAATTTCCCACAGTACCACACAGGAGCAGCAGGCTCAAATTATTCAAGCTGTTCACTCTCTCAACTCCAACTCTACACTGACACACTGCTGCAGGCAGCTATGGGATTTCCCAGTGATCCAAAAGGTTTGGTTGGTTGATCCATCTGCCTGTCACAGAAAGGGCTCCCCTTCCAGGTCCATTTAGGCACCAAATAGTAAAAACTACAATTCACTCCTACAAGACCTCTGGGGACAGTCTCCATTTTAAGGACCCCCAAGGTACCGATTTGTCCAAATGGGCAGTCCAGTATCAAAATGGTGGCTCTTAGCAGAAAGTCCATGCTGCAAAGGAAACAGGTTAGAAAACTACTATATTACTATTATTATTAAAGCAGATAACCAGCAAACAATCACAGATCTTAGTATGGCTTCCTCCACACACTTAGCGATGGCAGAATGAAGCAGCTGTATCACAGCCTGGTGTTCTGCGGCAGAATTTTCTGATTTCTGTGGCAGGGCTCCTTGACTTTTGCGGCAGCATTTTCTGATTTCTGCGGCATAATTTATTCATTTCTCTGGCAGAATGCAGTCCTGTCATTGGCTAAATATGATGTGATGTCATCGATGACACCATATGCTGAGCATAGAGGAGGGGCTTCAGGATAAACAAGGTGGGAAAGAAAGCCTGACACTATGGAAAAACAGTATATTTATATGACAATTCACCAAAAACAATGAATTATGCGGCACTATATATATTCTGCGGCATGATGCAAATTCTGCGGCAAATTCCACAACCGCAGAACCGCAGAATTCCAGGGGCCTTGATCACAGCCTGGGAGGGACTTGAGCTTGAAATCACTTGGCCCCCACCCAGATTAATTATAACCTATGAAATAGATAACTCTAAAAGAAACAGGCATGGAGGGTAACAGGGCACTCTCATGCAAACACATTCAGAAGGTTTAGATACAGGATACCTACCTGGCAGTGGACATTAGGCAAGCCCAGGAAGACATTTTAGGAACCCCCATTTGTGGGGGGGGGGGTTACACCCTTCCCTGCCTGGAAAGAACGTGGCATCCGCATCAAGTCTATACTCACGATACCTTTTATAATAATACATTATACTATACAAGACATATATGTTTCATTGATATACTAGACAAAATAAGGACTGATGCATCAGTAAACGTAAGCTTATAACATTACTATACTCATTCATGATATATCTTATACTCTATAATGACAGCAGTTGTGCATATACCATACATATTATGATTTCACTATGATTCAACCAGACAATAATATTTCTATACTTATTCAGGTTTGTACTGTTTCCTGCACTCTAAATAACATAGATGGGTGCCCATCCCTATCAGCTAATTTAGGGCTAGATGGGGCAGGGGTGCCATGTTCTGATGGATGGACAATTAGCATAGATGCAGCAGACTACCTTCGTGATCGCCCATTGGACCTTTGAGAACCAGATCTTGACACCCTTGCTATTGAGAAGGTCTGCAGGAATGATCTTTTAAGTCCAGTCAGGCAGTTTCTTACTCTGTCCTTGTCTTCTGGGAAATGGCACTGGCCCTGGATGTGCCCATTCCTTCCACAATGGTAACAGAGCACTATGTCCAATGGGGTAGTCTTTTTCTTCTTAGTATGGCCACTCTCCCACTGTCACGCCTTACACATGACCATCATGATGTCACATAAGTGATCAAACTTTTCCTCAAGCTTGCTAAACTTCTCTTCCCACACTGGGGCCTTGGCTTCCTTTTCCTTCACCAAGTCAGCCAGCTCAAGATGTGAAAAAGGCTCTTCATGGGAGGTCTCCTCCAAGACATCCGGGGGTTCTGTCACACTTTCCTTCTCAACTTCATGCTCAGATCACTTCACAGCTTGCATCAGTTCCCCAAAGAACAGTGCACCTTCCATGCAGAGTTGAGTGTGCAGTCTAAGCATGAAGAAACTGGTGTCTTTGACCGAAGTCAGTACATGATCCATCCATACTCAATCCAGATCCTCGGGTTCCACTCCCCCTTTTTCAGATATCTGCATTAATACATGCTCTACTCGTAGCAAGTCATCAGAGAGCAACTCTTCTTTTCTTTGCTTCATGCCTTTAAATTCCCACAACAGGTGGCTCACATCCTCATAAGGAATCAAACACAGAAGTCAACACCTCCAGGAACTGTTGGGCAGACATTGCGGGGTTAGTAAATTGAATCCCCCTGGACAATATCTAAAGTTGGCCCCCTCAGGGTCATTAGCATCTCCATTCATTTCTACTCCTCTGTCCTGGGCCACTGGCTTATCATCCAAGTCACATGGGCTTTCCAGGTTTCCCAATCCTTTTCCCTGCTGGGGTGGGGACAATTCCAGAGAACACACTCTCCATGCTCTGGGCCAAGGCGAGAACCCAGTTGGTGTCAAATTTTCTGGTAGAGTCAGACATTGATTATTCTGGTTACTGGGGGTGCAACTGCCAGTGGTGCTTCCAAGATGTAACCCCTAGGTGGCGGTATCCCAAGGGATACCACCCCTGCCTGCATGGCTAGGCGCAGGTTGAGGGACCTGAGCTCGGAGAACGTGTGCCTCCACCTGGAGGGTTGGTTTAAGGGTAGCATAGCTGCCCTGGGTACAGCCCTCCAGGATATTGATACACCCCACTAACCCCTTTAGTGGCTTACACAGGTCAGCAGATGAACAATCACAATTAACATAGGAATACAATATTGAACCCTTTTTTGGCACACTGACCACCAGGGCTGGATCAGCTGCACTGGCCCTGGAGACCCCCTGTAAAAGAAGACCTGTAATTTAACAGTGCAAGGGCAATACAGTATCCCCTCCACAAAAGTATGCACTAGCCAAGTTAAAAGATGAAAGAATAGGATCTGATTTATTCAGGAGATGTGAACAAGGGTGGGGCAGCAATCTAGCAGTTGATTTCAGATCTGATTTAGTCAGGTTAAACATGCATGCACTGAGTCACTCTTGCACAGTCACACACACTCTGGGTACCCAGTTGTCATTCAGGCTAGCTTGAAGCATTGCCCAGGGTGGGCCAGCATTGCAGCTGTTGTTGAGGCCCTTAGGAAAGAAAACAACATGCACTTTAACCCACAATTTGTATTCCAGAGCGGATGGTTCAGTTTGTAATGATCAACCAAAACAATTAAATCAGATGACACACATTGATTTGAGCTTTTTTGCAGTGAGCTACCCTGATGGTTACTCACACTACCCAGACCAGGAGGCAGGATTGACGAGATGAAGACCTCAGGATGGTATGCTGTTTGCCAGGGGAAGCAAGACCCACACGATGCACCATGGTGGTCGATCCTGTTTGATGGTGTTGAGCAGGGAGCTGAATCTCCAAGCGGGTCTTCCGTTAGATGAATCTCTGCAGCATGAGCAGCAATCTAGGCTGAGATGGTGAGGCCCAGACCAGGTGAACAGTTTGGATTGCAGTCCATTTCAATGCTGGATGCAGCTTCCAGTTAGTGTGACACATTCAGGTGTGTAGGGAACCAAATTGCAACCCACACTACACATTCAGCACGATTATAGTAACAATAGCCAGATACCACACTTTGGATGACAGTCCTGTTTCAATCTGTCAGTGTCTCTGCACAAACCGTATGCTGTGTTTTTCTCCAATTCCTGACAGGCCGATCGCTCTAGGAGCAAGTCTTTGGTCCACACCAGGTGAAATTTACCTTCTCACAATTCAGGATTCCAGTCACAATAAACGCAATTTCAGATATAGTCCAATATTGAATTGCAGACTTCTTCACATGGGAAGATGGTAGCAGGCAGGCCAGACACAGCCTTCCCGCCGATTCCCTGTGTTACCACGTAGAAGCAGCAGGCTCGAGTTACTTGAGCTGTTCACTCTCTCAACTCCAACTCTACACTGACAATCTGCAGGCAGCTCTAGGATTTCCCAGCGATCCAAAAGTTTCAATTGGTTGATCCATCTGTCTGTCACAGAAAGGGCTCCCCCTCTAGGCCCATTTAGGTGCCAAACAGTAAAAACTACAATTCCTACAGAAATTCACTCCCACAAGGCCTCTGGGGCTCCATTTTAAGGTCCCCCAAGGTACTGATTGGTCGAACCTGGCAGTCCAGTTCCAAAATGCTGTCTCAGCAGAAAGTTCATGATGCAAAGGAAAGCAGGTTAGACAAACTATATTATTATTATTATTATTATTATTATTGTTTATATTAAAGTAGATAACCAGCAAGCAATCACAGATCCTAGAAGGGCTTTCTCTGCACACTTAGCAATGGCAGAACGAAGCAGCTGTATCTCAGCCCAGGTGGAACTTGAGCCTGAAATCACTCGGCCCCCACCCAGATTAATTATAACCTATGAAATAGATATCTCTTAAAGAGACAGGCACGGAGGCTAACAGGGCACTCTCATGCAAGCACATTTAAACGGTTTAAACACAGGACACCTACCTGACAGTAGGCATTAGGCAAGCACAGGAAGACATTGTAGGAACCCTCATTTGCAGGGGGGATTGCATACCTCCCTGTATCTAGAGTATGCATCGTTAAGGTGCTTGGATGAGAAAACTGCACGCCATATAAATTCAAGCTGCACTGTGCCATCCACCTCTTATCAAAGATACCATTGGCACATACCACAGTCTTGATGTGCAAAGCACAATGAAAAGAGTTATTTAGTTACTGCCATGCATTACCATGGCAGTTACTGATGTACTTACACCAATATATTTCACTGCTCAGTACCACACTTTGCTGCATGGTATGGCAGAATACTATGTAAACTGGTAACACTTGACAATGGATGTACAGGGTTCAATTGTTGCTAGATTTCCTGCAATGTTCACATGGCAGCACTGTAGTTCCTTTAATTGCAAAGGGTCGAAGCCACAACCAGACAACACTAGGCTTTGGTGACAGACCAGCATGCATAGTGTAGCATAGCATAGTGGAATCCTATGCTATTTGTACTGGTGATGGATTAAGGTACTTGTGCTGAATGCAGCGTAAGGATACTGCTTCTCTGTAGACAACCACACTCCAGTAGCTCCGTGGAGGTGCAATACCAGGGGTGGCCAATCCCCACAGAGCAAAGAAGAAAACCGTGCTGCACTCCTATGCAAATAGCAACAGCAGAGCGTGAGAGATGAACTGAAGTTTCAAAACAAAATAGCTACTACAAATTGTTTCTGTTAAGTAAGACATAGAGCTGTCTACACTCAGACCAGTCACCTGGGAGATGTAGCCCCAGCCCCAATAAAGCCTTGATGGTGATGTGCTGGAGTGACATCTCCTTGCCATCTTGTCTGTCAGCAGACAAGTGGAACACCTGTACTGACCATAGCCAAAGGAGTGGAACACCTGTACTGACCATTTGTGTTTGTGTTAACATTTGCGCTTCTGTTCACGTTATCGGTTGCATAATCAGTTTCACTTGTGTTAACACTTGCGTTTCCGTGGATTTCTGTGACATCTGTAATACCTGGTCTGCTATGGTACTTCAGTGCATTTACCAATTTTCATTTGACATTTGCATATGTTTTTTACAGAATGAAGTGCCTACTCGTGCAAAGCCTTACACTTGTGTTGCTCTGCAACTGTTGAACAGATTTGGATAAGATTCTGGATACATGGAGTGGAATAGTGCATCTATTGAGTTACCAATTTATATTTCACTGGTCCATATGGTTTTTGCATAGTGCAGTGCAAAACATTATGTTTTTGCTATTTTTCTATACTGTCTTGCATGACATATAGCTCAACCGGTGTGTGGTTAATTAGTCTGAAACTTGGTACGTTGAAAGACCTTTGATCACGGAACATGACAGTTTTTGTTTGGTGAAAACATATTGTTCTGTTCCAGAGTTATTACCATTTGAAGTTGTCCACCAGGTCCGCCATTTTAGAACATTTGTGGCTGTGATTTCGGACATTTTGTGGTGGAAGACTTATTAAAGGTGCAGAAAAGTAAAAATGTATTATCTCTGGAACAGTTTGGTCTTTTCACATGAAATTTGGAAGGTGTTGAGTGGATGTCCTGGAGATGTGAATTATGCTGTTTACATGTTGGAAAAAATATTTGCTGTGGAGATACTGCTTGATGCTGTTAACATTTTGCACGAAGTGTTCTGCATGGTGCTACTGGCTTGAAATTTATAGTGCATGTAGCCCTAGTGGTACAGACGTGCCTTGCAGTGGTTTGGTGTGTAAAACATAAACAGGTGCAGAATTATGCCACTCCGACTAATGAAAATGTGGTTCATTCCACTTCAATAACTTTTGAACCATGTGTCCGATTTGCCTGGTGTTTGGAATGTAGAAAGATTTGTAATAGATATTTGACTGTTGCAATTTTTGGGTCACTGGCACTTATGGTACTGAATTGTGCATGTAAAGTTGTTTGCTGGTGGCGCTGTGCGGCCATTGAATGGATGTTCACACAATTCTGGACACACGGCGTGCTATGTTACATGTCTTCTTTTAACAATTTTTGCTTCTGTTGGATATATGATTCTTCTATAGCGAAGTGGCAAAAATGTTCTTTTCGGCACTGTTGTGCAGTTTTCTGGCGTGACGCTGTGCAACTGTTGAACAGATTCAGATAACATTTGTTATACATGTTGTGGTATGGTACATGTCTTCATTTACCGATTTTCATTTCAGTCAGTCATGCAGTTTTTCTGCAGCAAAGTGACAAAAATTCAGATGGTGGGCCCCGGACTTCCACCACCACATTCCATTCACTATTTTTATTGCACATTCACAAAACGGCAAAAAACATTGTTTAATGCATCAGTTAGGGTCGTCGGTCCTAACTCTCACCCCATTCTCCTATACTGCACCACCTCAGCTGATTTACACATGGGATGGGGTGAGAGCTAGGGCCAATGACCCCATCGCACAACCTGATGCCTGTTGGTGGGGGCGGTGTGGGTGTGGGGTGCAAGGGGTGGCAACCCTAACACTGAATTTCATTACTTTTATTGCTGTGAAACAACCCTAATCAATGCATTAAATGAAGCTTTTTGCCATGAATATATATATATATATATATATATATATATATATATATATATAAATAGATATTGGGGTGGTTAGGGTTGAATAGGCACTTCAATGTTAAACTCAAGATTTTGCACTTTAATAACTTTGCAACTGTTCAACGGATTTGCACAAAATTTGGTACACACTGTCCTGTGGGATACAGCTCTTGATGTGACAAGTTATGTTCCAGTCAGATGTATAGTCTCTGAATTGTGGTGATGTGAATAAAACACGTTTTCACTCTTTGACTTTGCTGGAATTTTTCTTTGAACTTGCCTAAAGCCCAGATGGTTTGGTCTGAAATATTCAGGACAGAAAGGGACTACACCCAGATGTGCCTTTTGCTAATCTGGTGAAAAAAATAATATGCAAGAAAAGATTGGCAAGAACAGCCCACTCAACAAAATATTTATAAAATCAATATTTTTTATTCATATTTCATCCAGAAATATTCTAGTCCTATGTTCTGGAAAAATATCTCTTCTTCAGGGAGTCTGGTTTAACATCTAAAACTTAATTTAGACATTCTTTGTCATTTTTTCTCATCCTTACATGATTCCTTAAATTGAAATATGGGAAATATTTGCGCAGTACACACTTACCTAATTTTAAATGCAGCTAGTCCTATCCCATAAACTGCATAACATCAACAGTTGCTTCCCTATATGTAGGAAAACAATGTATTTTAGTATTTTGCACAAAACAAATCAACTTGTAAATAATCTCTCTTTTCCTTAATTAAATACAACTATCCTACTTGTTAACTGGCATTGGCTTTTTTTTTCTTTTTTAGTATCCATGTGTAATTCATGGCATAAACTATCTGTAGATATAGAATAGAAACATAGAAACATAGAATTTGACGACAGATAAGGACCGCTTGGCCCACCCAGTCTGCCCATTCCCCTACCTACTGGATAAGCTGCAGATCCTAGTTAACCAGCAGCCTACTTCTTCCTACCCCCACCCCCTAGAATTGCCTTATGACTGTCCCATGCATGCTTGAATTCCACCACTAATTTTGACTCCACAACCTTCCCCGGAAGGCCGCTCCATGCATCCACAACCCTCTGTGAAAAATACTTCCTTAAATGACCTCTGAGCCACCCCCTCTATCTTCAAATTGTGCCTCTTGTTCTTGCACACCTCTTTTTTGAAAGATGCTACCCTCTTGGACTTTGTTGATTCCCTTGAGGTACTTGAACATTTCTATCATGTCCCCCTCTCCCTCTTTTCTCTCGAGGCTATACATAAGCTCCTTCGCTCTCTTCATATGTCTTCCGGTGCAGACCCTGCACCATTTTAGTTGCCCTCCTCTGGACAGCTTCCATCCTGTCTATGTCTTTGTGGAATTGGGTCTCCAGAACTGCACGCAGTACTCCAGATGGGGTCTCACCAGCTGTCTGTACAGAGGGATAATAACTTCCTGTTTTCTACTGGTGATGCCTCTCCCTATGCATCCCAGTATCCCCCCAACCCTCCTTGCTGCCCTCTCACATTGCTTGCCCACCTTTAGGTCATCTGATATGACTACCCCCCGGTCCCTTTCCATTTTTGTTGTTGTTAGTATCTCACCTCCCATTGTGTACTCTTCCCCTGGGTTTTTGTTTCCCAGGTGCATATATAAGGTGCGAATATAAATGTTTTCATATTGTACCATGCTGTGAACAGTTAACTACAGTTCAACAAAAGTTTCAGTGTCACACCACATGTTTAAATTTATCAATGTCAGAAAACACAAATGAATTTCATGTTGCACTGTTCCATGAATGGCTTACTGCAATTCAACAATGAATTTTAGTATCACACCACACATTTAAATGTATCAATGTTTTAAAATTCACAATTTACTCTTTCACATTTTCTCACTGCACAGTGCCGAAGTACACTACAGCCTCCCTTATATTCTATTTAATTCAACAAGACCATATTACTTTAACGTTAACTTCTGTATCCATTCTAATCTTAAACAAATGTGTTTCCAGTTTTACAAATATCTCAAAATGGAATTACTGAACTGTGCTTCATGCCTATCCTTTCCTCCAGGAAGCAGTGGATCATATGTGTGGAGCTACGCTTTTATAGGGTGAACAGGAACAAAATCTGGCGATATAGTGCAAAATGCTCCATGTGGAGCCATGTGTGTACTCGTGAGCGCTTGAATGCCTGCTTACCTGCCGGACCCGCATACAGCAGCACCTATGTGCGAAGGTGTTCATTGCATTATACTACAAGATATAGAATGTGATAGAAAATGTGTTTTAAACAATGTTTTTTAAGCCCATTTTATATTATTGAAGCTTAGGATATATTGTATGCAGTATAATACTGCAAAAAACAAAGAAACAAAGGGGGTCCCCACAAGGCACAGACATAGACCACCTGGTTGGATCTAGGGACCCTATTAAAATAACAATATGTTATGCTTCATTATTCTATATGAAACCCAGATGGTTCCATGGTCACATGTTGAGGAATGATAATTTTAATTAATCCTTTTGTTTTAACACTGTACTCTATTAATTTATCTCAAAAAATAATTATGATGTTTTAAGCCCTTTTAACCATCTACATGTATTATATTGAGTCTATTCAGTCACTGTTTACCTGTAAAATAGATTGCCAGTCAATACATTTGTTCATCCCATATCTAGGGTTAGTTGCTTGAAAAAAGATTAATACAGTATGCCTCCTGTAGTAACAATTTTTGGTTGAAATCATCCCTCTTCTATTTTTTTGTACTTTTTCGATACCAAAGAGCCTGAACAATGGCAATTGATGTCCTTTTTCTAAACAGTGTCTTGCAATTGGTGAATTCAAATCCATATTTCTAATATACCCCTTATGATCTCCAATCCTCTATTTTAGTTGTTGTCTGGTTTTACCTACAGTACATAGATCCTGTCACACAGGCATGTTTTTTCTTCCTCCTTGCCATGGGCTCCACAGTGCTATGGCCACCCCCAGAGGGGGTAAATCCTTGGGCCTGACCCCCAGCTTGTCTGCCTCCAGGGTTCCCCCATGGATTACCCATACACAGCAGGGCCAGGTGGGGGCTCCCACCATTGGTCACCTGCCACCAGGTATATCATATCTTGTGGTGGGGGGCAGACTTCATCACGGGTCCATGAAGCCCCTGCCATTTTAGATTTTTCTCCCTGCCAACCCCTCCGATGTAAGAATATTGGCTTCCAAGCCTCCCTATCTGTACTGCCTTCCAGCCACTGCTAGAGAGCAGTCAGCAGGCAGAATGACTAGTCCCCTTTCTCAGAGAGAAGAGAGCAGTCCTCTGGATGTTCAATCCACTCTTCCCCCTGCTGACCCTCAGTGGCCCAGGCTCATTCCCAAATCCAGGTCATAAGAATGGCATAAGGTGTGGTGCCAGAGCCTCAACCGTCAGCACCACCAGGCCAGTTGTGTCACACAGGCATTTTACAGCGTATATTACCCCTGTCATTTGGTAAGTGATGAACTCCCTAATGTTGATATTCATGTTCTGACTGACATTCCTAATCTTTTTAACTTGTAGGTGCTGTTACAATGACTGCACCTACCACATGTATAATTACGTCTCAAATCTTCACTTGTGAAATAGTTCACTTTTCTTTGCACAGGTATTATATGATCTGTGTGTATTAACTTATCTTGTAGGTATTTTACTTTTTTGCAGCCACCTGTATGTTAGTGGATCTAAGGACATTCCAATGCCTTTTTACAGTTCTATCTATGTCATACAAATATCACTAAATGTCAAAGTAAGTACTACTTTATTTCTTAAGGACTGGGACTATTCTTCGCTTGTGATCAACAGCTCCTCTCATGGTTTTAAAGACATTTTTTCATTTGCTGCTTTTAATACCCTATCTTGGTACCCCTTTTCCTTAAATCTCTGTTTCATGTCTTCCACAGTTTTCACTAAGTCTGTATCCAAAGAACAATTAATTTTCACCCTCAAGAATTGACTGTATGGAACAGATCCCACCACTATTCTGGGGTGAAAATGTTCAGCCTGTAAATTTGTGTTTCTATCTGTTTCTTTGTGAAATAATCTACTGCACGGTTGATTATTATGCTTAAAAATTGTTAAATCAAATAATGAGATCTCATTTATGTCATACTGCATAGTGAATCTTAAATGGCCTGTTCTTTCATCTAGATATTAATGATATTTTATCAGTTCATCTTCTGTACCTTGCCATGTTATTTCCATGTCATCTGTAAAATATTTCCATAATTTAATGTTGTCCAGAAAAGGGTTGTTCTGATATACTGTACATATTTACTCTCAAAATCATTTATATAAATATTTGCATATGATGGGGCCATACTGGACCTCATCATTGTTTTTCTAACTTGTACAAAGTACTCCTTTTTAAACAGAAAACAATTTTGGTTTAGAACAACCTCCACAAATTTTAGCAATAACTCATTCTGGGGTTTAAGGCTTTCCCTTTCATTTTCTAGTTTACATCTCAATGCTTCACAACCTAAATCATGTGGAACTGAAGTATATAAATCCTTTTCATCAAGTGTTACTAACATTAAATCATTCATTTCCTCATTCTTTTGATTCAATTCTTCCAATACATTAATGAAATTTGTACTGTCCCTTAAATATGACTCTGTCTTCTCCACGTATTCTCTTATGTGGTAGTCTACATAAATGGAGAGTGGTTCTAAAATGGTCCCTACTCCAGATACTAGACACCTACCTGGTGGATTTAGGGGATATTTATGCTTCTTGGGTAATGTATAAAAAATAGGTACAAAGGGGTACTCTCTAAACAACGCCCTATGCTCCCAGTCTGAAGTCCACACATTCTCCAATACTCTATCAAACAATGCTGTGATAAGGTCCTTAATATTCTGTGTTGGATCTTGTCTTATCTGTAAATAGTTATTCTTGCAACTCAGCAATTTTTCACATTTTTTTTTATATTTCTCATAATCTTCTAAGACTATACCCCCACCCTTGTCTGCCTTTTTGATTACTATGCTACAGTCATTTTCCAGATTTCTCAAAGCTCCAGACTCACAAGGTGTTAAATTAAATTTCATTCTGTGGTCCATGTTCTTCTCTTTCTTAAGTAATATTTGAATATCTTTGCTAAGCAAACTAATATATGTTTTAATTATATGTGGTATTCCACCTGGTAGAAAAAATTGGGATTTAAAATGCATTTTCTGACTTAACATTTCTTTATCTCAGTTTCTAATTGATTTGTCACTGTTATTGGGTTGTTCTCAAAAAGTACCTTAACCTCAATTTTCTGAAAAAAATCTGTTTAGTTCTAGTTTAATCACAAAGTCATTCACTTAGTCATGCAGACAAAAGGAAAGGCCTTTTGGTAGTAAATGTACCTCCCTTTGAGTTAACACTCACTTTGATAGATTAAAAGCTATAGTTTGACCTGAGACCTCATTGTTACTTGTAATGTTTGATGTCTTGTTTTGTCTCCTTTCTTTTTTTTTAGCTACTGTTTCTCCCTCTGTCCCGGTCAGCCCATTTTTCTGCTGTCCTCCCAGCCCCATCCCCCAACCTTCAGGCTTACCATCCCTTCATCTCCCATGGCTTACCCACTGTGGCAGGGCAGAGGGGAGTCCCCAGCTCTACCCACCAGGACAGGATCCAGTTCAGGGAGGTGCCTTCTTGGGGGTGGCTCCTACAGAGGATGGCCTTCATCCAGCCTGACCAGGAAAAGTTTCTGTTTTTCTGCAGAGGGGAACATGCAATTCCAACAACGGCTGAGCTGCACATGCTTCCACATGCAGCACACCAGTTGGATGCTCGACCTCCAAGCCCCACAGTGCAGAATGGAGCAAGCGAACACTTAGCCTCCGCTAGGTGTCAGGCAGATGCCGGTCTCTGTTTCCCACCCTCCACAGGAGAAAAGAGCTGTTCCCTGGATGCTTGATCTCTCCCTCCCCAGCTGACCCCCGACAACCCACTTGCACCGTGAACTTGGGTCACCGGCATGGCAGAAGGTAAGGCATGACGCCTCAACTCTCCACACCACTGGGCTGGCTGTCTTCTTTCTTTTTGCCTTGTAATTCTGTAAGCTCATGTGTTCTTTCTGGACCTGATCCTGACCCTTCTTCTCTTGGGTCTTTTAATGTTCTTTCTCCACCTGTTCTGGTGTATTAGTATCCTTGATTCCCTGTCCATGACCCCTTCCCCCAAACCACCAATCCCTAAAAAACAGTCTCCTCTTGCTCCTCTGGTCTGTTCACTATCAGTATCACTACTAGATGTACTGTATAGTGTAGTGTCTGAATTAATATTATAAATATAATTACTCCTTGGTTTATTTTGTTTATCCTTAAACCAGCTATACACTTTGTTGTCTCCATAATCATTGAGATCCCTTTTAAATCCAAATATTTTTGTTGCCCTTAATTTCATTTTCAAAATCATCTAGCTGTTTATTCACTTTATTAAAAACGTTGTCAAATTCCTCCACTGAGAACTTTTTTAAACATCCTATTGTAAATGTTTCATCTCTTTGTCAATTTTCTCTAGTTCTTTAGTCAGGGTTTCAACCAAAATAGCAAAATGTCCCTTGAGCAATGATTTCTAGCACCATTCCACCTCTGTTCTGACTCTAAAGTTGTAAACCCCAATCTGGTTGAACTAGAACTCTTTATCCTCAAGGGATTATTTTTTGTTTAAGGTACTCAGTTAATGTTAATGCATGATAGTCCAATCTTAATTGCTTTTGCTTATTAAATTAAATTTCATTAATAGATGTCCTAAACAGTACTGGCCCAGTAAACTGTCTTTTGTGGTTATAATTTTCTAGAATTTTCAATTCTTTTGACTCTGTAATAATCTTAGGTAAAGATCTGTTATCAGTTAATTTATCAAGCTCTTCAAATTCACTCATATTTATCCACTATTTTCTTAGTGTCTTCATGCTAATAAGGGAGACTACCTTCAGGTAGTGGAGGACTCTAGTAGGGCTGAAGGGGAGTGAGGGGTGGGGGATGTAACTATTTCTAGACTAATTAAATTATTTAAGGAATAATATCCCTATCAATTCACACAATACTCATCTTAATGGGGGCATGGTAATATCAGCATACAACTTATAACTGTAATGTATATTCAAAACACAAGTTCCTGAATCAGGAAATTTGTCAGAGTTCACACCAAGAAATGGTAATGTCCCACAGTGTTAGGGTCCCCAAATGTCCAGCCATCACTCACAAATCCTACTGCAAAAAAGTATCTTTCAACATCCCCTTGTCTCTGGTGAAAGTATCATTCACTCAGACCTTGATTTTTGTGATTATTAATTCTCCAAACAAGTCCCAAGTAAAAAACAGTGTTAGGTAATAGTTTCTGTCCATTGTGAAATGATTTTTCAAATCCTAAACTCTTGTTCACCCAATGTATCCTATGGGTCTGGCCTTTCAGAAAAACACCTAGCTCAGTGTTTGTGAATCAGAGAAACCCAAACTCTGGTCGAGCCAAACCCACAGAAAACTGTAAAAAATATACAAAAGCATATTTAGTAGAGAGAGGCCATAATCCAATCCAAGGCTACAGCAATATGCAAGAAAAGACTGTCAAGAACAGCCCTCTCACCAAAAAATTGATAAAATCAATATTTTTTATTCATATTTTATCTAGACATATTCTAGTCTTACATTTCAGGAAAATATCCCTTCTTCAGGGAGTCTGATTTAACATCTAAAAGAAAATGTAAACTTTTTTTGTTATTTTTTTGTATCCTTACACAATTCCTTAAATTAGAAAATGGGAAATGTTTGGTCAGTATACTCTTACTTACTTGCATGGCTCCACAAGGAGCATTTTGTGTTACTCTGCCAGATTTTGCTGCTGTTCACCCTACAGAAGGGTATCTCCACACACAATCTGTTGCTTCTAAGAGGAAAGGACAGGCATGGCACACTGGTCAGTAATTACATTTTGAGATATTTGTGAAACTGGAAATATGTTTGTTTTAGATTAGAATGGATACAGAAGTTGATGTTAAATAAATATGGTCTTGTTGAATTAAATAGTATATAAGGGAGGATGTAGTGTACCTCCAATCTGTGCAGTGAGAAAATGTGAAAGAGTAAATTGTGAATTTTCAAACACTGATAAATTTAAGTGTGTGGTGTGATACTGAAATTTGTTCTTGAACTGCAGTAAGTTGTTCATGGAACTGTGCAATATGAAATTCATTTATATTTTCTAACCTTGATAAATTTAAAAGCATGGTGTGACACTGAAACATTTTATTGAACTGCAGTTAGCTGTTCACAGCACAGTATGATATGAAAGCATATGTATTCTAAATCTACAAATCATTTATATAGTGGATTATACATGGATACTAAAAAAGAAAAAAAGAGCTCATGCCAGTTAATAGGTAGGAGAATTAGAAACATAGAATTTGACAGCAGATAAGGACTGCTTGGCCCACCTAGTCTGCCCATTTTTCTACCTAACAGATAAGCTGCAGATCCTAGTTAACCAACAGCTTACTTCCTCCTACCCCCCACTAGGACTGCCTTAAGCCTGTCCCATGTATTCTTGAAGTCCCCCACTGTTCTTGACTCCACGACCTCCTCAGGGAGGCTGTTCCATGCATCCACAACCCTCTCAGTGAAAAAATACTTCCTCACATTACCTCTGAGCCGTCCCCCCTCGATTGTGCTTAATTAAGGAAAAGAGAGATTATTTGTGAGTTTGTTTTGTGTAAAATACTAAAATGCATTATTTCCCTACATATAGGGAAGCAACTCTTGATGTTATGTACTTTATGGACTAGGACTAGTTTTTTATTATTATTTTTTTTGTAGGCATCTTTCAATGACCAAATTGCTTGAAGAAGCTCAATGCAGTACTTTAAAAAAGAAAGAAACCAAAAAAATAAATGAACTTTACCTGATTTTACCCCACCCCAACCCCCCAGATTGGTGCACTGTGTGCTGAAACCCTGACTATGGCAAACTGAGGTACACTAGGGACCCTGCATCTGATTTTGAAAAAATCAGCGTCCCAGCACCTTACCCACAGAGTTTGCCACAAGCTGTCCTGTGTGCAGCACAACTGGTGCATAGGAGGAGAATGCTGCAAACTGTGTCACTTTTGGGCAACAGTAGTAGCTGTGGCAGGGACCTCCCAGCCATGAAGTTGATGGCTGGCAGGGCCCATGGAGGGCTGGCTGGGTTGGTGGTTGTGGGATGGTGATGAACCCCAGAGGGGAAGGGCACAGCTGCCCAACGCCATGGACTGGGGAGGTTCAGTCATGTGACTAGCAGCAGGGGGGGGACCTCTGGAAGTTAGCATCCATGGCTCCACCACTGTTGAGACACTTGACCAGGTGTGAGGGGGCCACAAATGTCTGCCAGCAGTGGCCAGAATGGGGGACACTGACCACCTCCCACCCTGTCATGGCACTAGGAATGGCCCACAGACCATTAGACCACCTTCTGGCTGGTCTAACTGCAGTAGCCTGTGTGGACCTTGTTGGGGTTCTAGAATGAAATTTTATGGGATGTGGCAGCCCAGACATGGCGCAATCCCCCTACAGCCATGGCACAGCTGTGTGGCTGCACAGTGCAAGGTGATCTGGCACAGGGGGCTCTGGTGCTGCTTCAGGCTGCCCTTCAAAATGGCAGTTGATAAATGTCTGATGCTAAGTGCCCTTTGCATCACTTTCTTTTGATCCAAGGTTCTTGCATCATCTGGAACATTTGAAAATCGGGCTCACTGTTTGTTTTTTTATTTTAAGATGATATAGTTGCATTAAGAGCATGACACAATTGATGTGTTATATTTATTTATTTATTTATTTAGTTAAACATCAGTTTAGAAACCTTTGAGCCAGAGGCTCATTTACAAAGGTACCTCATCACAAAGAGGACATCAGAACAGTAGTACAAGGGACACAGTACTTACAAACAAAAAGTTACAGTTCAATTACAATTTTGTTACAATAGAGTACAATCTCCAACGAGCAAAAGATAATAAAAGGTGCAAAACTTATGGTCGGGGGAGAGCTGGTGGGGTAGAAGGGAGGGAGATAGGGGAGGAGGAATAAGTAGGGAAAGGAAGGGGGGGAGCCGCTCAGTGAGCATTGTCAAACAGAGTATATATATATATATATATTTTTTTACACTAGGCTAGCGGCAGTTGCATTTGCGAGAGCTAAGCAGGAAGTTTCTGAGCCTGGGCTTAAAGCAAGCTAAGGTTAGAGAGTTTGAGACACTGGCAGGAGGAGTTATACCAGTGTGCGCGCAGTGGGGAATGCTCTCTGACCTTGTGAGGTCCTGGCTCTCGGAATAACTAGGGTAGCTGTTGACGAGCTTCGCGTGATCAGGGTCGGTGCAGTACAGCGAATGGAGTTGGATAGGCCTATGGGGGATAGGCCATGCAGGGCTTTAAAGGTGAGCTGGCATGTCTGATACATGAGTCGCTCTTCCAGGTTGAGTAGGGTAGCCAGAGTGTACAGCTCACATGTGTGAGTGAGTCTGGGAGCACCAGTGATAAGTCTGCAGGCCTTATTTACTGTGAGATGAACCTTGTTGAGGGCAGTCTGATCTGCTGAGCCATAGACCGGAAGGCCATAGTCAATGAGAGACATGACAGAGGAGGTGACAGCCAGGCGGAGGGCATCAGGAGGAGGCATTTTTGTGCCGGTAAAGAATGCCTAGCCGTGAGTTGGCAACAGAATTTAGGGCAGATATATGTCCATGGAATGAAAGTGCAGGGTCAAAGGTTATACCAAGATATTTATAGGATTGCACCTGGTCAATGACGAGATTGAGTGTGGAGTGGACAGCTAAGGGAAACTTGCTGTACTTATTTTGGGGGTGGGAGAAGAGCATCA
Source organism: Neoceratodus forsteri (assembly GCA_016271365.2). NCBI lineage: Eukaryota > Metazoa > Chordata > Ceratodontiformes > Ceratodontidae > Neoceratodus > Neoceratodus forsteri. Next base: position 1,633,038,502 of record CM028130.1, on the reverse strand, counting down.
TTTTTTGTTTTCTTAAGGTTGATAACAAGTCGGTGCTCAGTGAACCAGGTAGCTGCAGAGTCAAAGACTAGTTGGAGGGAGTTCTGTAGCAGCATGGGGTCATTGTGGGAGGCAACGAGAACAGCATCATCAGCATAGAGAAGCATCTTACCCGTACAACTGCTGGGTAGGGAGTTAAGAAAGAGTGAGAATAGTAGGGGTCCAAGAATTATAGTCAAATCTCACAGAAATGTTTGATTTTGTAAATCAAACTGTGTATCATAATCAAACATTATCAATCACTAATAGTACTAAAAATATCTCAAAATAGCTTTTTATTGATTTATTTTTGCTTTTACCATCATTTCCATTGAAAACAGAAATTCTTCTTTCTTGATCCTGTTTTCTTCTTTCATGAGCTGCTTCTTCTTTTTGTGCTGGAGATGAAAGAGAACTTTCAGCTCAAAAAAAAAAAAAGAAAAATTTAAAAGTAGGAAATAGAATCCCTTGACCAATCAGAATGCAGTGCTAACATCACTAGCAAAACAGTGAGTCTCAATCTTACCAGAACATCAAAACAAAACCTCACAGCCTAGTAAGAACAGCTCTTAGATTTTACACATTTAAAACTGTTCAAGTATATAATTTCATTGTGAGCAAGCCAAATCCTAATAGATCACATTATTGTGATATGAACTATATAAGTTTTATCATTATCATTGTAGTTACCATATTAAGTTTGCAATTCAATGTAGTATAAATGCCAAGGCCATGAAAGTATGTATTTTCATTTCTGCTATTGTGATTCAGTTTTCTTCTTCCATCAGCAGCACAAGAAAGAAAACACTGCTCACGAAAGATGAAAATCACATCATGAATGAAGAAGTAAAAAAAAAAATTTGTAAAAGGAGCAAACTATTTATAGCCTTCAGTGATTATATACGTCTACTGGTACACAGGAACAAAAATGATGAGAAACAGATAATATGATAGAAATAACACCATGTTAAGTACAAGAAATACAATTTCACTTTATTGCATATAACGGTATATTTGTTGATACAGCAACAATTACACATATAGGGGTTAGCTCTGATGAGCCATTTCAGCTGAGGGAAGAAGGAGCCATGAGTTGGCATTACCTGAGATTGGTGGGAGGGAGATTTAAAGGGGAGGGGAGGTGAGGTGGCACTTTTTCATGGAAAGAGTGGTGATGCCTTGGAACTCACTGCCATCTGAATTGGTGGGGATGGGAACAGTGGAAGGATTTACGAGAAGGTGGACAGACACAGGGATAAAATATAGGTGGAGAAAGGGTCATTATAATAGGACAGCAAGAGAACACATTGGGGGAGGGGCAGCCACAGTGAATTCATTGTAAGGGCTGCTACTCGAGCAGACTCGATAGACCAATAGGCTTAATCTGCTGGCAATTTAGTATGTTAGTATTATAGACACAGGGAAATAATTACATAACATATATTTAATATTGATGTGCAATAATAACACATTGCACTGCACTATCATAATTCAAACAGCATTTCAGCAATAAAGTTACATGCTACATCATAATGTCAACAATGTCTTATGTTGGTTTAGTCATTCAAGCTCCATGTTAACACTAAAAAACAGTGTCCATAAACTTTGGCACCAGCCAAAAACTGGCCAAAGTCCCATCTGTGCATATGATCTCCTCCTTGGATGGCTCCCCAGTTGATGTGGTACCTTCCTTCAAGTGCATTGGTGTGTGGCTTGACAATAAGCTTGACTTCACTGCCACATAGATGCCATCCATGCCAAAGTCCACCCTAAAATTGGTACCTTATACTTAACCACAGACTGTCTTTGCTTTCAAGTCTGCTGAGAGTTTGTCAAAATGGATCTCTCACTCTTTTTACTATTCAGACGTGGTCTATGATTCTGCCTCCTCCACATCTCTGGACAGACTGGATACCCTTCTATTGCTTTTCAACCAGCTTACTGTCTCAAACCCATCACTGCTCTTTCTGCTCATTATTATCCATTCTTCCTCTTCCATCCCATTGCCAGATGTGTTGTGCATCCATTATATCTAAATTCTGGTTTGGGTCCCTTTCCTCCTTTCTCTCATCACTCCTCTCAGTTTCTCCCTTTGCTTCCTGTTCTCTCCACTCCAGGGACCATTGCACCTTTGCCTTGCTTCTTCCCTATATGTCGGCTGGCCAATTAGCATTCAACTGTTACCTCCCCTTACTTTGGAACTAGCTTCCCTCTTCCCCTGCTTCATTTCATCCCTTGTCTCCTTCAGATATCAAATGATACTTCTTCCCTCCCCCATTTGCTCCTGTTCTCCCCAACAGTCCCTCATACACTTTTCATATTGATCACCTACCTGCTTATTATGTGTTTGCTCATTGTGCAATTTCTATGGCCTTTGTGTGCTCTGGTCTGGCACTTTGGTCGTATTGAAATTGTCTACATTCCGTATTGTTTTCATCCTTTGCTTCCCTCCCCTTAGTCACATCTGGAAATGAGTCTTGGTTCACTGTGCCTTTCCCAGTCACACATATTAAAATAAATAAAACTAAATAAATAAAGTTATTGTAGTAATAAAAAAACTGAAATTTTAAAACCGAGATATGAGTTTTACCACCTAGAATGCCAGCCGAAAGAGAAAGAGAAATGTGAGAGGCAGAATATAGAAGGCTTGCCGTGGCAAATCACTGTAACATTCTTCGAAGTTAAATTTTCTCCAATCATTTATAAATAGTTTACCTCCCCAAAAGTGACAATTTTCTAACATTTAACAAATGGCATCTCACTGCATGTAAACATGTAGAAATGATAATCAAAACAAGCTACTACTTATGTAGAAAATATAATCAAATGAAGCTACTACTGAAGCCTAAGTGTTAAAGTTCTAGGCTGATTAGTAAACAGTTTAACAATGCTTTCCAAGCAAATACTAAGAAAATTGTAGACAATTTTTTGTTTGTTTTCTCTGCTTGGCAATACACAAGTGTAAAGCTGAAAGCAAACTGTCACTTGACAGAGACTGCAGTGAAAGAGACATACATTTAGCATTTCTATTATTTGCAGTGCTTTACAAGAGATGCAGCATGGCAGAATGTTTCACAGCTACAGTATGAATTGTGGGTGGTTCACATGTGTGAATGGGTGCACAGTTTGCCAGGAAGTCATTTTGGGAATAATTTGCTACTGGGAAACTGCGAAGTTCATTGGTTTGTAAGTATGGCATGTGATTAAAGAGCTCATGCCAACCATGCATAGACTTTTGAACAGACACCAAGAGCCAGACATACTACTCATCCATGTTAGAGGTAATGATTTAGGTACTAAAGAGATATAGATTTAATTGAATCAGCTAAATCAGGTTTGACTAAGATCCATGGAATGTTGCCTAAATTGAAGATTTTGTATTCAGATATTACAGAATGTATGATCTAGAAAGGCCAGCAGTGTGCACCTAGACTTGAAAGATCATACAGAGAGGTCAGTACTCAAATATTTTGCCTTTTCAATTATTTGAGTATGCACACCATTGCACACATCCAAATTAAATATTTATAATGATTCACTCTTTCTAAAAGATGGTAGGCATTTCTCAGATATTGGAAATGCTATTTTCCAGGGAGACCTCCAACATGGGATATAAAGTGTATTGTAATGTCTAGTAATACATTAATACATACAACTCTGTGGTACTGTGATGCTGCCTCATAACGGCTCTTTTCATAACCACACCTACCTTGATCAAAAAATTGATACAAGAAATATGATTTATACAAATTAGCCATAAATAAGCTTTGTGAAGTGAATTACTTCTCAACGCTCTATATGAACAGTTCAATTAATTTCCCCTTTTCTTATCTAGTTTTTTGTTTTAATTTTCTTTTCACAGATCATGCTTAAACAGTGTTCAGAAGAGAAGACACTCTTACTGGTTCATGGCCTCAAAAAAATTTCGGAAGGCTGAAAATGTGATGAATGGGAGAAACCTGCCATTGACAAAGACATGGTAGGATGTGAACAGTTTCCTGCAGGAAAAATGGCAGAGCAAAAATCCTGACTCCTGCCATCAGAAGTGGAAGCTGATGTGGCAGCAGTTTTAAATACTGCTTAAAGAAAAACTGTCAGCTTTTTAAGAGATTTTTTTGTGCCCCCGTGTAAAATGATACCTCTAGGAATCTGTATCATCACCCTTTTTATATACAGTGCTTGCATGAGTTCAAATGAACTTTTAGGCAAGGTTTGATAACATTTCCTACATTCACTCATCCTAGCTAAGTTGCCACCAGTGTGATCCTTCCCTGTGTCCACATTCAGAAGGGTGTAAAGTGTGTCTAAACTCATGCTTGTACAAGCTTGATTTGTTTACCTTATATCAAAAAAGTTGATAATACCATGAGTGCCAGAAACATAGTGCACCATTAAAACAAGTGCTGCTGTATAACCTATTTAATATGATGTTTGAAACAAAAGTCATGACTCTGAGTGCACTAGCCAGATACACTGTTCACTTGTTACAGAACCCAGATGGTAGTACCCCATCTTCATATCTTGTCCTGTGTTTCTGTGCTGCTACAGATGCAGACATAGAAGACTCTCCAGGGTCTGCACCAAGTGAGAAGTCCATCAGGCTGAGGAAGCATGGGGTCTCTGAGCCTTCAGCTTCCATATGGTTAGAAATGCAGATATGCAGGACCTTCCATTATCTGCACCAAGTGAGGAGTCTATCTAACTGTGGAAGCACAGGATTCTCCAGGCCCTGCACTTCCATGCAGCTAGAGTTACAGGTGCCCAGAGGACACTACATCAAGAGAGGGATCCATCTGACAGTGGGAGCACTGGGCCCTCCTGACCCTGTGCTTACATGCACCTTCATAAACAGATGTGCAGAGTCCTTCCTTCATAACTTTGTTATTCATCAATATTTTTACAAAAAATTCTCACCACAGCATTTTATAACCCCACTTCATGAACCAGTCAAGGCAACTGCAGAACAACCATGGGCCAAGTTTGAAAAATGTCATGTACCTGGTCCATGAGGCAGGGCCATAAAAAGGCCATGCTGAACATTTGAGTCTAAAATCTTTTTAAATGGCTGAGTTATTAACTAAAGTTTTTCTATATGAATACAAATATATTTAATGAGTCAATTTTGTTGTTTTGTATGATCTCATAAAAGAACTCCAGTTCTTTTGCATGATCTTCAAAAAAGAACAATAGGCCCCAGGTACGATCTCACAAAACAACTCTATTTTTTTCATATGATCTCACCAAAAAACAAGAATTACTACCTATGATCTCATGAAAGAACTCTAATTCTTCATATGATCTCATGAAAGAACAATTGTTCTTTTATATATGCCTTTGCTAAGCCATAGCAAAGCCTTTCACCTAGCATTTTAGGGAAGTCCCCAAAACACATATTTTTTTTAACTCCACAATTATGCTAAACAGGTGCCATTTAGCTTAATTCTGCAGTTTGTTTTTATCCAGGGCATCATTATTATGTTTTTTCAATTTTTTTATAAAATATCAAAAGCAGGATGGCAGCAACATGAAAGAAGATTTTTGGATCAAAAAAGAAGAATTTCAGCTCATGAAAGAAGCGTCTTCTTTTGAGAGCTGGAAAGTCTTCTTTTGCATTGCACATATAACTGAAAGACATGCTCAGAACTGAAATTTCAAATCCTTAGAACTTGGGAACTGATTAATATTTTTCCACTAAACCAAATGAAGGCCTCTTTCAAGAGCAAACCCTTTCTACACTGCACACTTCAGACCAAAATATCAAATCATCTGTGCTGTAGGAGAGAGCAAAACAATGGCCAAGAACCCTGATTTTCCACTTTTTGCTCTATCCAGATCATGGAATCCAGATATACAATTGTCACACAGCTTGCCAAATCAAGTGACCTGGCCCCCCTCCCACCAAAAGCACACATGCAGAATTTCATGCCATTCTGTTAAATGGGGCAAAGTTATTAAGGTGAAAAGTTAGGGATTTAACATTAAACACCATATTCAACCCTAACTATAAGGGCACTAACACGCCTGTATAATAAATAATAAAAAAATATTTGAAAGTAGGGAAATGTGGCTTTAGGGTTTCCAATCCTAAAACTATAGCCCCGCTCCTAAAATTCAGGGGCAGAATCTACCTAGGGGTTGTTAACCCTAAAGCTCACCCCATTAAGTATGTATGTTTCTGGAGTGCATAGAATGGGGTGAGCTTAGGGTTGACAATTCCTTCTGAAGGAAGAATCCACCCTTAATTTTTAGGAGCAGAACTGAGCTTTTAAGGTGGAAATCCTGAAGCCACAATCCACTACTTTTTTTTTGCCTTAGTCTGAACCCTAAATGTTGCACTGCTGCAGTTTTTTATAAAGAATGTCCTTGCTTTTGAGATAGTATAATTGTACCTTTATTTTCCAGTTAGGGCCCTGCACTCCCACCCATTCATACATTTTTAGATAGTGTAATCATATCCGCATTCATCTGATGAAGTGTAGGACCCTGCACTCCCATTCCTCCATAGATGCATATACTGTATATAAGTTTGAGCCCTGTGCTTTCATTTGAAGGACAACAGCAACCAATTTGTAAAAATTGCCTTCTTATTACCTCAGCTTATGAACCCAGTAGTAAAAATCTTCAAATCCCTACCAACACATCATTGTGTGCCAACGCAGCATCATTCCGCACCAGAGGTGCAAAAAAGACATTTTGGCAAGAGAAAGAGAGAGAGACCTGGGGATTATCATATCAGATAACCTAAAGGCAACCAAGCAGTGTGAAAAAGTGGTGGGGAAGGCAAACAGAATGCTGGGATGCATAGTTAGTGGCATAACCAGCAGAAAGAAAGAGGTGGTGATGCCACTTTATAGATCACAGGTAAGGCCTCACAAGGAGTACTGCATCCAGTTCTGGAGACTGCATCTCAGGAAGAATATAGACAGAATGGAGGCAGTCCAGAGAAGGGTGGTGAGAATGGTACATGGGCTACACCAGAAGCCATATGAGGAAAGACTCGGGGACCGTAATATTTATTCATTGGATGAGAGAAGAGAGAGAGGGATATGATAGAGACATTCAAGTACCTTAGGGGTATAAACAGGGTACAGGAGGGAAGCAAATTGCAGAGGAAGTATTGCACAAGGACAAGGGGACATGATATGAGGCTGGAGGGAGGGAGAAAGGCTCAGGGAGAATGTCAGGAAGTACTTTTTCACTGAAAAGGTGGTGGATCTATGAAACAGCCTTCCAGAAGATGTGGTGGGGGCTAAAACAATACGGGGGTTCAAGAACACATGGGATAGACATAAGGGTACCTTGGAGATGGGCTGAGAAGGCGTACCTCAGATCAAGTAGGATCTTGGCTGTCAACACTGAGTAGGAAAATGGGTAGACTAGGTGAGCTGTATGGTCCTTATCTGCTATCAGATTCTATGTTTCTATGTAATGACAGCTGTCACATTCATGAGGTGGTGTAAACAAATGCCTGTGTTGAAAATTAGGGGAGAAAATATTGAAAATTACAAAAGTTACAACCAAGCATAAAGAAATGTAAATGGATGCATATAACTTTGCCATTTTAACATATTTTGACCCCAAATTTTCAACATACCTTTCTTATGACTCCACCTCATGAACAAGTATGGCAAAAATTTTGAAATCCCACCTGAAAGGTGATTTCACCTACCAACCGCCAAATCGCCTTTTGGGCAGGATTTACAAAATGCTACCAACATTGTTCATGAGGTGGAATCTCAAAAAGGGTATGTTGAAAATCTGGTGCCAAAATGTTGAAAGGTGACAAAGTTATGCAGCAAATTTGAAAACCCCATAGAAATACATTGAACCACAGTTACATTACTTTCTCAGATTGCAGTTGACAGTTCCAGTAGTGAGACGTAGCTCCCATATCAGGGTGGATCTTCAGTCTGAGACCTGTTCACGTGAGTTAGGGTGTGTGTGTGTGTGTGTGTGTGTGTGTGTGTGTGTGGGTGGGTGGTCTGGATGGGTGCGGGGTGCTGAGTAGAAGGTCCGGTTGGGGGGATTTGATTGGCAAAGGACCTTTTCTTTAGGTTAAAATAACATTGAAGAACCATTTTCTTCATTACAAGCAGAGAAGAACATATGGGAGGGCACTAGCAACCAGGGATACATCATACAATTATGGGGATGGCCATCACAGGGTGTGGGGTGCCACTAGACACCATGGATACATATTATAATTACTGTGCAATGATCAGAGGGTTAGAGGCACCACTTGATACCAGGGACAAATTGTATAATAATGAAAATTATAAAAAAAAAATACAAGGCAACCATCACAGGGTGGGGTTGGGGTGCTACAAGACACCAGGGGAAAATGTGATAATAAAAATATATAATAAAAAAAATATAGAAGCAATGATAGGAGGGTGGGGGTGCCACTAGACACCAGGGATAAATAACATAACGAGGGGCACGGCAATTGGAGGTTCGGGGGTATCACTAGACACCATGGAGAAGATACCAGCAAAGCAAAGAAGGATTTTTCCCCTCACGAAAAATTTTTTTTTTTTTCTTGACTTGTGATATGAAAACAGATTCTTTTTTCATATCATAAGTCATGAAAAAACTTATAATCCTAAAAAACTAAATTTCAAGGGCATTTCTGCAACAGTTAAGTGCAGAATCCAGCTAAGGGGGTACCGATAAGCAAGTTACATGTGTTGGTTGCTCTCCAGAATGTCATTTTTGTGGTTTTACAAATTTGAATTTTTAAGGAAAAACAGAAAATACTGCATGAAAAACCATATGAAATAGTGTTCCCATATGAAAGCTTCATAGAGCTATTTTGAAGTGCTGACTGAGCATACTTTGAATCCAAATTTTTTAAATTTAATAACTTTGGAATAGATTAATATTTTTTTGCCAACCCAGTGAAAGGCACCTCTGTGGGACAAGTCATTTCTACCCTGAACATTTCAGACCAAAATTCCAAACCTCCTGGGTGCAAGGCGATGACAAAAAAACTGCAAAAAAAACTCAATTTGTTTTACATTTTTTTGCTATCTGCATCTCGGAATCCACACATCCAACGAGAACAAAACTTTGCTCATCAAGAGGCCTACCCGATGAGACTGCACATGCAAAGTTTTGTGCAAATCTGTTAAATGATTGTGAAGATATTAAAGTGCAAAAAATGAAGTTTAAATTAGAAAGCTCAGCTTAACCCTAAATTTAGTGATCCTACTGTATGACTATAATATATGTAATATATATGTATATAATTTGTTGGCTTAAAAGGATTGCTTGGCCCAGCCACTCTGCCTACATCACCCCTGCCTAGTCTGTCTCCCGCAGATCCTAACTGCACTTCATCGATCCTCCCTCCTCCCAGCCAATTTACTAATATTCCTCTATGTTTATTCCATGCATGCTCAAAGCCCCATTTCTGTACTTGCTTCTACCACTTCCAGTGGCAGTCTGTTCCAGGCATTTACCACCCTTTCAGTGAAGTAGCATTTAGTAGCATCCCTCTTAAAGTTCAGCTCATACAGCTTCATCACATCTAAATGTTCAAGGGGTAGGGACCACAAGAATAGTCTAGGGGTTGAAGGACTTAAGGGTCATGAAGTAAACCAAGAACAAGCAGTGACAGCATTTCAATTTTGAGAAATAGAAAAAAGGAGGTCCTGGCATTAATGAGTCTAAAAGAGGACAAAAGTAGGGGTTTAGATGAATTACAGCCTAAAATACTAAAACTGTCAGCCACACATAAAGTGGCTCCTGTAACCAAGCTTTTTAATTTGTCACTGGAAAAGGGGGTAGTGCCTCTGAAATGGTAAATATCTGGGGTTACTCCAATATATAAAGGAGGGGTTAGGTTGGAAATGCCAAATTATAGGCCCATATCACTCCTAGCAGTAGTTAGTAAACTGCTAGAGAAGTGTGTATTCCGGCAGTTGCTTGGCCATCTGGAAGGACATAGTCTGATCATTGACCAGCAGCACGGATTCAGGGGAGGATGGTCCACTGCAACGGTGCTCACTGTGTTCTCAAACACTGTGCTCGTGGCTTGTGAAGAGGATTGTACCACTGGTGCAGTGTTCGTTAACCTTGCCAGTGCCTTTGACACAGTGGATCATTCATTGCTTTCATACAAGCTTGGTAACTTAGGGGTCATGGGAACAGAGAGTGAGTGGTTCCAGAGTTACCTGTGTGACCGAGGACAGAGAGTTAAGATCAGATACACAACCTCAGAATTTTTGAAAGTTGAGGCCACTATTATTTACAATATTCACGAATGATATACCTAGTCTATTTTCAACTAAAAACAACATTATTTATGCTGATGATACTGTGATATGGGACTCTGCCCCTACGAGTAGTATTATTCAGGTTCCCCTGCAACATAACTATAACATGCTGGCTCAATGGCTAAGAGACAATAAATTAACCTTACATTAGAGAAAAAACTAACATCATGTTATTTGGAACCCAACAGAAATTGCAAAAGGAAAACAAATTACAAATAATCAGTCAAAATAGGATAAGTCTTTCTTCAATTATTGTTTTAAAATATTTAGGAGTTTTCTGGACCATTGCTTGAGCCTTGACCCTTAGTTGAGCCTGGTATGAATTGCCAGTACTGTTTGTCTAAACTGAGTGTGTTTGTTTTTCTTGTATACTGCTTTACTACGTATGTATCCTTGTATTACGTTCCCCCTCCACCCCTGTAACCAACGTGGCACCTTTGCAAATGAGTCTGTGACTCAAAGGGTTGTAATTCCGATTATACGTGATAAATAAATAAATAAATAAATAAAATAAAAATATTGAAAAAGTAGGAAAGAGACTTAATCAAAAAATAGAGTACTTGTATAGGAACATAAACTCACTGACTGAAGAAGCTCTGACATGTATAGCTAAGCAAGTTTTGGAATATGGAAGTATATTTTTTTTCAATAGTAACAGGGTGTTTGAGTCAAAGTACAAGGTCATATTTAACAACATCGGTAAGTTTGCACTCTGGGTGTAAAAAAACATACGCATCACTGTGTGCTTTATGAGAACTGGGAGTACTGCCACCAGAAATGAGAATTAGATAACAGCTGGGGAATTTTGCATTTAGGGTATTGAGAACTAATGATCCTAAAGTGTTTTCTGGGGCATTGGTTCTAATGAAAAGGGAATGAACAACAAGAAGTAGCAGGGCTCAGGACTATGAAGTTCAGAGATATAAGTTGCAGATCACTAGGAGGGCCTTTTCTTGGTATGCACCCCTTCTCTTGAATGAATACACTTATCTTACCAACGGAGTACATAACCTAATGCACTTTAGGAAGGGGCTTTTTACATACTTAAACAATGGGATTGTGTGTAATTGTATGTGAAATCATTGTTGCATGTGTATTTGTTTTTTTATATATATGGCTGTAAGTTTTGTTATTGTTTAATGTCAGGCATGGCTGAAAAAATGGCTGTGCCCAGTCTGCCACCTGGTTAAAAATAAAAAATGAAATGAAATTATATGCAATCTGGTTCTGGTTTTCTTTCTCTTTTGAAAGAGATTCCTCTCCTGTTCCCTGTTCGGTGTTCCATGATTTAGGCAAAACCATTTTGGTGACAAGAATGGCGATGAAATAATGGTAACGCCAAAAACAGTGACCGGGAACAACAGCGATCGCTGAAATAGCGGCCTTCGTCATCCACCCCCTCCCCAAGTTTTGTCCCCCTGGAGTTGATTATCTATAGAAGGGGGTATGGGGGCATGACCCCCAGCAAAATAGCAAAAATAGTGTTGTCACCATTTCGGTGATCGCTGTTTATTGTCGGTTGCCGTTTACATTCTCGCCATTTTGCTTTCACCCAAATTGATTCACTGTTATCACATAGAACCCCTTGTTCAGCCCTGTGAGGTACTTGTAGGTCTTTATTATGTTCATTGTTAATCTCCTCTAGGATCCCTCAGTCTCATGTAAGAAGGCTTTTTATGCAAGTCCTGCACCATTTTTGTTGCTGTCCTCTGAACTGCCTCCACCCTGTCTACAGCATGTCCTTTTCAGCTGCAACCTCCAGAACTGGACACAATACTCTAGGTGGGGTCTTAGCAGCTATCGATAGAGTGATAATAACACCACCTACCTATTCCTGCTGGTGATATCTCTTCCTATGCATACCACCATGCCACTGGCCTTACCCACTGCTTCAACACACTGCACTGCCACTTTGAGATCATTAGATATGATAACCTCAAGATCAATTTCTTGCTTAGTTACTGTCAGTAGATACCTCCTACACTCAGGTCCTGGGATCCTATGTCTCAGGTGCAAGATTTTGCACTTCTTGGCATTGAACCCCAGCTGCCATGTCCATGACCATACCTCAAGGTTCCCAAGGTCCCCACACATTCAAATCTCTCCTGAGAATCCATCATTTTATATATTTTGGTGTCATCTGCAAAAAGGTATTACCTTCCAATTCTTCTGCAATGCCACTTATGAAGACATTGAAGATGACTTGTCCCAGTACTGAGCCACTGGCTTCTCTTGTGAGCTGATATGGGCTGAATTGTGTGTTAGGACTGCAGTTTACTTCATTTTATAAATAAATGTGACTTAAGCCATATATTCCGTGTGTGTTGTCTGTTGGACAGAGTGCTGTGTCCCTTCCCTCCTGTGATACTACATTGGGTCAGCAAGTATCATGCTTTAACAGGGTTTCCATTAACTCCCCCCCCCCCACGCACACACATATACAGTGCTGTGAGCCTGACTGGACTTAATATACTGTATATGATTCATTCAAAAAAAAAAAACAATGTTAATTCAGACATTAGGTTTTAAGAACACAAAGCACACAAAGTAGGGAAACAAAAAAAATAGGGTTTTGTGTCCCCAGACTCTTAATGCATCAATGGTTGAGTGTTCTTTGAGGTTGTCTACCCTAATACCCACCCCATCCCTCAGTCCATATTCTACTATGAGGCACACGGTACAACTCCAAGCCAGTGCATTATAGTGATATACTCTTGTGAGGTAGAAAAGTATGGCACACCAAATGTTGCCACCAGAATCAGTCAGCTTTCTTCACAAAGGAGCGGGATGTGTCTCTGGTCCAGAGAGGATTATGGTGTTGGATGCTGGTTGGCAAGTAAGGGGTGTGGCAGGGTGGGGTACTGGGTGCTCAATATTAGAGACATCACATGTGACAATAGAGGTCCGGCATCTCCCTCTCATTCATGCCCACACAGGCTGGTTGCTGTTCCCAAGGTTCACTACATTGTCTATAGCAAAGGGAATGAAGGGGGGAGGGTGTATTAGTGGAAGGAGTGCCAGGGAAGACACAGGGAAAGTGTCTGGGGGAGTGGATGTTGGAGAAGCTATGCAAAGAGGGGAAAAGGTTCAGAATGAGGGCCAGGAAAAAGGGACAAGACTGGAAGTGAAACATGAGAAACAGGGGGGGGTCTTAGTCCTGGGAGAATCAATATTAAGAGGGGTGAGATAGAGAAGTAAGGGGGAATGGCATAGTCTCATCCTGGTCAAGTGCATGCCGGGAATGACAGCAGGAAGGATAGGACAGTATATCTTAAAGTATACAAAAAGGGTGAGGAAGAAACCTGGTGCATTTGGACACAAATGACTTGAAGGGTAACACAGTCAGGGAGGTACAGGAGAGATTCATGGAGCTTGGGAAACTGTGTGAGGAGGCAGGAGTATGGTGGCTTTTTCAGAAGTCCTCCCAGTTCACAGAGCAAGTGCTACAAGGAAGAGTCAGAGTCCCATTACTGGACAGTTGCATATTTGGGTTGACAGCTGGCCTGGATGCCTTGGCCACTTATGTGCCTGCTGTCATTGTATATGTATCCATGTGGTATTATGGTACAACCAGAATCTTTGGCTGATTCAGCAAGGAGCATGAGTTCTGGACCTTGAGAAGGTATGTATGTGTGTGTTGTGGGGAGGGGGTTATTAATCTCTTCATGTCTCAAAACTATCCCTTCACTGGAGAGGAAAATGCAACATTTCAGCCCTCGTCAATAGACATTCCCATGTGGCAATGGTGCTGTCCTACACAGATACAGTGCCACTTCCAGACTAAAACACACACACATTCATGACACCGGCAAAATCACAATTCATATTCGCACACCTAGAGGCTGTAGTTTCCACATTTGTGTTGAGCATGTCTCACCATGCCTGAAGATATGTCCCATGCAGTGGGCTAGTGTTGTATGGAGGTGGTGGTGCATGGGGCCATTAGATGGCACTATGTCAAGACCGCATCTTGACAAACCATGCAGTCAGTAACAGAGAAACGCAGTCGGTACAAAACTATGCAGTCCAAAACCAGGCAGATTATATATAACTCCAGGACCATGCATCGCTGTTATGATCCTGGGGGTTTTGACCACATGTATTTGCAGTCACGGTCTTGACTGGACACTCTGTTAGATCAGCTCTGACTGGTCTAACCATGGATAGGACATACAGGTTTCCAAAATCCCATATTAGGGGATGGTGCAATAGGGCTGTGCTGCAAGCCCCCTTTCCACCATGGTGCAGCCGGGTTGGTGACATAAGCATGCTGCAAACATGGCACATGCCAGTCTAGCACAGGGAAACCCACTCTGGGCACAAGTTTGTTTCAAAATCAAGAATGTTGTACAGTGTGACACAGGGTGCTCCTTGTGTCATTCCTGTTTGATGCAAGCACAGTGTGCCATTTCTGGCCTGTAATAATTGAGCCCCACGTGTTAGAGTAAAAGAGAAAGATTTTGACTCTAAGATGCAGCAGTCTATGGTGGCAGAGATGAACTCATGGATTATGTAATGTGCTATGAATTTGATACTGTAATATTTGTATGATTTTAATTTTTAAATACAATTCCCTTACTGTTTGATTATCCCCTAAGAGCTTTAGAATGGATGGGACAGGTACTCAACAGTAGATAAAGAGCATATGCACAAATGGTATTTTAGAGACAATTGGGTTTGGGAAAAATCAACTTTATTTTTGAAAACATTTTAAAATGTTTTGAACAAATAACTTTTTTTTGTCTTAACTTCATGTTTCCCTCCATAATTCCATGAAATGAGACTATGAGATATGTATTAGGATGGTATGTTGTTTAGATTTTTCATGTATTTTTTTTTGTTTGTTTTATAAGCTGTTTCTGTGTTTATCTTTGTTGTTACTGGGCTATCATTTTCTTTATAAAATAAACTATTACCCTTTTTTCAAGAAGTGCCATGGGATCCTTAATATCCATCTGAACAACCACCAGAAGAGGCAGACTGGACCTTGGTTTAACATTTCATCTGAAAGACGACACCACAGGAGTTTATCGCCACCTTCATGCCGCACAACAGTGTCAGTATATGGATTTTCCCCCAAGATCCTGGTGTTGGGCTAGGACCCACAACCTTCCAATATTCCAGACTCAGAGGTGAGTGCAGAACCTGATGAGCCAGTGACACTAATTCAAATATGTCTCTGTAACTTTAAAACTGAGGAACACAATCCCGTCATGTCTGACAGGTTAACTGATCTTAAAAAGGAGGATGTGTGTTTAAAGTGATTAATCTCTTGCTTAAAGAATGTGCATGTTACACACTGCCAACATTTTAAAGTAACATTACTACTTTAAGTACAATTCCATGAGTCTTTGTGAAAATTATAGAATTTCATGCTAATTTTGAGGAAGATGTGTTAATAAGTGTTGCCCAGCTATACACCTGGCCTGCCATGGAGGAGAATTAAAAAAGGGTGGTGGGACTTCTAGTAAGGTTGGGTTCATAGGGGACTCCATTGTAAATGAGAGTTAGAGGGACACATCAGGACCTTGAAAATAATGCAGGAAAGGCATTTTTTCTTGTCTGTAGTGCAGGTCAATAGACTAAGCCACAGCAAAGCACTGCAGGTAGATAGAGGAGCTGACTGCTGTGTGCATTGTGATAGAAAATACATGTTCTGAGAACATGATGAAGTAATTTACTGAGATGAATTATGGATAATCCTAATATGGAAGAGTTCCAGAGGGATCCTCTCCAAGGACCTCATAGTTCTGGGGCTTGTAAGAAATGACAGTAACATAAATGTTATTTTTGTTAAGATTCTGTTGAAGGAAGAAAGGTCTTTTTTTCTGGCAAGTTTGAGAGCATTCTGGGACAAGGCCTGTATGCTCAAGATGTGCTGCAGCTTTGCCAAGAAGGACGGGGTACTGCTTATGTAAAGGGATAGGGAAGTCTTGGGGTTTAAATTAAAGGAAAAGTCTGACAAGGCATCTAATGCCTGGGGGGTCAGCAGTGGCAGGAGTGAGATGCATGCATTCATCAAGAAACTGACAGCTGAGCTGCACTAAGTTGCACAAGAAGAATACACCCCAGTTAGAGAAAGAAAGCATGAAGGCACAATTCCAACCTGAACGCAGATCATATAAGAAACACACACAGCAAAACTGACTAGCCTGACAACTTGATGTACTTGTCAGTCAAGGACATAGAAGCACTCAGAGAGATGTACTGGGGAAGAAAATTGGCCCAAAGAAGGAGGAATTTTGACTATTCCAATGGGATACGTCTGACAGGAAAAGGACAACGTGATTCTTATTTAGGGAGTACGTTACTGTGTAGAACAAGGAGGATATATGGAGGACAAACAGTTCCACGTAGTCTGTCTGGTCAAACTAAAAGAGAAAAAGGGAGGGGGAACAAAATAGTTGCCCTGGAAGGAAATCATGGACTGCAAACAGTTCAACTCTGCTTATCAGATACAGTGTTAATAAGTGCTTTACAAATGTTAAATTCCACAGTTGGAATTCTGGAGCCATTGCGTATATACTATAATGAATATTTAAGAAAATGTTTCCACTATTGTTAGATACCAAGACTCCTTGTCATTGGATATGCATGCCACATTTCAGGCCTATGTCTGCAACAACAGAGAAGTTATGAACAGACGAATTTTTAGAAAATCTTCACAGAATTTCACAAATAATTGCGCAGTAAAATTATAAACCCCTGTAACTTAATGATTTTTTTTTTTTCAATTTCTTCTTCAGGCAGCTGCTCAGACCTCCTTGCACCTTCACCATCTGCCATCTACCCAACTTCAGAGCCCCTCCTCGATGGAATGGTCCAAGACTCCCAGGCATCTGCTACACAGTAGGATGGTCCTCCTCAGTTGTTCCCAGAGGTGGGCTCCTGCCTACAGCTCCATGAGAGCAAGTCGCTCTAACTGGTCATCACTGCAGAGACACATCTGGAGCTAATGTGAGATCCCTGTAGAAGGCAATGGCCTTAACTGGGCAGAGGGGCAGGCAGGGTTTCATCCACCTCAAAGTCCCCATTTTCTCATTTTTCTAGCTTCCTCCCATGAAGAGCATGTCTGATGCAGCCCACTCCCATATGCTGACTGCTGGCTTCCTCAACATGCACTGTCACCTATGGTCACCAAGGTGATGGTATTGTAGTGGAGAAGCACATCCATCCCACCCCAGAGTAGGAGATCACCCAATGGGATGCTCAGTACTCCTTCCCAGCTGGCCCAAAGTAACTTAGAAAACATCTAAGCCAAAGCTCTACATATCTAGTAGATTCTGCAACCACCCCAAAAAATAGTAGGTGTGGTAATTTGCATATATCAAGCTCCAAAGGTGGTTGGGTTGTAAGCAGATAAACATTTCCACAAAACCGCAAGAGCATTTTTGAAACTCAGTACGTTCAAAACTACTCATTAAGATGCTATAAGTGGTGTGTCCTTAGGATACCTAACAACACACAATCATGTTGGCTTTCATGTCTCTAGCTCAATATATGACTGAGTCACGATCAAATAAACACATTTTAAAAATGTTGCAGAAGTCTGCAGAATTTCACGGATTGTCATGGATTCTGGGAATTTAGATTTTTCAAATTCCATCTAGGTCTTCTGCAACTGTAACTGTTCCTGTTGCTAACCTCCACATGAATATTCCCCAGTGGTTGCTTTGTGGCCAGTGGTCCTAGGCTTTCCAATCTCTGGATCACCCTTTGTTCTTCTAGCATCCCTCACATAGGACTCTTCGCTGGTGGCAAGACTGCTCCCATCTGCTTCAGGTGTTCCCATTTCTCTTTTTGTCCCATGGGAAGTCATCAAAATGGATGCTCCAGGATGGGTCGAGGGCCCATCTGGGTGTACTCAAGACTCAGGATGTGTGGTCCTCCTCAGACCACTCTGATTTAAAGAATTGCATGAATCCCTACTAAGGCTTCCAAATATTGCCCTATTGAAAAGATCACTGCATGTAGCCCCCTTTTCCAGTTCCAGTTGTACCTGCTTCTACTATTCTGTGTACTTACATGACCGCTGCTTTGATTTGCTCTGAAACTCCATATTGTTTTGCTATTGTATAGCCTGATTTCTACTCTATCTAAACATTGGTTGTTTCTGTCCTGACTATATTCTACTGAAATTGATGAAGATACTGTTTTTTGTCTGTGACTGCAGCTGCCCGACTCTGATGTGGAACCTTTATAAAAGACCACCTATGCTCAAAGGTGCTCTCCCAATGTTTCAATGAATGAATGAATGAATGACTGAATAAATAAAGTATAGAAATAAACACAAACTCTCACCACATCAGCATTATGATGATAATGGCTATTCTTTTTAGTCTGAAGACCTTTATCACTCACATTCAGGGCCATCCTCAAATGGTATGGTTGGACAACCTGTGCGTAATGTTCTACCTCAATAAAGTGGTACCTACCCCCCTCCCTGCAGAGAAGTTATGCAAGTATGGGACATAGCTGTGGCTCATGATTTATACATGTTTACAATGTTTTTCATGGGTACTCTTAATGTTCTACTGGACTTTCTCAGTAGAGTGGTGCTCAGTCTCATGAGTGGGAACTCCCTGACAACATGGTTGTATATCTGTTCTCTGTTGGAGTTATCCAAAGTTGGACCTTGTTGCACTCTGACACAAGCACAAATGAACGTTGATGCTGCCTGCTCCATTATCTTGTGTTTCTTGTTGAGATATGTTGTCCACCTCCTGGAAGGGAAAGTTTCTGTAGCCCCCTTCCGGTCCAGACAAATTTCATTTTCACTGCTTTGGCAGATCATTGTGGACCCTCCTGTCCTTCTCCCTCTAAGAACATGATTGCTATCACAGTATGAAGGCAGTCTGTTTCATCCTGGCCTTTCATCCTTGCAACTTCACACCTGTCTCCTGAGGATCTAGAACATTCATGTTTTGGGATATCCCAGGTGGTTTAAATGGACCCTGAACACTTACTTCCTGAAATGGAATAATTTCAGTATTTGATGTGCCTCTTGCTCCCTACACTCTTTTTCATTTCTGGTGCAGCACAAATTGGATTACCTCCTGTCCATATGCGAATTGAACCTGCAGTACTCTTTTGTGGAGGTAGGTACACTTTTTGGCCAATTTAGCCATTTGTGCCCTCTTAGAGGGTACTACTACTGTATGGCTCGGTTGGAGCAGTCCTGGAAGTTTTCAAGGGTCTCATAGGCCAGTTCCAGTGTAAGACCTTAACTGGGTTCTGGACTCTCTTTCCTATGCTACTTTTGAACCTGCTGCCACTTGTGACATGAGTTTCCTTTCATGCTAAATACCATTTCTGGTGGCAATTTCCTCGGTTGTGATAGTTACATAGAAACATAGAAGTTGATGGCAGATAAGGATTGCAAGGCCCATCCAGTCTGCCCATTTTTTCTACCTTATGAATGTGCCATAGGCCTGTACTCTGTCAATGGCCTATCTATTCATACTCATCTGTATTGCTCCCTTGTGCCTATCCCATGCCTGTTTGAATCCCTGCACTGTATTCATATCCATCACTTCCTGACATAGGCCGTTCCATGCATCCACCACCTGTGAGGGATTTTATTTTTAAAAGAATATGAAATAATGCTAGTCTCACATGATTTAACTAAGTAGCTAAAATAAATGCGCATGTCCAGGCTTGCTGAAGCAGGGTTACTTTAGGTGAAAAATATAGCTGTGTAGCTGAATAAAACTAGTTAGAACTGGCAGTTGCTGTCTGATAAGAAAGAACTGAATAAGGTAGAAAACAACTCCATATAAGGAAAAATGCTCATAATAGAGTTCTGTGCATCTGCTGTAAGCAGAAAAATCAAGTGAAGCCACCAATAATGTATAAAAACTGTAAATTGTAATCGGGGAGCTTCTCCTTTGTAGAACTCCAGCATGCATGTGAAAGGTTTGATCAAATAAAGCGAAGTTAAGACAAAACCCAGTGGTGTGGTTTTAGCCCCCGTGACGACGGGGAGGTGTGCTCAGGTAATGCTTGCAGTGAGAGAATTTGCGATCACACACCCTTTCTGTGAAAAAGAACTTTCTTCAAAATACCCCTTAATGGGCCTCCCTCTAATCTCATGCTGTGTCCTCTTGTCCTACTATTTTTCTTATATTGAAACATGTTAGAATCTTTCACCTTGTTAATGCCCTTAAGATGTTTGAATGTTTCTATTATATCACCTCTCTCTCCCTACTTTGCTCTAAGGTATATATATTGAGCTCCATTAATCTGTCCTCATATGTTTTCTGATGCAGTCCCTGCACATTTTGGTTGCCCCTCTCTGGACTGCCTCCATTTTTTTAATGTCCTTGTGCAGGTGCAGCCTCCAGGACTGCATGCAGTACTCCAGATGGGGCCTAACCAGTGTCTTGTAAAGAGGGGGTTTATTACCTCCATCTTATGACTTGTGATACCTCTACTAATACACCCCAACATCCCTCTAGCCTTACCTACTGCTTTAGTGTTCTGCTTGGATGATTTCAGGTCATCTGTGATGATGATGCCCAAGTCTCTTTCTTCCCTCCCTCTTGTGATTGCCAGCAACTCACCCTCAACCTATAGGTGGCTTCAGTGTTTCTCTTCCCTATGTGCATGATCTTGCACTTCTTTGCATTAAACCCCAGTTGCCACTCTTCTGTCCATTTTGCCAGTTTATCCAGATCTCTTCTCATTCTTCCCACCCCATCTGGATCATCTACTCTATTGCAGATCTTGGTGTCATCTGCAAACAGACAAACCTTACCCTTCAGTCCATCTGCAATGTCACTGATGAAGATATTGAAGAGGACTGGCCCCAGGACTGATCCCTAAGGCACCCCCCTTGTGATTTGCATCTCTTCTGACTGTATACCATTTACCACCACTCTTGGTTTTCTGGCCACCAACCAGTTTGCCGCTCCATTGACCAACTTCTGACCCACTCTGAGCCTACCCATCTTTTAATCAATCTTCTATGTGGAACAGTATCAAAAGCTTTGCTGAAGTCAAGGTAGGTGGCATCAACGGCATGCCCTTGGTCCACCATTCTGGTTACCCAGTCAAAGAAATCTACGAGATTAGTTTGACAGGACCTTCCTCTTGTAAACCCATGCTGTCTTGGATCTTGTGCTGCTATGGATTCCAGGTGTTGCACTATCCTTTCCTTAAGGAGTGTCTCCATAATCTTGCCCACTACTGAGATAAGACTGACTGGTCTGTAGTTCCCTACCTCCTCCCTGCTACCACTCTTGTGAAGCGGGATCACATAAGCCCTTCTCCAGTCTTCTGAGACCTCTCCTGTGCTCAGAGACTCACTAAACAGTTCTGCTAATGGCTCTGCTAGTTCCACCCTTAGCTCCCTTAGTACCCTGGGATGTATGCCATCAGATCCCATTGCCTTGTCCACCCTGAGTTTAGTGAGCTCATGTAGGACCCTTTCTTTTGTGAAGAGACTTGTGCACACATCCCCCCCCTGTGTCCATGGTGCTGAGCTGTGGGCCCCGCCCTACCTTCTCATGAGTAAATACTGAGCAGAAGTATCTATTTAGGATAGATGCTTTTCCTTGGTCCTCCTCCACACACTCCCCCTCATCCCCTTTGATCTTAGCAATGGAAAAGGACTTTCTCCTTTCACTAAAGTATCTATAGAAAGTCTTGTCCCATTCTTTTACTATTTGTGCTAGTGTTTCCTCAGTTTGGGCCTTTGCTTACTTTACTGCCTTCCCTGATTCCCTTAGGGAAGTTTGATATGCCTCCCTATCTTCATCCCGCTGCGTTTTCTTACATTTCCTGAAGGCCAGCCTTTTGATTCTGACCTTTTCTACTACTGCTTTTGAGAACCCAAGTGGTTTCCTCCTTTT
The DNA here is from genome assembly GCA_016271365.2 of Neoceratodus forsteri. Taxonomy (NCBI): domain Eukaryota; kingdom Metazoa; phylum Chordata; order Ceratodontiformes; family Ceratodontidae; genus Neoceratodus; species Neoceratodus forsteri. The sequence continues at coordinate 1,633,016,355 of CM028130.1, read as the reverse complement.
TTTGCCATTGCTTTTCTCTCTAACACAATGGGATGTTGCTTCAAGTATTGCATCCTTAATGCTTGCCCACTTTACATGTACCCCGTCACCAGTATTTCTTCCTGCCAGGGCTAGCTTAACTGTGTTGGCCATCTTATTAAAGTCAGCTCCTCTGAAGTCCAATATTTTTGCCTTAGAATAGGATGATTTAGTTCTAGTGGCAAAATATGGAGACAATATAGCACAGTGGTTTAAGGCTGTGAGCTGCAAATCTGAAGACTTGGGTTTGAATCCCACAGCCCCCACTTTCATTTATTCATTACAAATTGGGTTTACAACCTTTGGGTCAGAGACTCATTTACAAAAGCACCTCATTGCAGGGAGGGCAGACATCAAGACAGTTATTTCAGTGCAGATTAAAACAGAGGATAACATTACAGGTGCAGTAAAAGGAACATTTAACATAGATACACTTAGGTTACATAATGTAGTAGTTTGTATGTTACTTAGGTTACATAATGTTACAAAATTGTGAGTTACAATCATGGATATAGTAGGTCCTCAGAGAGGACAGTGGGTTTCATCCCTATTTGGACCTAGTAGGGAAGGAGTTGGTCTGGAGGAGGGAGAAGCTGTCCAGTCGATGTTGTCGAGCCAGAGGGCAAGGCGGGTGGGTACCATAGGTTACAACAGGTGGTTAGTTGCACCTACAACAGTGGGTATTAAAGATATGGTTCTGAAGGGCTGTTTTGAAGGGGCCAATTTTTGGCAAGTTGGAAATGCAGCTAGGGAGGGAGCTGAACCAGGTGAGGGCTCAGTAGAGGAAGGACCTCTGGGCAAGAGAGGTCTTTGTTCTGGACACCCGGATGGAGGCCTTATCAGAGCTATGGGTGGTGACAGACAATGATGACTGCTGTAGGACAGTGGAGAACCCCGGGGGGAGAGTCCTTGCAGAGATTTCTTAGCAAGAAGGCAGGTTTGGTGGAGCAGTCACTCCTCAAAGTTGAGCAGATTGGTGGCAGAATAGAGAAGGCAGGTGTGAGTGTGGCTCAGGGCACCGGACAGGAGCCTACAGGCCTAATTGATAGAGAGTTGGATTTTGGAGAGAGCAGTGTTGTCAGCTGTAGCATAGATGGGCAAGTCATAGTCCATGAGGGACAAGATGGAGGAGGTGATGGCCAGCCTGAGGGCAACCTGATGCAGGCAGTCCCTGTGCCAGTATAGCAGGCCAATCTGAGTGTTAATGGTGACTGACAGGGCATTAATGTGGGTGTGGAAGGAGAGGGCAGTATCGAACGTGATGCCTAGGTACTTGTATGAGGTCACTTGTTCTAGCGGGTGCAGAGTGCTGGGGATAATTAAGAGGGGGCTATTTTTAGCTTTATTTTGGTGGTGGGAGAAGAGCATTGATTTGGTTTTCTTTAGGTTAATGACCAGTCTGCGGTCACTGAACCACCTTTCAGCTTGGTTGTAAGTTTGCTGGAGGGATAACTGAAGGGAGGTGGGATTGGGATGTGAGGCAATGAGGACTGCATCATCAGCATAGAGGAGCATTTTACCAGTACATAAGCTGGGGAGGGTGTTGAGGTAGAGACTAAAAAGTACTGGACCCAGGATGGAGCCCTGAGGGACCCCTAGGGCGAATGAGAATAGTGCTGGAGAGGGAGCTGCTGATCTTGACACACTGGGATCTAGCAGAGAGGTAGCTAAAGAACCAGGAAATGGGAGCACTAGAGAAGCCAAGTTGGTGGAGAGAGTCGAGTAGAAAGGGATGACAGACAGTGTCAAAGGCCTTGGAGAGGTCAATGAACACTGGTCCTGCAAGGCTGCCAGGGTCAAGAGCAGCATGCAGATGTTGGGTGAATTCCAGGAGAGCCGTGGTTGTACTGTGTCCTGGGCAGAAATCGTGCTGCTCTGGACACATAATGTCTTACTTGGTTAGGTTTTCAGAGAGCTGGATTGACACCATTTTTTCAAGGGCTTTAGAGAGTGGTGGGAGGATGGAGATCGGCCGGTAATTGTTGGGGGTGGACCGGTCCCCACTCTTATGTATGGGTGTGAGTTTGGCAGTTTTCCAAGCACTTGGGAACTGACCCAGGCATACAGACTGGTTGAGAAGGTCAGTCAGGGGGACTAGGACTTCATCCAAGACCATAAGGAGGATCCTGGAGTTAAGGGGGTCACTGCTGGGGTTATTGCTGCCTAAGGCTTTTAGCAGGTGTGGCCTGGTTTCTTGGGGGTATAGGGTCCACAGGTAGAATGGTGGGCGATGTAGGACTGGAGGGAGAGAGGCAGGAATTGGGTCAAAGAAGCTGCTGGGGAGGACCAAGCTTAGGTCAGAGAAGGCGGTGTTAAGGCAATCGGCTATAAGGAGAGGCTCTGTGGTGGGGGTGCCATTGATGGAGAGCTGGGATGGTGGAGGGGGAATGGGACTTCCCATTTAGCTCTTTCATATTATCCCAGAAGTTCCGGGCTGAACCCCAAGTGGAAGCGATGGTGGTCTGGTAGTGCTCTGCCTTGGCCCTCCTGATGGCCCAAGTGCACTTGTGTTCTGCATTGTAGGCCTGTCTATCAGATGCCTTTCCAGATTCTACAGCAATGTGCCAGAGATTATCTCTGTTTTTGAGTCTCTGGAGGAGGGGTGGGGTGATCCATGGGGCATTATATTTTTTGGAGTGGATCCTGGTGAGGGGGGTGAAAAGGTCACAAGCCATACAGAAGGCATTTGTGAAGTGGTCAAGAGCTGAGTCAATGTCAGGGGCGTGCTGGATAGGGGACCAGTCTAGCTGGGCTAGGTATTGTCTTAATTTTCTGAGGCCACTGGAGCATAAACGGTAGTGTAGAGTGGCCTGGGACACTGGCTTCAGAGTGGAGGATGACCAGAGACAGAGTACTGGGGAGTGATCGCTAAGATAGTCGGGGAGGACAGTGACATCCCGGATTTTGTAGGGGTGGTTAGATATAACAACATCTAGGAGAGTGCTGGTGCCAGTAGAGTGGTTGAATCTGGTGGGCTGGGTGACTAACTGGGACATATCCAAGGCAGCAAAGGAGTCCCTTATATGGGAGGCAGTGGAGGCAAGCCAGTTAACATTGAGATCACCTAGGATGACTTGCTCAACTTTGTGAGGGAGAGATGTGAAGTAGTCAGTGAGGGACTGGACCGCTTGGTTTTGATTCCTCGGGTGTACGTAGGAGACCATGAGGAAGAGAGGGCCTCAGGCTGGGTCAGGTGTGATTTTTAAGGTGAGGGCTTGGGTTCCATAATCAAGTTTGAGAGCTGTGAGTGCCTGACCTATAAGGGAGTCCCATATGAGTAGCACGCAGCCACCACCGTGTTTGCGTACTCTGTCTTCCCTGTAGACGGTATATCCAGGGAGAGTGATAGCAGAGTCAGGGGTGGATTTGGAGAGCCAAGACTCTACCAGTGCAATTATGTCAGGTCGATGTTGAATGACCCAGCACTGGAGAGCAGCGGATTTCTTTAGAAGATTGCAAATGTTTAAGGATGCAAAGCAGAGGCCAGTTGCAGTACAGGGTTTGGAAGGTCTGGAAGCCATAGGTCCTGGGTTTGGTTGTACATTACCAGATAATACTAATAGCAGTGTGATTATTCTGGTTAGTGGCTGGCGGCGATGGAAACCCTTGGGTCGATACCCGGCTGAGGACTTTACAATCAGGGTGCATAGGATAAATAAATAGCAAAGGGTGAGAATGGCAGGGGAGAGTTGGGTCCAGGTCGCATACTGTGTGACCTGGAGCAAGTCACTTAACTTCCCTGTGCTGCCAGGTTGTACCTGTAAACAAGCTTTCAGCTTAGAGTGCCACTCCGGGTTAAATAACTGGAAAAAAAAATTTAACCATACCATGTGATGATCACTGGCCCCCAGGTGACATTCTACCTGGAGATCTTTGATCCTTTTCCTGTTAGTCAGTACTAGATCTAGGATAGCCCTGCCTCTTGTGGGTTGTTGTACCAGTTGTTTGAGGCCCTCCCCCTGCAGGGACTCCACTATGTGTCTAGTTCTGGTGGATGTTCCTGCTAGTATTGACCGATCTTTATCTGGCATGTTTAAGTCTCCCATTATCAGAACCTCCCCTTTAGCTGTCATGTTTTATATATCTTCTAACAGTAATGTGTCTATGTCCTCCCTGGTCTGGAGGCCTGTAGACAACCCCAGTTCGTATGGCTGCCCCATTTCCTGTTTCCTGGTGACCCTCAGTTCTTCTAGCGCCTTATGCGTATTCTGAATTTCTGTAGCTTTGATATTTTCATTGACATAAAGGGCCACTCCCCCCTCCCCACCTTTCTGCACCTGGGTCTCTTTTGAACAGTGCATAGCCAGGTGCTGAAGTCTCCCAAGTGTGGATACTGGTGAACCATGTCTCGCATGTGTGATTTTGTATTTCTTTGGAACTTGACTTCCCGGCCAAATGCCCTTTAGGGTAACCATTGCCTCAGTGCTTGCGCATAGAGGTTCTATGTCTCGATAATGGTTACTATGTCCAGTTTAGCCTCTGTCATTTTTGCCTGCAGTCTGGGATCTTGTTTCCCAGGTTGTGGGCATTTGTGTACATGATTTTCCATTGGCCAGATTTCGGTGTGTTAGTTGTTGGGAGAGGTCCGGTGTTTCCCCTGCATATTGTGTGGGGGGTCGGACCATTTGTGCGTTGCAGGCTTTTGTTGTGGATCCTACATACCTTTTCTCACCAGGATCGAGTTTCATTACATAGCCATAATAGGTCCCTTCGTAAGGTTGATTTTAGTTCATATTGAAAAATGCTATCCAACTTCTTGAGTTATTTCCTTCTGCTCAGAATGCAGTAGACATTATCCTACATTCTCTTGAAGCCCAAAGGGCTTTACAGTTCTACATGAACCACACAAAGGACTGCACAAAGTCCTTGCATCCTTTGGTTTGTTTTATCCCCATGATGGTGGTCTCTCTTGTCTCTAAGCAATGTCTTTCCAAATTTTGGGAATCCTGTATTTTTGATTGTTACTAAAATCATAGTAATAGGCTTTTGAGTCTTGTATGTGGGCATTCTCCCTATAGCTTGACCATTTCTGAGGCTAGATTTCATTCAGAGTTGGCAGTTAAGACATGCTGTGCCACCACATGTTCTGTCCATACTTCTTCTAAACAATACAGTCTGTATTTAGTGTCCTGTTGATGGTCTTGCTTTGACCTTGTCATCTGCCGAAGCCAGCCATCTTATAGGTCTTCTGCTTCCCTGCTGCTTGTCCTCCCTCCCATTTTGTTGTACTGTATTGCTTGGGAATCATTCCAAATGTGTGGCTCTGTGGAGAGAGATCTCCTTGAGGAAGAGACTTTATTTACTTGCCAGTAACAGTACATATTTGAGAGAATCAAACACCTCAGGTTCCCGCCTACCCCTTCTAATTTCATGTGTCATATTCTGAAAGATGTACCCATTGCTGAAAACGTGGTCTGCTTCTTTTCTGTGCCTTTTGAAATGGACTTTTTTTCTAAAAAAGTCACCTCTCATATCAGTCTGGTTAGGGTACAGATCCCCCAGTCCTTTTGGTGTGAAAAAACTTTGAGCTTGCCTCTGGTGAGAAAATGAATAGGAATGAGGCTGCCTACATTACACAGACATGCGTCTATGGAGGACAGTCTCTCATAAATCTGCTGATACTGGTAAGTAGAGCTGTGTGAAGTCATAAATTCGCTCCATGGAGTATTTTGCTGAACAGCACAACGTTGTGAAATGCTCCGCAGTGCCAAGTTCTCATTTTGCTGATCTTGGCTGCTTCACAGGCAGAGCAAACTTGTGACTCAAATGAGTGAAGGGTGGCATTTAATGGGTGGAATTCCACACTTCGCACAAGAAATCTACCTTTAAATCCCTGGTGTTGTCTAGTGCCCCCCAATCCTGCCGATTGCCATCCCACACTCTCCCTCCCTCCCTCAAGTCCCAGCAACCCCAGTGCTTCCAAATCGTATAATATATATAAAATACAATTTAATCCCTGGGGTCTAGTGGACACCCCTCAACTGCTTATTGCCATCCAAATCCCTCCCTTTCCCCCAGTCCTAACCTGAGTCCATCCGCAATTCTGCATACTGTGGAATATTATAAAGAAAATTATATTTTCATCCCAGGTGTCTAGTGGACCCTCCATCTCTCACCCTTTCAGGTAGCAACTACCACCCCACTCCCCCCAGATCCCGGTCCCAAAGTGGGCCGCTGGCACAGCCCTCCACTCACCTCCATGGCTGGCAGCCCAACTGAGCTGAAGCATGAGTGAGTGCATGTTCGTACAAGCACGCACTCATTCATTCAACTCATGGTTATTTCCTGTTCGTTTTTCAGGGTATGGATGGATTCTCTGGTCACCGGTGGGGATAGCAGGATGGGGGAATAGCGATGTCAATCCCCATCCCACCCACCCACCCTCACCAGTGACTGGAGAAGCCCCTTCCCCTTTCTTCACTCTGAAAAACTAACAGGAAAGAATCACAAGCTGAATGAATGCATGCATGCTTGTACAAGCATGCGCTCATATATTCAGCTCAGTCATGCTGCCAGCCTTGGAGGTGAGTGGAGGGCTGTGCTGGTGGCCAGATCAGAATCGGGGAAGAGCTGGGTGGGGGTCACTATCTGATAGGGTGAGGGGTCCACTAGACACCAGGGATGAAAATATTATTCTTTTATAATATTACACAGAATGCAGAATTGCGGATGGATTCGGGTCGGGACCAGGGGGAAGGGAGGGAGTCAGATGGCAATCAATGGCAGAGTGGTGGTGTCCACTAGACACAGGGATTAAATCACTGTTTTTTTTTTTTTTTATATTACATGATTTGGAAGAACTGGGGTCGGGTCTCATGAGGAGGGAGAGAATGGGATCTCATGGCAATTGGGGGGGGGACTAAACACCAGGGATTAATTTTCTGTTGTTGTTGACTAGGGTCGGGAGGAACTGCCAACTCAGGGGTGGAGGGGGAGATGTGACTTCTCCTTGCTTTGGCATTGGTGGCAACAGCGACTCCACGAAATGCTCCGTGAAGGTGGATCTTGCAACTCCGCCCAAACTTCGAAAGTGAAGTAAAACTTTGCAATATCACTACCGGTAAGTAACCAAACTTTCTGTAACACACACCTTGTGTTTATGAATGGCAGATCATGCCAAACCAACCTCATTACCTATCGTGAGATGGTAACTAAGAGAGTGGATATATTATATCTGGAGTTCAGCAAGGCTTTTGATACTACACTGTCTTGATAAAGCATGGAGAAAGTAGTACAAACCGTATATGGAGGAAGGCAAATTACTGTATCTGACAGGAAGGAAGCAGAGAGTAGTGACTGATGATCACCATTAAGAGTGGCGGGATACTGAGTTCTGTACCCCATGTGCACATGCTCGATCAATTAAACAATAATGCATAACAGGGCATGTGTCATGCTGGGACATCATCAGGCTTTAGGTGGTTGAGCATGAAGCCACAGATCCAGAGTGTCCAACACCTGAGAAGGGATGTTATCCCCATGACGCACACCCTGCAGGTCATTATTGCAATTATAAATTAGCTTGCTTGTAACAAAAAAAGAAAAGAAAAGAAAAGAAAAGAAGCCAGCCCAGTGGTGTAGAGGTTTGAGGCGCTGGTACCTTACCTCGACCCAAGCCAGCGACCCGGGTTCGGGAATGGACTCAGGGCACCGGGGGTCAGCAGGGGCGGAGAGGATTGGGCATCTGGAGGACTGCTCTCCTCTCCGGGGGTGGGATCAGGGAATACATTGCTCAGCAGCGGCCCCCAGTGGAGACTGGAAGCACTGTCTGAGCATGCACCAAGGGGACAGGAAAACCAGGAAAAAAATGACACCTAAAGCGAGCGGCTTGATGGCCATCTGCAGTTTCACTGCACTGCCTGTCTGGATCCGTGCTCCACAGGGAGTTGGGGCTTCCTGCAGCCCCACTATGGGGGGAAAGCTGTAGGAGTCTGGGTGTCTGCGGTAGAGGCGGTTGGCGACTGGATCTCCCCAATCGGGAAGCAGCTCAGGTGGCAAAGGAGTGGAAAAAATAGTAAAAAAAAAGTAAAGAAAAGAAAACAGGTAAAATAATACATTTTTAGTTGCTTTTTATGTTTGCTTGCATGCATGTGTAACAAACATTATGTGGTAGCTTAAGAGAGAAGCGGGTTGTGGAGGTGCGGCACTATGGCAGCCAAACCGAGGCATTGCATTTGGGGGCTTGGCACTGGTGGACCAATGGAGGCACAGTGAGCTGATGACACTGGCTTCCAAAAGTGCCACCAAGTTGTAACATTTTCGCCGCAGCAATCAGGGGCTGCCTCGTCATTGCAGCGTCAGCCATTCCACTGCAATGAGGGAGTGACCCATCATTGCAGGGCAGAATGTTGCCTAGTATAATATTGTTCGTGAATGCAGCAGCACACCGCCGCCATGTTCACAAACAATATTAGAAAGCCCCCAGTGCTGAAGGGGTGCCCAATCCCCCTCAGCATCATGTGCTGCCCCCAAAACAGTTTTTGTTTGCTGACTGGGGACTCAATCCCCATTGGCTTCATTCCCCCTTCCCAGTGTAATTTGCTGATGGGGGAGCCCACTCCCCATTGGCATAATGTCCCGCCCCAAAACAATTGGTTTTATACCAAGGGAGTGACCAATCTCCCTTGCTCTTGTCACCCCGTATGTGCTGACGGGGGTGCCCAATCCCCAATCAGCTATAGCCCTTCCCAAAAAAACACTCGGGTGGCACGCTGGGAGCCCACTCCAAATGTGCCTGATAAAAAAAAAATATCCCACAATGTTTTTCCTTTTTTTTCCTCGTAAATCAGAAAATGGTCACTTATTGAATCAGGTGGACCAGCACCCACCCTCTGCGCACCCTGCCTCCCCATACCCCCTCACTCCATACTTACCTCCGGAGCCCAGCGCGATGATCTTCAGTGGACTGGGAATAAGTCTGCACGCTTCAAAGCCAACTGTGAACTGAGGAAATGACGGTAAGCTGTATAATGGCATAAACAGGATTTTTTCAACTTTGGTGCATATCTCAGGCATTTTGGAGAATTTTGGCACCAAATTTTCAACATATGGTTATTGGGACCCCTCCTCATGAATTCAGCCACTGTCATGGCATTATTTGGTCCTGAAAGGTGATTTTGCAGTCACTGTGTGGAATCTCCTTTCAGGACTGATTAATGAAATGGCAGTGCCAGTGTTCATGAGGTGGGCTCCCAAAAAGTCTATGTTGCAAATTTGGTGGAAAAAATTCAAGAAATGACTGTTTTTCGAGCGTGTGTTGTGCAGTTGCTATGCACGCTTATAACTTCCTGAATTTGCAATATTTTTACTCCAGATTTTCAACATTGCCATTTTTACACACCTCCTTATGAACAGTACAGCTGTCATTTTCCACATCCTAGCTGGAATGTGTTTTCACACGTCCAGCGCAGAATAGTACAGTTGCTGTGGGAAATTGGTGGTCGAGACACATTAAGGCAATCACAGTGACACTGTTCATGAACAGAGGTCCTAAAATGCCTATGTTGAAAATTTTGTGATGAAAGTCCATAAAATGACTATGTTATGAGTGTGCATTGCACAGTTTCCACACATGCTCGTAACTTCACAAATTTGTAATATTTTCATTCCAGATTTTCAACATTGCCATTTTCCCACACCTCCTTATGAACAGTACAGCTGTCATTTTTCACAACCTGGCTGAAATGTGTTTTTGCACTTCCGGTGCAGAATAGCATGGTCGCTGTGGGAAATCAGTGTTCGGGACACATTAAGAAAATCACGGTGACAGTGTTCATGAGCAGAGGTCCTGGAATGCCTATGTTGACAATTTGGCGATGAAGGTCCATAACATGACTGTGTTATGCGCATGCGTTGCGCAGTTTCCATGTATGCTTAGAACTGAAAGCATTTTTAATATTACCACTACAGATTTTCAACATTGCCATCTCTTCACGCCTCACTATGGATTGTACTGCTGTCTTTATTCACATCCTGCCTGATCTGTGTCTTCACGTGGCAAAGAATGGAATGGTCACTGTTGGAACTCAAAGTTCGGGACACATTGACAAAATCACACTGCCACTCTCCATGAGAAGAGGTCCCAAATGCTTTCATGAGGTGGGGTCACAAAAAGGTCATGTTGAAAATTTGTAGTGCAAATACCAACAAACGCCCTGGGCATTAGGGTTTCTAACCATAATGTACCACCCTGTACAGACTGACAGGCATCGGGGTGTGCCTTTGGATTGCCAACTGTACTGCTCATGCCATCCCACACCCCATCCCCCAGCCACTGACAGCATTGAGGCATACCTTGGGCTCTTTGGCTCCAGATTTCACCCCATTGTCCTATGCTGCACCCATTTCAGCGTATGTCCTAATGGAATGGGGTGATTGTAAAGCCAAACACCACAAGGCACTCCTCAACACCTGTCGGTGTCTGCAGAATAGGGTGAGGTGACATGGCATGACCGTCATGGGCGATGACCCAAACACTTACCCCAATGCCTGTCCGTCTCTACAGGATGGAGGTGGAGTTGGCATGACGTTCATTACTTCAGTGCCATTCCTATTCTGCGTCTGTCTAACTCCTGCATTTCCAATGCTAATACCAGCAAGCAAACATTTGGCATTGACAAATGCTTGTTTTAATAGGCATGACATCGTACTGGGATAACATCACTTTTAAAGGCGAGTACTGACCAGTCGGAGCTCAGGAATTTTCCCTTGATATTTTATCATTGCCTTTAGCATATGTAATAATTACATAGAGGATGTGGTAAGCAATAGCTTCTGAAATGTGCTGATGATACTACATTTTCAGGGTTCATCCATTCCACAGTGACAGGTATGTTGCTGATGCCAATTATGGGGCAGGCAACATGTCGTCTGGCATTACAGCACCAAGCATTACACCTCCTGGGAGTTACAACACCAAAGCACTGTCCTGGGAAACAGTCAGCTTTTGCAGGGGCTTCATCCTCTGCACCTCCTGGAAATATATATATAACCTCCTCTGGGGTGGGCATGCTGTGAAGGGGACATAAATTGTGTCAGTACCCAACACAGCATGAATGTGGGGTGATCTAAAATCAAAGATCACCTCTGTTATTCCAGCACTTTTTGCAGCGACAACCTTACCACGCTGTAATGCTCTTTTTTCTAATTTTTTTTTATTATTATATTTATTATCCTATTACATCTACATCTTACATCTGACAAAGCATTACCTTCCATTATCAGAAATAATATAGAACATCCTTAGAAATTAGGTTCAGTTTGGACTCGAGGTCTATTGCTAATGCAGAATAATATACAGGTAGATGAAGGATATGAAAAATAAAAGTTAAAGTCCACTAGAAGGGATCTCAGCACAGGGAAGGGAAATGAAAGGAAGAAAAGGGAGAGATCAAAAGAACAATTTAAGTTCTTATAATATTAATCAATCTTATTATATATATAATAGGAACCAAATATTGTGGTATACAATATGTAGTGTACAATAAAGAAAACTCAGGGGTGGGTGGGTATATGTCACAAGCTTACAGTATATATACCTGAGTTTGCAGGTGATGAAAGAAATATTGATATTAATATTAACATGGTGATTCAGAAGCTTCTATTTTTTTTATAACACGAGCAAAAATTATAAATCAGTTATTTTCTTCTTCTAAGGAAGGTATCTCGTCTTTCAAATCTAACTGATCCTGTTGATTCTTTCCAGAATTTTGAAGTTTTTTTCTCATAATATACTCTTTAACTTGCTCTGGTTCAAAAAGCAGCCATTTATCTTCACCACATGATAAGGAACATTTGGCAGGGTTAAGAGTTTTGAAGGTTGCTCCTATATCTACAAGGTCATCCTTATATTTCAGAAACCGTTTTCGGCATTGCAGTGTTTTTGGAGCAATATCGGGGACAATGTGACAGGTCACTTCTTTATATTGTAAGGCACCAATTTTCCTGGCAGTATTTAATATCATGTCATGATCTGTGTCAAAGGCCAATGAAAAAATAATTGTAGTTTTGGGACCCATTGTATCTTTGAAAACATTTGGTGTACTCTGAGCCTGACTTAATAAACCAGCAGAATCTGGCGAGAGTAGGTTAAAACTGACATCTTGGTTCAATGTTTTCATATAGGTGGCAGAATAGGGCTTTCTAAAGGGAACCCAAACTGCCCTTGTTACAAAAGGGAGGGTGATATCGGGAAGTTTAAGCACAGAAATAAACAAATCTTTTAATAAGTCTCTCAACGACTCATACCCCTTCTCATAAGAGTCAGGAACACCAACCAACCTCAGGTTTTTGTAATGAATAGTGTTCTCCACAGCCTCTTTTTTCCTCTGGAGACCATGAATTACTTTCAGATTTGTAGTTGTTAGTGCTTCATTAGTTAACGTATTTTGTTGTACTGGAGGTACCTGTATTTGAAGCGAGGTCTAAGTTTCACATACTCTCTTCATTTTAGACTTTAGGTTTCTCATATCGAGGTCAAGCTTATCTGACCTATCAATCAATGGGTCCAGTTTTTTGTCAAAGGAAGATAAAATAGTAAATAGATTTGAAAAAGAAGCCAACACTTCCTTAAGAGACTTAAAGTCCAGCTTAGTGGGTAGAGTCTGCAATAGAGGAATCATGGAAGGAGAGGAGGGGCACAATCTCAAATCAGAGTGGGAAGTAGTCTGACAAGAAGAAGTTTGTAAAATACCTTTATCTGAGATCGCTCCCCCTCTCGAGTTGTTATGCTCCTTAACAGATTTTTTCCCCACCGATGCTGTAGATGGATCTTTGTCAGGTAACGTCTGCTGCTGTTGCTGTTTTTGAAAATCAAGAACTTCTTGCAAATCCATAGAAGGAGGTGTCACCTGTGGTTCAGTGCCAGAGAGAAGTAGTTCCTGAATTTTGCCAAGGAAATTGCTTACAGAGATCTCTGAAACCTCGGATGGACTCTAGACACCCGATGGCATCGACATCTGCTTCTCCCATTTTACCAGGTGAGCTGGTAAGGTAGCGATCCAGCGGACCTTTCCTGATAGGCGTTTCTATGTCTGACAATGAAGAAGAGTCTTTTTTCTCTTCTGCTGCTCTACTACCAGGTACTTTTTAGTTTTAGAGGAAATAAAGCCAGTTTTAGTACATACTTTTCTCATATTCAGACAGTGTTTTGGAATAAGGTCTGAAGCTGCACTTTAGCGTGACCATGCACCCTTTGCCATCCTGGGCTCCCCCATCCTCCCGGTCCAGCTCCCCACGCTGTAATGCTGTTGTCTCACTGATGGGATACTCATTTCAGAAAGTATGGACACAGAATGGTGATACACTACAGTGTGCACATTAAGGATGTGGACTGAGAAATGGAGGCATAGATTTAATAATAGGAAGTGTAATGTTCTGCATCTGGGGGGAAGAATTTAGGGTACATACTGTATACACCCCCGTGTGGTGCAAGAATGGGCAGCACAAACAAGAAAATGGGTAACTGTGGACAATAAAATGATTCCAGGAAGGCAATGACTTCTGTAGTCAAAGATGGAACACAGTTCTGGATGCATTAAGAAGGGATAAGAAGAAGGTCTCAGGTGATGATCCACTCCAGTCCATTGCTTTGGTTACCTTGTACCTGGGATTTTGAATCCATCTCTGGTCACTACAGTACAGAAAGTATATTAAACAGATTAGGGTGGTCCAACACAGGGCCATCAAGCTGATAAGAAGATTAGGGTGCAACAATATAGAGAGAGAGTTTGGACATACTCAAATAATTCTGCTAGGGAAAAAAGTCTGATAGGGGGCATAGACATGGTGTTCCAAATGCTAATGAGGATAGACAAGGTAAAGTATAATCAGATGCGTTTACTGGTGAGTGGAAGCAGAGCTAGAGGATGTGAACTTAACTTGAATGGAGGGAAAATAGAAATATTAGACAACACTACTTCCCTCCAATAGTGGTTAACGTGTGGATAACCCAGCAGGTGAGTTTCTTGAGCGTGGCACTGCTCGGTTCTTCAAGGATTATACTGATTACTTATAGAGAGTGGCATTGAAAGCTACACTGCATGAGAAAAGGAAGCATTGTGAGTTCTAAGTGTGGATGTGTGTCAGTCTTCAAGGAGGGTACAGACAGTCACTGCCATGCTGCAAAGGAAGTGGGCAAGATAAGACTTTAAGGGCCAGATATTCAAAACTTTGCCCCGGGGATAAATTAACACTCTCCGGTGCGCAAACTTAACCGAGAGCACAGAGCAAGCTATATTCAAAAGGAATAGCCCAGGGCAAACAGCAACAGATTATAGCATGGGAATGAGGCCGGGCAAACTGGGCTGGGAGTGCAGGGCAAACTTAGCCCTGGAATAAGACAGCTCTGAATATGGCAACCAGGAAGTGCAAACCACAACAGCAACACAGTGCACAGCGATGTGAAGGTAGGTAGAGGTGAACTGTGTGGCCAATGTGTGCAACACAAATGTGTGGACCCAGTACAGCTGCAGGCAGCAGTGCATGTGAAAGAACAGTGTTCAAAACTGTATAATATTCTCCAAACTGTTTGTACAGTGCTAATACATTTGCATGGGTTTAGCGCAGGACTAAACCATTAGCCTGGTGCAAACATGTTTGCCCGACACTAAACTTTGCCATATTCAAAAGTGACATGCAAATGAGCCTACTTAGGTTTTCTCTGGACAAACATCCAGATTAGCATCTCATTATGCCCTGATTTGCATGCAAGTTGCCCAGCATTACTGCAGGGTCCCACAGCTCCATCTTTAGGTCAGTCTGGAAGTACAGGGGCTGGCCAGTTTTGACCACAGCTCCACCTGTAGGTCAGTGTGGCAGTGCATTATGATAGCTGTAGGTTACATGTAAACAGTACAGCATAGCATAGAATACTGTACCCCAGGGGACAACACAACATAGGCATAGATGGTGGTGGTGCTGCATGCAAATGCCACACTGTAGGTCATGCTACAGTATACAGCAGACACTACAGTAGCAAGGGGGCCAGTAGTGTGTGGAAACAGCACTGCCTAGGGTGTGTAGGGCAATGCTGATGACTGCACTATACACAGTGAGAGGCCCAACATGCAGGTGTTTACTGACAGTGGACTTTACTGTTATGCTGTTGTGTGACCCACATATGCTGCACCTCTGGCATAGGATGCTCACAGTGACATATATATGTCCAGCTTTGTGTGCTGTGGCAGTTGTACAGCTGTGCACTATATGGCCGGGGGGGGGCATATATTATCAGAAAGGCACACTGGTGTTGGGGTATTCCCAATACTGACCCATGCGCACTGTGTGATGTGTCCCAGTCTTGTGGCCACACCTGGTCTGTGGCACAGCCTGGCCACCCGTACACTCTCCCCTCAACATCCTCCATGCCCACAGTGCTGCATGTGTGTGCTGGCATCTGTTGGTGTCCACAGAAGAGTGGTCTGCAGGTGTGTGCTGTATGGCTACACTGCCATGCTGTCCACTGGTGGCAGGGTTATCACTTACTGCCAGGCATGGCTGGTTCTATTGGCAGATGATGGCATCATTGTGATGCCATCAGTGAGCAGCATGTTTCCTCTATGTCTGGCTTTGTCTATGTGTCATACTTATTTGTTAGGATCACGCAAAGTCACGCAAAAGCCACACAAACACCATGCAAAGCCAAAATGTCATACAAAGCTAATTGCCCAGGGTTGAGACTACCTTTTTCTGGGTGGTAATGTGCACCATGCTAAGTCGTGCAAAACCACTTTGCGTGGCGCTAGTCACTGAATATAGCATTGTGCCTGTATTCATATACACACACCCTCAGTTTGCCCCTTGCACACATTATGATTTTGCCTGGATCTAATGCAGTTTGCATATGCTATTTGGCCTTTTGAATATAGCAAACCCGCATAAATCCCATGCTAAACCTGTGCAAATGTTTTTTGCCCAGTGCAAAGTTTTGAATATCTGGCCCTCAGCCTGTCCTATCATCACAACAATATTGTACTGTTTGTACTGTGTACAGTGCTACAAAAATAGAAATTAATGTTTTGATACACTCAAAATCTTAGCTTACTTTCTTCTGCTACAATATTTGGCACTGTCTTTCCAAATCAAGCATATGTAACTCCTGGGTTGTTTAAAGGGACACTGTCAACCCCTTAGGTCTCAAAGTGTCCCTAGTTTAAAAAAAACACATTTTATGATTACCAACATTCTGTAAAGATTGCTGATGCAGCCAGTAGTTTGATTCTGACTCTTTTTTCTTTAAAAAAGTGAAAAACAGACTGCCCACCATACTGGTGTTACCACACAAACACAGGTTTGTTTACATTCCTTGATCAGCTCTACCTGCATCTTTCCTGGGCTTGGGAACACTCCCAACACATTATAGCCCCTCATGATGCCGTGGGAGTTTAGAAGGCTACTGCCTCATGAGTGACTGCACTGTTTGGGTGTGTTTCTAATGTTCAGGAAATATGCAGTAATAATGCCATTCACATGTATGCGGACGACACTGTACTATTCGCCTCTGGCCCAACTGCGTCCGCCGTGACAGCCTGTCTACAAAAGGATTTCGATTCCATCCAATGCTGGTTCCTCGGGAACCAACTATTCTTAAACTCAAAAAAAATGGTCTCCCTCACCTTTGGCTCCAGGGCAAAACTAACCCGGCTTACCGAACCACCCACATTCTATACCTTGGACAGAACACCACTTGCGACCTGCACCACATATTGCTATCTCGGCATCTGGCTAGATTAGCACCTTGACTTCTCAGTGCACATAGATGCTCTACACAAAAAACTGCATCCCATGCTTGGTGCTCTCTATCGTAACAAGTATTGCATCCCGCTACCAACCAGACTAGCTATTGTCCAAAAAATGATCCTCCCAATTATTGACTACGGAGATGTCGTCTATGGCGCCACCCCCCACACGTCCTTAGTCAAGCTTGACCACCTATTCCACTCCTTCTGCCAGTTTGCCTTGGATCGTTCTCCCAATACCCACCACTGTGTCCTATACCAGTCCCTTGACCTCCCATCACTCCATAACCGGCGATCGCTGCATGGTGCTAGAATCGCTGCCAAATTCTGGTTGCACACACTCTCCCCCCCTACCTATCTGCATCCCTATCTGCCCTCTCTCCACCTACTTACAATCTCAGGAACATCAACTCCAGGCTCCTGCACATTCCACATAGATCCACCAGATCAGGTCAGGGAGCTTTCAGTTTCAGATTGCCCAAGTTATGGAACTCACTGGCAGCTGACATTAGACACACCACCAGTACCCCCCAACATAATGCCCTTCTCAAATCACATTTCGCGACCAAATGCTCTTGCTTCCCCCATCTCCGAATCTCCTTGGACAAGACCTAGCCTTTCTACTCAGGCACCTGCACAACTCCTATCCATTCTGCCTATTTTATGCTCCAGTCTGGGCCCCATTTTCCTTTTGATATTTGTCACATAGTGCTATTTAAAATACATATTGCTGATCCTATTACTGTTATAAGTTGTATGCCTTACCCACTTTGTAGACACAATCGTTCTCACTATATTATTGTTGTATTTTTACTTATTACTGCACCACTGTCTGTCATAACCTTGTCACATATGTATTGAACTGTTCTCATCTCATTACTTCACCCTTGTAACCCCCCTACCCCAAGGGCGCATCTGGAATCTAGTGGTACTCTGCTCAGTATGCCTTCCTGGTAAATCTCTTAAATAAATAAATAACAGATCCAAAATTGTAAACAAAACAAGGTTGTTTATAAATATATCAGTTCTACTAAACAAGGAAATAGACAAAACAAACAGCGGTATCAATGAATTTTAGAAAAGGTAAGCAATCATAACATGTAGGTTTTTAACTAGAAATAATATGATGAAAAACAGGTTGACAGTGTCCCTTTAAGCCTTTGTCCTGTATACTGCCTATGAAGGCTGCCTATCATTGTAGATTTTGCATTGGCTATCTAATCATTAAGAATTATATTCTCAAGAATTTCTTTCCTGTTATGCTGTTTTAGAATAGGACCATAGGCACAGCCACCTGATTCTCCACAATAAAGGAAAAATGCTAATTGTACAAACAATATAATAGAAAGTCTCTTACATTTTCCATGCAAACCAAATTTTAGAGAAGCAAAAACTTTATTTATCCACATTAATATGTTTAATGTTATACTCATTTTCTTACAGTTTGATGCAAATGTCATTTTCAACAATAAGGAAAATTAAGAAACCATTTGACCTCAATTAAAACTGCATTGAACAATTATTATGTACAAAGAATTGTGGTAAGTCAACTGGAAAGCCATGTAATTGAATTTATCATTTTAATTACCTATTACAGATGTACTGTACAAGTCTGACAATTATGCGTAACATATAATAGTGCAATTAATAAAGTGTATGACATATGATAAATTACAATGAATAAAAGTTACTATCTAGTTATATAAATTGGAAAACATGTATACTTGAGTTGGTGTTCTGAATGTACTGCATAAATACATAGATATAACTACACAAATAAAATGTAATAAAAGTCCAGTTTGGGGAACAATTGGCAGTTTATCAAATAATCATGTAGGGGGTTGGGCAGGTCAGCCTCCCAGTTATCCAGCACTTGTATTCTCAGACACTTCACAGTTCACAAAAGGCTTTATTCAATTTAATCCATGTCTTTGACACATAAAAGAGATCCATATTCCATATTGATACAGAGTTTTAAAAAAAATCAACAGGATAGTCAATCCATTAAATATATCAGGCGGGATTTTAAAAGGCTGGAAATAGCACTTGTATCCATATTTTGGACACATGCTATGTCTGCGCGGATGCCCCCACATGTTTGTGTCCCACTCACAGCCATCTGGATGCATTTACAACATTTCACATAGTTTATGGAAATTTCTGCCACAACTGCAGGACTTATGTTTCCAACACAAGTGCAGAATTCCATCCAGAAGGTTAGACCATCCTTTTTGTGATCTAACTTTGTTGGTGGACTTATACACTTGCACCAGAAAAAACGAGGCAGGGCACTGAAAATCTCACCTCTCAACTCCCAAAACACAGGCTGTGCTGAACCAAAGCAAACTCTGTGCACACTCAAGTACTACAATAATGTGTTGACATTTCGGTGTCCTGTTACTGTACCTTTGCCAGTGGTCTGAGGAAGGAATCAGGTGATATCGAAACATCATGGCTTAGCACAGCTAGGTTTTTGCCACTTGTTTAACACAGATCCAAGTGAGCACTGAATATTTTACTCTTCTTAGTCAATTAAATATGTTGTATCTAAAATGAGCCCAAATAAACAAATCATTCACTTGCTTTACCTTCAAAACCTTGAACTCCATTTATTTAACTTATGGGTAAATTGTTTTGCTTTTTACATGTATTCATTTCATCTCACAGAAACAAATATTATCAACAAGGATGACAAGCTTAACGTGTTTTTCCCTCTTCACCTTCAGATGCAGAATAGCTTGATTGAAGTGCTGAGCTCTGAACATGGAGACCCAGGTTTGATGCCAGCCAGTGCCACTTATTAACTTTGTAACTTTAAACAGGTCACTTTGTACTCAATATGTAGTACTTTGTCTTGATGTAAAATTTTCTGAGTTATTAATAAACTTCCTCTATTTCTTTTAGCCTTTTTGTGCTCACTGAGTGAGTAATGCAACTATCCATTACTTATAAATTGCCTTGGGATACAATGTGTGTGAAAGGGTTTACTTAATGTTGAATTCCTTTTTCTTTTCTTTACTTTGTACATTTTATGTGTTTGATGGGTTGCAAGTTTTTTTCCTTTTGGGAACATAATTCTTTTAAGAAAAATATTTCAACTTTTTCTGTTTCTTAGTTAATAAAATACATTTTGCTATCCAAACATTTAATACAAAATTGAGAGATATTACGTGTACAGCCAAAATGGAAGTCCACTGAGTCATGTGGAACTCAGAGTGTTAAACCATGCTTACTTCTCTTCCTTAAAAATGTATCCCTTTCTCCCATTCTCACCTTATTATTCATTGGTACCTATGAGGTTGCTGGACTCTATGCCAAAAGCAATTGTATGGAGGACCTTCTGCCTCAGTCAGGAGCCACTAACTCTGCTGTCAAACCCCCAGAGGATGGCTAGGCAGAGGCAGAGAGGATGGATCATGGTGGGGTCCAGCAGGGTGGGTGGTGAGAAGTGTGCACACTCATCCACCTTGACCACTGCAGAATTGCTTCACCACACTTGCATGATATGGCAGCTGAGAGGAAGCACCCACTGCGGTGGGAATGGAGAAGGTGGGGGATCCTCAGAACTGAAGGCCTCAGGAAAGGGGAGAGAGAGAGAGAGAGAGAGAGAGAGAGAGAGAAAAGATAGAGAGAGATCCCTTACCTAAGAAGAAGCAGATGCTGGTGGGGGAACCTTTTGTCAGAGAGATAGATTTTGAAGGGGAGGTGGATGGATAGGGAGGTAAAGTGATGAGCAGTGCTTTGGTTAGGAGGGATGGAGAATGTATCCAGAGGATCACTGGGGCAGCAGGAGCTGGAAGAGAACTAGATGCCATTGTCCATCTGGGGATGAATGACCTGGAAAGGGATAAGGTAGGGGTTGTGCAGAGTGACTACAAGGAGCTGGGGAGGGGCCTTAAACAAGTGGCATGAATGGTGGCTTTCTCGGAGGTACAGCCAAGCAGATGCAAGGGTACTGTACCAAGAAGTAGTTGAAGGCATAGTACATGGTGGAGGTCTTCAATTACATTGGGAATGGGTGGCCAGCATGGGAGAATGTGAATTTCTTTAAGGAGATGAGCTGCATCCTTCCAGGAAGGCGAATGCAGTCCTTGGTGGGAGTTTTAAATATTATGAGCATTTAAAATAGTCAGGGGAAAGGCATTAAAACAATGGGATGCAACAATTACCCACCCATGTATGATGGAGCAGCAGGGATGGAGGACACTTCTAGGACAGGGATATATAAAGGCAGGATAGGGGATAAGACAGAAAAAAGGGGGCTTAGACTCAGAAAGCAAGGATAGAGGATTGAAGGAGACAAAGAATGAGGAAGTTAAAAAGGAAAGAGGAAAGTTGGGGAGCTTCTGGAAAAACACAGTCAGGTATGGGAGGGTGAATTAGGGCAGTGGGTGGGGAGGGGAGATCAAGTTTCAATGCAAGAGTCTTGGAAACAAAGTTCCAGACCTGGAAGTCATCATGACATAGGCTGACTTGGATTTAGTGGCCATACTGGTGTCATGGTGCACTGATCACCATTACTGGTACATAGCCATACAAGTATACTCAATGTTCAGGAGAGACAGGGCAGGGAGGAGGGGAGGAGAGGTTGTTTTATATGTGAGGAAGGAAAACCAAGCCCACAGGGGAACAGTGGCACAACAAGGGAAAGGAAGTGCTGGAGGTGCTGTGGGTCACCCTGGAAACAGGTTCCAGGGCTGCGATCTGAGCCAGGGTAGTGTACAGCTCTCCAGCTCAGGGAGAGGAGTTGAATAAAGCACTTGGGGAAGTCATGGAAGGGCAAGAAAAGAAGAGGTGCTTCTAGCTGGTGACTTCATTCTGCTAGACATGGAGTGGAGCCTTCCAAATGCAGCACTGACAGGGAGTAGGGCCATCCTTGACTCCCTACACAGGGCCTTTCTCAAACATCTAATCAAAGAATGCACTATGGATGGGGCAATGCTGGAGCTGGTGCTTACAAACAGGGACAGTGTTACAGATGTCACAGGGGGCTGTCCCTTGGATACCAGTGATCACTGTACAGTGTGTTTTAACACTGACTAGCTAAACAGGGAAATAGATCAGGGGAAGGTAGTTGATGTGCCTATCTGAACTTCAGTAAGGCCTTCGACACTGTGCCATACAGGAGGCTGATAAAGGACCTGAGCAACCAAGGGATGGAATCCAATGGTGACCTGGGTAGAAACTGGTTAATGGATGGGAGACAGAGGGTGGTACTAAATGGCACTCTGTTGAATGATGGAAGTTTCACCAGTGTGGTGCCACAGATACATTGACCTGTCCTCTTCAGTGTCTTTATAGGTGACACTTGCTAGGGAACTAGAAGGGAAGTTATGCCTTTTTGCAGATGATACCAAATTCCGCAATAGGGTGAGCAATTAGGAGGGGGTGGAAAGAAAGTGTAGGGGTCTTTAGAAACTCAAGGAGTGGTCAAAAACATGGCAGTTGGGGTTCAATGCCAAAAAGTGCAAAATCA
This sequence comes from Neoceratodus forsteri, assembly GCA_016271365.2. Taxonomy (NCBI): domain Eukaryota; kingdom Metazoa; phylum Chordata; order Ceratodontiformes; family Ceratodontidae; genus Neoceratodus; species Neoceratodus forsteri. Next base: position 1,632,994,125 of record CM028130.1, on the reverse strand, counting down.
TGCACTTGGGGCATTGGATCCCAGGAGTTGGGTATAGGATGGGGGACGTACTCAGTCACTAAACAGGAAAGAGGCCTTGAGGTTATTATATCTGATGCCCTCAAGGTGGCAGGTCAGTGTGACAAAGTAGAGGGAAGGCTAGTGGGATGCTTGGGCGCATGGGTAGGTGTACCTCCAGAAGGAGGAGTGCGGTGGTATTGTCACTGTATCACTCACTGGTGAGACCCCTCCTGGAGTACTGCATCCAGTTTTGGAGGCAGCACCTGTGAAAGGACATAGATATTGTGGAGGCAATTCAAGGCAGGGAAAGCAAAATGGTGCCGGAGTTGCATGATAAGCCCTATCAGGAAAGACTGAGGAATCTCAACATGTAAACCCTGGAAAACAGGATAATGAAAAGTGACATAATGGAGACCTACAGGTACCTCACTGGGGTGAACAGAGTGCAGAAAGGAGTTTCTTTCAAATTAGAAATGAGAAATGAGAAAGAGCACTAGGACCAGGGGCATGGAATGAAGCTGAATAGAGGAAATTTAAGAGAGCTGTGCGGAAATATTTCTTCATTGAAAGGATGATAGATGCCTGGAACAGACTGCCAGCAGAAGTGGTGGAAAAACAGTGGGGGCTTTGAGCATGTGTGGGATAGACAAAGGGATATATTAGAAAACAGGCAGTGAGGGGGAAGGGTTGCTGAAGTCCAATTAGGGTTTACGGAGACAGGCTAGAACATACGAACATGATGGCAGATGGTGACCATGTGATCCATCTAGTCTCCCTGTTATTTTAGCTACTCCCCCCAAGTATATTCCCTTATTCAATATTCCACTATGTCTGCTCCAAGATATTTTGAACTCCTTAACTGTTCTGGCATCCATGACCTCCTGCTGCAGCCTATTCCACAGCTCCACCACCCTTTCAGAGAAAAAAAAAACTTTACAATGTTGTTGCAAAATCTCCCTCCTGTTAGACATCTGTTCTGGCCTCTAGTACATGCCTCCTTATTTTCTTGGAAAAGGTTCTGATTCTGCACTGTGTTTATACCATTTAGATATGTAAAGGTTTCTATCATCTCCTTTGTTTCTCCCCTGTTCCAGGGAGTGCATGTTTAATGCTTTAACTTCTGTCCCATAGGGTTAGTGGTGGAGGTCCTGAATCATCTTTGTAGCTCTTCTTTCCACAGTTTCCAGATGGTCCATATCCTTTTTAAGGTGGGGTCTCCAGAACTGGACACAGTATTCCAGATGTGGCCTCACCAAGGATCTATAAAGTGGGATTATCACTTTGCACTTCCTGCTTGTGGTCCCTCTTCCGAGGCAACCGAGGATGTTACTGGCTTTCCGTGTTGCCTTCTCACATTGTCTCCCTACCCTTAGGTTATTGGATACCATGACCCCTAGGTTCCGTTCTAGGTTTGTGATGCCTAATTGTTCACCCCTAGATAGTAATTTTTTCCTGGGTTTCCTTTCCCTAGGTGCATGACCTTACACTTCTTGGCACTGAACTTTAACTGCCAAGTTCTGGACCATTCTTCCAGTTTTGTTAGGTCCAATTCCATCGTTATGGTCCCTTTCTGTGTGTCCACCCTGTTGCAGAGCTTGGTGTCATCTGCAAATAGGCATACTTTCCCCTCCAATCCATCTGTGATGTCGCTGATGAATATGTTGAAGAGGATTGGTCCAGGCACTGAACCCTACGGAACCTCACTGGTCACCATCCCCTCTCTTGACAGGGTGTCATTCACTACAGCGTTCTGGGTCCTCCCCTGAAGCCAGTTTCTCACCCAGCTGACAATTTTGTCTCCTACACCTGCATTTCCAAGTTTGTTAATAAGCTTCCTGTGGGGGGCAAAATCAAAGGTCTTACTAAAGTCTAGATATACAACATCTACTGCCCCACCTTGGTGTACTACTTTTGTCACCCAGTCAAAGAATTCTGTCATGTTTGTCTGGCATGACCTACCAGTTGTTAATCCATGCTGATCAGGGTCTAGTCTCCCACTGGTTTTCAGGTATGCCACTATCCTTTCCTTTAGTAGCGATTACATAATTTTCCCCATAATTGAGGTGAGACTGACAGGACAGTAGTCCCCTGCCTCTTCCTTGCTTCCACTTTTGTGTAGGGTAAAACAGTGGCCATTTTCCAGTCCTCTGGTACCTGTCAACTCTCCACTGATTTATTAAAGAGTTTGGCCAATTGAGTGGTGAGTTTCTCCCTAAGCTCTTTCAATGTCTAAGGATGAATTCCATCTGATCCCATAGCTTTGTCTGTCTTCAATTTATTTAATTCTTCTAGGAACCTCTCTTTTGTAAAGGGGCGTGTGTCTGCTTCCTGTATGTGGAGACCTGTAGCTAGTGCTGGACCTTTACCATGCTGTTCTCTTGTAAAAATGGAGCAGAAGTATTCATGTAATACTACTGCTTTCTGTACATCATCCTCCACCTGCTGTCCTTCCTTGTTTCTTAGTCTAACTATTCCCACCCCATGTGTTTCTTTTTTCCAGGATATATCTATAGAAGGTTTTGTTGCCCCTTTTAATTTCTGCAGCAATTTTTTCTTCAGTTTGTACTTTGACTACCCTGATTGTCTTCCTAGCCTCTTTGAGCTTGGTTCTGTATTCTTCTCTATCATGGTCTTTCTATGTTTCATTTTACTGTCTGAATGTTTTTTTTTATTTTTTTTATTTTCAATGCCTCCTCTTTTGTAAACCAGAGAGGTTTTCTCCTTCTTTTGGTTTTACTGATTATCTTTGAGTATTTTGCTGTGGCAGTGTTTAATGACATCTTCAATGCTGTCCATCTCTCCTCGACATCTGCATCTTTTATGTTTTGATACAGGCTTAAAAAGGTGGACTTCATCTTGCTGAAGTTTGCATTTTTAAAGTTGAGGATTTTTAGCCTAGTGTGGCTGGTGACTTCTTGTCTGTTGATGCGAACCATATTGATCTATGATCACTGGAGCCCAAATTGATTCCTACTTTCATGTCAGATATCCTTGTGCTATTTGTTAGCACAAGGTGTAGGATTGCATCTTCCCTTGTTAGTGAATCTATTAGCTGTGTTAGACCCACCACTTGCAGGGCACTGAGGAATTCCTTGCTCTTTTCTGATGAGGCTGTGTAGGAGACCCAGTTCATATCAGGCAGATTGAAGTCTCCTACAAGCAGTAGCTCACCTTTGTCAGCCATCGTAAGGACTGTTTCAAGAAGCTCCTTATCCCTTTCTATTTCTTGTAATGGGAGTCTGTAAACTATTCCCACCCATAATGGGGTTTTATCTCCTGCGCCGAGGGTTACCCATAGGAACTCAATATTATTGCTAGTCCCCTGGATCTCAGTGACATTTATTTCATCCTAGACATAGATTGCCACACCTCTACTTTTTGTGCCTTCTCGGTCCTTCCTAAACAGAGTGTAGCCTGGGACTGCAGCATCCCAGGTGTGGTTCTTTTTGAACCACATCTCTGTCACTGCTACCCAGTCTAGCTGAACCTTGGTCATTACGGCAGTGAGGTCCTGGATTTTATTTGCTAGGCTATGAGCATTAATGTACATTGCATACCATACCTGCTTTTTTCTACTGTCATTTTGTGATATGCTCTCCAAGGCTCAGGTGTTGTGCCACTTTACTAGTGTGGTCTGATCTTTATCCTGTCCTAGTGATATGTTAGTGGGTTCTCTGTCTGGATGATAGATGATGGGGAAGGGGCATTAGCTTTTACATGTGATGTGTGGGGTGCTAATGCCCTCTCCCCTTTTCCAAGCTTGAATGACTATGAAAGACATTGAATTTCTGGCCCAGTGCATGGACTCTTTCCTTTGTAAGGTCTAGGCCATCATATTTAAAGCACTTCCATTCCCAGAAGTCCTTCCACTCCCCTACATAATGATGGCCCTTTGTCCTGCATCAGTCTTTGAGCCAGTTGTTTAGCTCTGTGATTTCCTTTTCTCTTAATTTTTGCCTGCTGTTCCCCTTCTCCCAGACAGGCAGAATTTCAGAGAAGGATGATTTGGATGTAAGGGAAGTCAACCTGTCTCCTATTGTGGTGAGATTTTCTTTGTCTCCTTCACTGAATGACTGGAGAGGTTGTTAGTTCCTAGGTGGACTGGGACATGTATGTTTGTGCCAATGTTGCATGCAATCTTTTCTATGCACTCCTTGTCCCTCCTCGATGATGCCCCGGTAAGCATTGATCTGTAACCCTGGTTTGATTCCTTTGTAGATGAGACTCTACACTGCATATCATAGAGTACCTCAGGATTAGAAGGGATTTTTTCGTAGCCTTTTTCTCCTGTGATACTAATAGGTGTGTGTAATTTATCTCCTTGTGTATGGTTAGGTTCAGTTTTATCAACTGGATTGGTGATTGGTATATGCTGTAGTGGTGCGAATCTGTTGGTTGTGTGTATTGCATTAGTTATTGCTCTTTGCACTTGTGGGGTTTGTTTAGTGACATTAGATGAATGTTTACCCACTGTTTGCCATCTTTCTATACCAGTTTTCCTTTAGGGTAGTGCAGGCAAGTTGTGAAGGCTGTAGTGTGGTGAGGATGGGCATGTGCTGAGCTTGGTCCGGAGGAAGTTAATTTCAGCCCATGCAGTGTGGAACTGAGAATGTAGATCCCTGAATGTCCAGCAGGTTGGACAGTGTCCGATTCTTTGGATATATGCCCTGTGGAAAAGTGTGCTACAGTGGTGACAGTTTATGATATGAGCCACTGCATGAAAAGGGGCTACCACTGGACTGACCAACTTCCAAAGTATGACAAACACAGGAAAATTGCTGCTCTGTAGTGGGTGATGTATTATGTCAGTATGCCCCATGAAAGCTGATAAATAAAAAAAAAATGATGGTAATACATGTTTTGTGTGTCATGGAAGCTTCACTTTTTCTGGACAAAATCCATCATTTTGGTTGGCCATTTTGTGACATTGTAAGGGAGGTTGCACAAAACTATGTTTACTGTGACTGAATTGTGATGTGGCCCTGAATAAACAGTAGTTATACACAGTCTGATTTCCTGGTTTTATTTTAAAAGCAACTACCCTCACCCCCATGGTAGCCCCAAACATTTGGACTTGAATGTAACCGGTTATGTCCGACTATGTTACATTCACATCTCCTCCTTTAAACTTGACAATTATTATTTTCTTATTAAATTTTGCTGTCTGGCAGACTTGTTTAATTTCTTCCAGAACCCGCATTCCTCTCAGAGCTCCTCCCTTTCCCACACAATGCTCATGATATCATGAATTACCACCGATGACCTTCTTATGTCCAAGCACTGGGACATTCATACAAGACTTGGGGGGAATGGGTGAGCATCCTCTCGTACCAGTGTGTTCCGGTGAAGTTGCTAAAAGTGGACTGAACTTGAGGATTCTTTAAAATAAGCATTCTCGCAGTCACAAGCCCCTTTCTTTTCCAGCCAGCATTAGTGGAAGATTTGTTTGTCCCCTGCAGAGCCCCGGTTACATGGTGATCCTTCATCCAGAGAGTTACATGGCGGATTACCTTCATCACCGGGTAAGCCACATGATTCCTTTCTTTCACCATGGCCACTGTATGGGAGCAGGGAAATTTAAGTTTTAGTTTCTTTTTTTTTTTGCTCCTGTTTAGAACTTTGCTTCCTGTTTAGGATGTTCGGCTCCAGTTCAGGATCTTGTTTTTTGGCAGGCTCAGCAATCGGTTAGGGTAGAAAGTACTGTTTGCCCTTTGTGTGGTTGCTGCTTTTGTGAGGGAGGGCCAGTACCCTTTAATAATTTGGTGTATTTGGAGCAGTGAACATTGGGCCAGAAATGCATGCAGTGCAGTATCATCTGTTCACTAAGTGAATGCCCCCAAACCTTTCCATGGCAACATGCACCTGAAGAACCCAGACCCAAAGTAGGGAGTGAGCACAGCCACAGTGACTTGAGTCTTTATGCGTGTCCTGATTTATTTATTTTTCACCCAGATGTAAAGGAGGTGGGGGCCAAAAGTGTGCTTGCTCATGGAGCCAAAAAGTGTGCTTGCTCAGGAAAGCTTAATTCACTCGGTGCACAGTATTATGTGCTTGGTGCCATTTCAACCTGGGGTGCATGGTTAATGTTGATGTCCATGAACACAGCCCACAAAGTGGGCATTTGTTTGGCCAACAGTACGGTATGTTTTGGGGCGTATGGCTTGGACTACAGATTGTTGCAGTTAAATGATGCACATTAAAAATGCTTGGGGGAATTTTCTTCATTGGGCACATGCTCCAGGTCCACAGCCCTGATCTCTGCAAGGCTGCATGGCTTGTGTCAGTCATTTTTGTTTAAAGTCTGAATGGCATGTCAGGTTTCTTGGTGCTTTTTTGGTTTTGGGACCTGATCCAGTGCATAGCTGTCTGATGCCAGGTCTTTGGCAGGGCAAGTGTGTCTTTTGTTGTTGGGACAAGAGGGGACATGCTGCATGTCCTGGGCCTTTGTTTGGAAGCCTGCTGTGGTGTGTTGGCCTCGATCGGACCATTTGGAAACCAAATGGTCTGATTGAGGCCTACACACAACAGCAGGCTTCCAAACAAAGCCACACACCATGTGGCCTGGTGTTTTTGGGATCTGACTCAGTACAAGTTGTAGCAAACATTATGTTTCCACGTGTTTGTGGCTCAGAATGTATGTTAAATTATGCTGCATTTCTTTTGTTGTTTGGGGGTGAATGCAGCATGGCCTGGACCTTTGTATGGAAGCCTGCTGACACCTGTCAGCCTCGATTGGACCATTTGGAATCCTAAAGATTCACTTTTGGGTTCCAAATGGACTGCTGGAGGCCTACACAACACTGCAAACTTCCAAACAAAGACACACGCCATGTGGCCTGATGTTTGTTGATGTTTTCTTTTTGTGGGGGCATTGTTTCTTTGTTCGGAACTAACAAGCTATGCTTGCACTTTTAGAGTTTTATGTCCCCAGTTACATTCATATCCAGATTTTATGTCCCCAGTTACATGCACATCCAGACTTTTATGTCCCCTGTTATATGCACATCTCCAGTTTCATGTCCCTCTTACATGTGCATTTTTTAAAACATTTTTTCTCTAAACATGGAGAGTGATTTATCCCACAGCATAATAAATATTCAGTAGATAAATACCAGCATACAAAAACAAAAAAAAATTTTGATAAGTGAGGCATTTTAAAAAATATCACCAATGTCACAATTTGATTGCCCTTTTTCATGCACTGACTCATATCTATTCTGGTTGAAAGTTGAGTTGGACGAAAATGCAACAGTGTGACAAACTAACCTGTTAAGGGAGGATGGAATAGGTTAGGCAGGAAACATCTGGGCAGGTTGGGTGGGCCAATCAGCGATTTACTGGTGACAAATTCTATACTTCTGTTTCTAAAACATATAATAAATAAATGTTAAAGAAGAGATACTTATGTGCAGTTCTTTACAAAGTTTGCATTTGCAAACTTGGATCGTCAAAATGAAGAGCTTCGGCATTGTTATGATCCTTTTATCTCATTGAATATTAGTTACAAAAACATATTATTACGTACATGGTGTGGTGGAATTCAAGATTTCACATGACTCTACAACCGATTTTAACCATCTTTTTCTAGTTTAACTGACAATATGTTTATTGTACCAGTCTTGCGACAGAGAGTACTGTAAATATCTATGTAAATATATTTGTACTGTATTATCTCAGAATTACTTTCCTTCCAGTTAGGCTCTATAATCAGATGAAATGTCATTAAATCAACCAACATATGGGTGGTGCTAGCTTCCCATTAAGGAGGACGTGTGTGTATTGAGATTCCACTGTGAGTCCGTTGCAGACTTGCAGCCTGATCCATCAAGTAGGCCTGAACAGGTGTGATTTACACGTAGCTGGCCAGATACATTTAATAAATAGCTGGTTTCTTTTGAAACTCAGGTCAGATCATTCAGCGACACAATGGAGATCTTTCAGGAAATAAAGTGGTGACTGTTATTTTCCATATAAAAATAATGATCTCTGAGATGGAAAAACTTGAAAACACAGTTCAAGGACAAAGTGTGAGGGTCTGATTTACTGGACTGGGAGAAGGCAGATTATCTGGAAAACAATTTGTGGAATGGGACAACCACAATCTTTGGACTAACGCAGACCTTGGCAGCATATCTATAGCAGAGCCTTCAGACTTAATCCCTGCAAAGTTCCAGTGGGTTCCAATTTTACATGCACTTTATCTACTTTATGTATTATTTTTAACCAAGAAAGGTAGACAAAATCACTGAATCCCATTCCAGTCACACCAATCCAGCTTGCACATAATTTTCCTTTTTGCTCAAATGAGGGGTACTGTAGGCTACTTATTTCTTTTCTGTCTTGCTTCTTCTCCATCTGCCACCTCCTTCTCCCATTGTCAGACCATCCATTGCAGTGCTCACTTATCCCCAGTCGTTCTTTGAGCATTAGCCCTGCAGAGATCCACACAGCAACCACTCTGTAGGGGCACAAGCTCCCCAACCCACTGCAAAGGGATTGCTGTAATGGCAGAGACTTGATGCCAGCTCTAGCTAGGAGAATTGTTGTGCAGCACTGCCTCCCCAACCCTTTCCTGACTACCTGGACAGCTTCCCAACTCCTCTCCTGGTCCCAGACCACAAGCATGGCAACACAGTAGACTACTGGCTGCCAAGATACTGTAAGCTACCTAAATTTGCCAGCTCACATTATATCTTAGAATTTGAAGGGGATGTGATCTGTTTTTCCCTAGGTCTAAGCTACATGACATCAGAGAAGAGATTTAATGGAATAATGATGAAAACTGTGCCACTGGTTATTTCATTTGCCTTACTCCCTACAGGCCTGCATTTCATTGTAAATAATCATACCTGTTTATTGACCCGAATTAGGTCAGCAGGACTACAGAAAATCTACCAGAACCAAGCTGAAGCAACTGATAGGGAGTCCAGTACTGACTCAATGGGTGCAGAAGATAAAAAAATTGAATGAACACAGACTGTTAAATGAACCTTTGTGATTCTAGATATCTGTGTCTTCTCCTCTCTAATGTGTACACAAGCATTCTGCATGGTGTTGCTACATTTCTAGAAATGTTTTGGCATGATATGCTGCAGACTATGAGTAACATTTTAGTGAGTTAGTGGGGGGAAGGGAATTTTGTTATGTTCTTGTGTACAGAAATGAAACTCATTCTTCCAAAGCTTTTATATTTACCTATGATTGACTGAATAAACACTGGAGTGGAAATATATGTTTTGTATTGCTATGTTTATAAATACAACATTCTATAGCATTCTCTTCATGGAACCAATAATTTTGGAGCTTTCAGTATGTCAGACGTGTGCAGAATGCTAAGCATTAGCTTTTGATCCGCAGTGTCAGAGCTCTGCTCATAGTTCTGTACGTAAGTTGCAATGTGACATTTATAGTCAAAACTGCAAATTATTGGTTTCATAAAGAGAACAACCACTGAATGTTGCACATAAAAGCAAACAATATGCCAGCCCGGTGGTGCTGAGGGTTGAGGAGCTGGATGCCACACCTCATACCATGCCAGTGACCCGGGTTCGAATATGGACTCTGGCTGCCGGGATTCAGCAGGGGAGGGAAGGGACTGAGCATCTAGAGGACTGCTCTCCCTTCCTGGGGAGGGATCCAGGGTTTGCATCACTCCTGGGGGGCTCCTGGTGGTGGCTGGGGGGCAGCAACAGAAACATGCGGCAATGGCAGATGTGAGGGTGGAGCAGCGGCGAACATTGGTGCATCAGTGCCATATACATCATTGCACATCTGCACTCCAAGGGGGCAACCAACAAGGAAAAGATTGCAAGTTGATCAGGGAGGTGATGAGGGCTCCAGGGACAGAACCCACGTCCCCAGTGCCAGACAATCTCTTCTCCAGGCTCCACCTGATGCCAACCAGGACTGACCCTCAAATTACAGAATGGCCACCAGGTAGGTGGGTGGGCCCTCCCCCGGGGGTGATTCAGGGGGCTGGAAGGTCCAGGGTGGGGGATGCCCAGGGAGGACAGGTCTCAGGCAGAGAGCAGAGGCTTAGTCGGGATAGCACCTCTGAGAGATGCCCTGGCCAAATCTGTGCAGTAAGAATAGAATTGAAAAAAAAAGTAAACAATACAATGTTTTACATCTATGTTTCTTCATGTAAAATTAAGTAGGGATCATTTTGCAGTATGGATATCTAATCTAACAGAATATTGCAAACAGCTGCCAATTAGAAACATTTCCTGTCATCTTCATTAAAGTGACCTCCACTTTACTGACATATTTTTCATTTCAAAATGGCGCTGAATGTGTGCTTTGTTTAAACTACAATAGAGATACCTCGTTGGCTCTCCCTTTTTCAACACAACTTAACATATAAATTAATTCAGATGGAGCCAATAAATTAAACAGAAGCCCATGGACATTTGTATAGCCAGCCACCAGATTTCTAAGGTCTACAAAACTGTTACTATAGTCAACTACTGTACTGCATATAGCCGTGGCTCATGAAAGGGAGCAATGACTATAGATTCTAACATACCTGATGCATTACAACTGTAGTATAAATGATTTTGAGCATTTGGGATAAAATAAGCTGAACTTAAGAAGGAATTGCTACAATAACTACTATTAACAAGCAAGTATGGTAAAAAGAACAGTGCTGGACCACTGACATAATGCTACAAATCTTATTAATCTCTGTTTTCTGAAATGGAGTATGGTATTTGGAATATATTTTATAATGCTAATTAGGGTATTAATACATTATAATATGGAGTTTAGGATACAAGTAAGCAATAACTGAGTTTAGTTATATAAGGACGAAAGCACCTAATAACATCAAAGATCTTGACACAATGCTTTAAATCAGAGTTATGAAAGTGATGAAATAGAAATATTTAATAGTTTAAAATATGTAAAAATTTAACAAAAGATTGTTGTATTATTTATTTGTTATTTTTAAGAGTCAACACAAAACATATACTGTAAGACAGCATGAAATGTGTAGGCAGAAACCACATGAATTCACCCTTTATTCAATAATATGAATAAATAAGATTTAATTGGTGTATGCATCTATATTTGTTTTAGAAGCTCTTGAATGTTCAAAGTACTGTACAAGGAGATGCTAAAGTGGTATATAGTATTTACTGAAGACCAAGTATAACCCACTGTTTTATTTCATTTTACTTTCATAAAAAACTAAATTACATAAATAAATGTCTTGCAATTTAGAACTTGTTTGTTCGTAGACTCATGTAACCCCCCCCCCGCAAATGGGGGTTCCCAAAAGTCTTCTAGAAGCTGGCTAGTGTCAGTGGCTCAGTAGGTAGCACACTCGCCTCTGAGGCCGGGAGATCAGAGGGCTGTGGGTTCAGTTCCCACATCTGGCACTTGGGTTAATATCCGAGTACTGACACTGTAATGCAGCATGAGAGAGGTGCTGCTTTTCTGAGGTGCTGTCTTTCAGATGAGATGTTAAACTGAGGTCCCATCTGCCTGGATTGGTGGTAGTTCAGGTGGATGTTAAAGATCCCATGGCACTTATCGAAAAGAGTAGGGGAAGTTTTATTGAACAAGAAACAAAACATCACATAAGAACAATTTCATAACATAATCAATATGGATTAAACATATACATAACAGAAAAATTCTTTATATATATAACCAAACGTTTTAAGACATCAGAACACAGGAAAATGCTTCCATAAATTCGCAACTTTATCATTTGAATAATTCTTAATATCTCTTAGTTTAAGTGCAATTAAATCAGTATCTACATAAGTAATAATTATAGAATGTGCTGTCTGTTGTTGTTGCAAAACAAAATGACAACGAGCCTGCCACAAAAAATATTTTAATAGAGCAAAAAAGGCATTTAATGTGCTCCTATGATACTTATCCCATACTCCTGTATAATCACCTAAAACAAGTGTACTCATATGTCAGGGAACCTAAATGAGGCATGCGCCAATGTAATGCTGCAGTTTTCCAAAAATCTTTACTATCTATACAATCTAGAAAAAAAATGGGATTGACTTTCTTCTATATTAATGCACCTAGGTCTCAAACAATATCTGTCGCTTACAGGTTTGTATTTCAAATTTCCTCTAACTCCCAACCTCCCATGTGCTGAAATCCAAATTATATCCCATGTTTTTGCTGGAATTCTAAAATCTGTTAATTTATATAAGGCATAAGTCATATTTGTTGGGGTACAATTAGGAAATATAAGTTTTACTTTCTGTAAGTCATAAACAATATACTCATAAAAAGTTTTTCTATTTAAGGTGAGTAATTTTTGTAAAGGTATCTTCCATTGATACAACTTTTTTAAGGTGGAAAGGCCATATTTTGGTAAATCATCAGAAATTAATACCTTGGGAGGGAACATAGACCATTTAAAAAAATATTTATGCCAAATTGATTGTACCCAAAAATGCCATGTTAAACAAGCCTCATGCCAAATAAAAGGAAAAGAAGAAAACAAAAAAATAGAATGTAAGAAAACAACAGGATTAAGCATCTGTAACCCCCCCCTTTTGTTTTCAGAAGATACGTAAAATCTCTTTTTACTGGATTGAGCCTGTTACCCCAAAGCATCTGGAAAAAAATACTATATAGTCTAGTTTCAACAGCTATTGGTGGAGGGAAAAGATGACTAAGATAAATAAAAACCGGTAACAAAAGGTTTTTAATAATCATAATCCTCTTTTGTTTTCCAAATTTCCAGTTTTTCCATTGATTTACCTTAGTTTCCCGATCAACAGTTGCTTCTCCCAATTATAAAGTGCCATATTATCAGTCCCAAACCATATCCCTAAGATTTTTGAGGTGAATTTGATAAAGGTATATCAAAACAGTTAGATAAATCAGGGGGGTTTAGACCTAACTGCAATACAAAACTTTTTTTTATTTTAAGAGAAGCTCCAGAAAAATGACCAAAAGAAATAAAAATGTCTAAAGCCTTCTGTAATGATAAAGTGTCTGCCAATAAGACAGTAACATCATCTGCAAAGGCAATGACCTTAATCTTTTCTAAATGTGGAGAGGGTGAAATACCTATGATTGCCTGATCCGAGACAATACGTCTAATGACAGGATCTAAAACAAAAGTATATAAAAGGGGACTTAGGGGACATCCTTGCCTAACACCCCTGCCAATCCTAATTTCTGTACCCATAAAACCATTCACAAGTGGAATAGTGACCGCCTAACTATAAAGTTTAGTTATCCATTGAACAAAAATTTGTGGAATACCATAATGTAATAAAACAAAATAAAGGTAAGAATGACATACAGCATCAAAAGCTTTGGCTTGATCTAATGCTGCCACCAATTCAGAATTTTGAAAACTAGATGCACTGTTTGCAGAAAGATCTCTTATTAAAAAAAGATTATGTTGAATTTTTCTTGTAGGAACAGCACATGTCTGAGAAGGATGTATAAGAACCTCTGCCACTTTTACTAAACGGATATTTAAGATTTTGGTCAAAATCTTATAATCACTGTTCAAAAGACTAATTGGTCTCCAGTTTGTTAGAAGATTTTTATTACCCTTTTTATATATGAAGTTCATAAGAGAATTAGAGAAATCTTTACAAGATACAGCTGTGGATAAAATGGAATTAAACACTAAAGGTAAAAAATAACCCATATACTTTATACAAGTTTTATAAAATTCATTTGGGATTCCATCTAGCCCTGGAGAAGATCCGTTTTTAATTGTTTAATTACCTCTATAACTTCCTGAGTAGTAATAGGTTTAGTTAAAAGTTTTAACATACTTTCTGAAATCTCAGGTAAAGTACTAAAATTCTGTTTTGGAAATGAGTCAGTAGAAGATGTTACGTGAGATGAGAAATACTCTTGTACATGTTGTTGTACAATAGATAACATACCAAGATCAGTAGTAATCACTTCTCTTTTTGAATTATACAGGCCTGACATTAACATGTGTGCTAGGTTTGATTTACAAGCCTGATAAGGATCAGACATAGGGCATTGCTTGGTACCAAATCTGAATTCCAAATCTAAAGACTTTGCTCTATCATATTGAAACAATCTCATCTGTTTTTTTATTTCCAAGATTTGAGAAGTGTAAAGAGAATGGTCTTTAAGAGGGAAAGACATTAATTTATATAACTGATTTCTGTGTAATAAATATTGTATATAATCTGAATCCACCTTATATTTACCCCAACCAAGGAACAGATTTTTAATTTCATATTTTGTCTGTAACCACCAGTCATAAAAGGAGTGAAATAAATCCATGGTAGAAAATTTAGCCGCAAAAAAGAATTCTAATTTGGAAAAATAAACTGGATTATTTAAAAAGGAGGTATTCAATCTCCAACGTTGAATCATGGTGGACAATTTAGGAGGCATATTACTTAAAGAAAGGGTACATATCAAAATAAGGTGATCTGAGAACTCAGTGGGTGTAACCGTACAAGATGTAGAAAAAAGATAATGCAAAATAAAGAACATATCTATGCGAGTAGCAAAGGTATGTCTATAGTAAATTTCTCTGGCCTGTAAATGCATACTTCTATAGACATCCTGAGGGCCAGCATCTCTAATAATATTATTAAGGGCATTTGTATCACAATATATTTTTTTCCAGCAGCTTTACAAAGTTTTACATCTAATGAGCAATTAAATTCCCCTCCCCATACTATGTGTCTTCTAGTGAAAAGAAAAGGTTTGATTTCCTCAAATAATTCTATACAACCTAATTTTGTCTGGGGGCATATATAGTAATAAAATGAAAGTAATAATCTCCTAAAGAGCAATCTAAAATTAAAGCTGTACCTGGCTTGACATCAATTAATTTAGAAATTTTAAAAGCAGGATTCCTAAATAATATACCAATGCCATCTGCTATATCTGTCCCGAAGGTCCAAAAAGAGGGTCCCCAGATCCATTTTTTCTTTAATTGTTCAACCTCAGTAAGAGAAGAAATTCTGGTTTCTTGTAAAAAAATTATATCTAGTTTTAAAGAGCCCAAATACATAAATATAGATATCTGTTTTTGAAATGCTTTTAAGATACACACATTATAAGATGCTAGCCGTAATGAAGTCATATAATCAGTCAAAGAATTCAAGTACCATTTTTTTGACTAACTTTTCTTTTTTTTCCTTTTTTTCCTTTCTTTTCTTTTGCTAATTCTGTGGCCTTACTATCCTCATCTTCTGTGACTAATTCTGATATGTGGGATGTATCAGATTCAAGGTCTGTATCCCTAATTTTATCCTGTAAGGGTAGAAACAAATTATCTGTGGGAAGTGGATTAACAAAAGGCTGTTTTATGGATGCTCTAGTAAGACGCCTGCTTTTAACTGTCTCAAAAGGAGGGGGCATGGTCAATCCAGAACTCTGCTTACCAGATACTGAAGGCCTAAGGATAGGTTTATCTACTGGGATCTGGGATTCCTTAGTTTCTGTTATCCCTTCCTCAGCCTTACTAGCATCAAATGATTTGCTTAAAACTTGAGGAACCGAAACAATAGATGTATTGGGGGAACAATGCTCAAAAGAACCCTTTTTTTTGGTTTGAGCTTTATGTAATAAATCATCCTGGTCCCAACCTTCTGAACAATTGCATCTTGCACAAGGACATTGATGGAAAGCATGTCCTTTTTCATCACATAAATTGCATTGAAATATATTGTTACACATGTCTATTGAATGACCAAACCCTCCACATAAAGGGCATTTTAATAAATCACATATGCTGCTGATATGAGTCCGAGCTCCACATTTATAGCAGGCTCTAGGCTGACCCCCATAAAAACAAACTCCCCTATCCTTACCCAGAAAGAAACTATTAGGAAGGTGCACAATGTCAGAATTGACCTGAAAAAGTTTAACCTTAAATTTCCAACCCCCTGTCCAAATACCTTCTGTATCGAGCAATGCTTCAGGAGGGCCTAAGATATCACATTTCGACTGAAGCCAATGATATATAACGCTTACATTCACCCCTTCATTCCTGAACATAATAGTAACAAAACGAACCTGTGGTCTAGTAAGTGGTATGGCAAAAAAAGGAGATCATAAGGGAGTATTTTTTTGTAAAGCATATTTTTCCCAAAATCTTTCTAGCTGTAAATTGGTTTGAAAACTTACATCAAAAGAGTCTTCCCCTGAAATATGTATTAGTGCATACACTTCTGTAGAAAGAAACCCCATAGAATGTTTCAACAGTTGTTTAAACACATAATATCTATCAGGGTGTTCCTGAAGACCCCCTTTATATCTCAACCTCACTGCATTGCATTGTGGAGCTTGTTCTAATTTATTTTTAAATAGTTCTGACATAGGAAGCTTTTTTACTTGAGCTTGGGAGTCAGCATCCATACTATTTTGCAATTGAGCCCCTGCATGGTTTTTTAAACTACTAGCAATTGCTGCTGTAGAGGTACTTGGCTTAGCAAAAGCCAAAATACTCTCCCCACCCTCAACAACCTTATTACCCTTAATGATAGATTTATTGTGCACAACGTCTGTACCTGAGCTCAGGATTGTGGACTCGGTGGCATGCATAGTTGAGGAGGAAGATGAAGTCCATGATAGGTCCGGAATCCATTGTCCCGACGCAGTCTGTTTCCAGCCCGAGTCTGATAAGGCTGTAGTTTCAGACCAGTCTTTTAAAAAATCGTCCTGGGTTGTCTCTTGAAGTCCAAACTGCTGTCGCATAGCTTGTGATGCTCTTGGTCCGTCGGCTAACTCTGTCCCCAAAGAAACGTTCTCCTGAGCAAGCTGTTCCTTTACGGGATCCATTTTTACTGTGCACTCTGGAATGACGCTAACAGCCGGCGTCAAAATAGGAAGTACCTCGGATGGTGGATAAACTCTTTTAAGTTGGCAACTCTCCATTGCTGGAATATCACCAGCCAACTCCGGAAGAACAGGGTTTATCGCCGGTGCTGTTTCCAGTGGTAAAACGCTCATGGGTAAGCCCAAAATATCCTCCGAACTAATGTTCTGTGCTATTGCAGATACCGTACTCTCTCCGACCTCCATCTCGGCGCAATGCTGCAAACCTTCTGCCATAATGCAGAGTGATGTCAGAAGGATCCCTACCGGCCACTAATCGGTAGCCAGTAGGGGAATTTCCCCGGTGTCCTGGCTAAATTTCCCTCATTCACTAAAAATACCACCAACAGCTTAATCTGGTTCAAGGTCAGTTGGCATTCATCTGTATCCCCTTCCCCTGGGTCGTGCCTGAAAATAGGCAGGATTTGTCTAGTGCACTTACCCGGTCAACAAAAGCTAAATAAAAAATAAATAAGTGCTCCCAGCCTAAATGGTGTTCGGCATATAAGCCGCTTAACTGTGAGTGCTTTTAGAGCCTCTGGTACTGTCTCTTTAAGAGCTGCCTGCTCGCAGACTAAATTAGTTTGAATGGGGGGAATGTGTATTTAATGCTCGAATCCCACCTGAGCTGCTGTCTGATCGCTCAGTTTCTGCAGTCGCTAAAAGCGCAGAGAGAGCCCACCTGAAAGATGTAACTGTTTGCCTGAAATCATTTAGAGCATTAGTAATATTGCAGTTTGTTTAACCTGCCTTTATTGCAGCTGGGACTCTGTGTGTGTAGCCCATCCAGTTTGGACCTGAACTTCTGATCTGGGCCAATTGGGTTAGGGGAGCCCTAAAATGGAGACTGCATGAGCCAACCAGAACTTGGACTCTCACCTGGAGCCTGCTTAAAGGAGTAATGTATGGCAGGTGCTTCTGGGAGCTGTAGTTGGACCTTGGTGTCTTTTTGCACCAACAGAGGGAGCCCTGCAATGATTGACAGCTGAATCCACCAACCGAACTTGTGTGGAGCCTAAGGGAAATGCCCTGAACTGTTTCTGGAGAGCCAGATGTGAGTTGACTGTGAAAGGAGTAGGATCTCAGTTCTGCTGTGGCATACAGTTCACGTGGTAAGCATGTGTAAGGTCCTGAAGCCAGCCTGTAGCCATTAGCAAGTGCTCATCGGACTAAATCCGAGTTGTGGAGAAAAGGAAAAGGTGTGCAGAACCAGGCTAGCCATAGAAGACCGAAGATTTGCAGAAGGGTGATCAGCCTGTCAGGGACTCTGATGCTGTGTGTGCTGTCGGGTCTTGCAGTGTTTGCAATCAGGATCAAGAAGCAGCTACCTGGTATAGTAGCTTCCTTCAAATATAAATGTGTCTAGTGCTTGTAGGGGATCACAATTCCCTTTCCTCTTTTACTGTGAGTTGTGAGCTGAAGCTGGAAGCTGAACTCAAATCCAATCGGACTGAATCCATCTGCTATCCAAATCAGTTGGGCCCTGTCATGAGGGTCTCATCTCCTGGCCCTGCTCATCCTGGCCATCCAGAGCAACCTCCTCAATTCAGCTCTCGGCTTGAGGTTTGTGAGTACAAATTGGGGAACTCCCTGCACCTTTCATTTAATCAAAGTATGTCAACTGATTGCTTTGCGTTCTTCTTTTTGTGGACTGAGCCAAGTGCAGGCTCTGGATTACAATTTGTTTTTGCATATATTTTCTTCCTATAGCGCCCCATCCAGCTGTACCAGCCAGCCAATCCTGGGCAACTGACCTGGCTAGCTCCCCACCATCCTGGGTACCTAGAGTGTGACTTTTTGGACCCTATATGCATGTACAGTACTGTGATTTGAACCTTACTAAACCAAATCAACCTGATTGCCCCTTCCCATGTTACTGCCCCCTAAATAAATCAGATTTATTGTTATTGAACTATATACTGTCTGTGGTGTCAGTACATATCGAACCAGTATTGCATTGTGTTGTGTATGTGCATTAACCTTGTTTTACAGGGGTCCTCAGAGATGTGCTGCAGAATCAGTTCTGAGGGTAAGTGGTTTTGTATGTGTAAAAAGTGTGCATATGTGTGGTATTGGGACGGTAACTCCCATGTACTGTGTGGGCCACTAGTGGGAACAAAGGGGAGGTCACAGTGTTCCAGAGGGCTGTGACCGAGTTAGCTTAACCACTACCAACCCTGACCTCTGGGTGGAGGCACCCATCACTGGACCTAGGCCTCTTAACCTCTCACTAGCCATACAGGCAGGGGTGGTAGCCCTTGGGATAGCACCTCCTAGGGGTTACACTTATAAAAAAAAAACAAGATGAGTAGAGTTTTTGGAAGCAACAACATATACTCAGGTGAATGGAGTTAATGGTCAGGATTCTCAAAGGGATGTGCCCAGTGCATCCCAACTTGCGCACTGGCGCGATTCTGAAGGGGGACTGATGTACTGGCACATCATCGATGTGCCGGCGCATTGCAGATGTGCCGCATACCACCCATAATGATATGTGGCACATCTCGAGGGATTGTGCAGAGGGCATGCCCATGCATATGATGTGCAGCCCCATTCACAGCCCACCTCAGAGGCACATCTCTGGAGCAAGTCTGGGGATGTGCCGCCCAAAAGATAAGTGTACAACAAGTAGACGTAAGTGGGTGTCCACCCACAAGCAGGCTGCAGTACTGCAGATGGCAGCACAGCAGCCTGGTCACCCTGGCAGTACAGCCCCCCCACCCTGCCTGTATCAGTGATCCTGAAAAATACAGCCCCATAAAGATCCCTGGTGGTATAGTGTGCCCCCTACCCTGCCCGTAGCACTGATCCCTTGAAAAACTCCACCAATATGTTCCCTGGTGGTGTAGTGGTACCCCCACCCTGCCCATAGCACTGATCCTTTGAAAAACTCCACTGATATGTTCCCTGGTGGTACAGTGGTACCCCCCTCCCTGCCACGTGCTTTAGATCACTTGAAGAACTCCAATGATATATGTTTCCTGGTGGTATAGTGGTACCTCCTCCCATCCCCAGACCAACGCATTGTGATACATGAAATCCAGTATAACCTGGTGTTCAGTGGTCCCCCACCCCTCCCACCCACTCAGGCACCCGAGCCTGCTCCCCCATCCCAGCATGGGTGAAGGCCAGCAGGCAGCTCAACCCACCCGCACACAGCCATAGCTGCCCACCGACTGTGCTGTTCATGAATGACAGAGTATTGTACATCTGTTTGCACGTTGGTAGACCTTGTTGACCAGTGGTCTTGCAGCATGTCCTGTTAACTGTCATTCATAACTTTGTGAATGACAGAGTTGTGAATGACAGTGTACAGTACATGCTGCAAGCCCATTGGCTGACAAGGTGTACCAGTGCACAAACAGATGTACAATATGCTGTCATTCATGGACAGCACAGTTGGCAGACAGCCATGATGGTGTGCAGGTGGGTTGAGCTGCCAGTCAGCCTTCTACCCATGCTGGGACAGGGGAGCAGAGTGGGATGGGGTTGCATGAATGGGGGCGGTGTGTGTGGGGACCACTGGACCACCAGGGTTATGTCCGACATCAGGTATCATAATGTGGTCATTCCTGGGGTAGGAGGGGATACTGCTATACAACCAAGAAACATATCAGTGGAGTTTTTCAAGAGATCAGTGCTACAGGCAGGGTGGGGGTACCACTATACTACCAGGGAACATATCGGTGGAGTTTTTCAAAGGATTGGTGCTACTAGCAGAGGGGCACTGAACTACCGGGGGCATTTGGTTGTGGCTGTACTGCCACCCAGGTAGGGCACCAGGTGCATTCCGCTGGGTCCATCCTTGCATTACTTATGCAAATAGCACCATAATGACATGCAAATAGCCCCATTATGCCTTGCATCCCTAATGGCCCCATTTGCATGTTACCAGCTCGGAATGACTATGTTGGGCGCAGTGCGTCATGAGATGCACTGCCCAATTGGAATCACAGTCTGACTAGGGGGTTGTGCCAGTGCATCACAGGCAGGGCACAAATGTGGTATTCACAGAGGGGATGTGCCAGGGGTATCCCACGGTGCATCTTCTGTGAATACCACAGATGGTGCTTGGCACATCTAATTTGCACCAGGGCATCCGAGATTTGCCGAGTGCATGTCCTTTGTGAATCCTGCCCTTGATTTTTTTGTTTATTTAAAACAACAGTCAGTTGATGATCCTTTGCTTTTTTGAATGGAATAACTTAATAAAAGTTACAGTGTGTTAAGCTTGATTATAGATCTGAAAACTCCCTGAGGGAGTTATCAAAAGCCAAAGAAGTGTTGGAGGTTTTTGGTTTTCAGATCTGAAAGAAAGAATTGAATGAAATGAATTTTTTTTGAGTTGAGTACAGTCCCAGAGATTTTTTTTGATTATAGTGTAGCTATGACTCTAGTTATCTAACCTTATGTATATGGTATGCAACCCACAGTGACATCAAATCAGGAGGCATTATCAAATGTTAGATTTAATTTTCTGTGGATTAAATTGTTCGTGTTATCCCTGTTAATGGACTACTGAATGGGGTTTCTAAAAATTAATAAACAGAAAGCTAGAAACCCAATCAGTTGGCTCTAACTATTGTACCAGGTTTGCATCTTTAACTTTGAGCCTAAAAGAAGTTGTAAAATTCAGCCACCCATATCTCAACTATGTAGGGTAAGGCATGTGTCCTAACAGTGACTATAGTTTTACACCTCTATTAAGAAACTGTAATGTAAGTAATGCATACTGTTAAGGTGTCAGTCCTGTAATACTACCAAGCTTGCCATGCATGTAAGGGGGTTGGCAGTCTATGTTAACTTGCAGTGTATTCAACTACAGAACTGCTCCAGTTGGGTATTCTTACATATTTTAATGAAAAATTGAAGCAAACTGAACAACTGTTATGGCATCTGGGAATGATGAATTTATAAAATGTTTAGTTGTGTAGTTTTGTAAGTATTAGCTGAAAAAGAATGGGCAGAGGTATCTGACTAATAGTACTATAGAAAGTTACATCACCCAGGCAAAAAAGTAACCCATGACTTCTCGTGTACTTACCCACTGTTGCTCACCTTATCTTTCTTTTGAGAAATACTTTTCCACCTTTATCCTACACTGCATGCCACATGTGAATTAAATAGTTCTGTATCATCTGGCTGTCGATCTGTCTATGGTTTCAGTACAACTTGTTTTCAAATGGAGTCTATAAATGATGATAATGGCAGCCTTTTTGCCCCAAGTAGAAATCAATGTATAATTACTTTTGTGCTGACACTAGAGGTAATTTATTATGCCATTTCATTTTTAAGGAATTACTTGATGTGTCTCCCAAAAGACATTTTATGTTATTCACGTTTAATCCTTTCAATTATGAGGTATGTGAGAAATGTGTAGTGTAGCCCGTTTAAGCAATAATGCCTGACAGGGTGTGTGTCATGCTGGGATAACGTCATGCCTCAGGTGGTTGGGCACGAGGCCGCAGGCTGAGTGTGTCCACTGACTGAGGCGTGACGTTATCCCAAACGACACACACCCTGGAGGATATTATTGCTATTATACAATGGCTTGTTGTTATACAGAATAAAACAAATAATGTTAAAGATGTTTTTGTGTGGAAAAATATTTTTGTTTTTTAAGAAGATGAAACAATCAAGCAGAAACAAATCAAGCAAACAATCATCTCCAGGTTCACAGTGAGGCTGTGACTAGACCCATGATGTTGTGCTAGGATAACAGCACGGGTCCAGCCCAAGACTGACCAATCAGAGTCCAGGATTTTTTCTTGCCATTGTATAATGCATGTTATTCTAGTCTACTTTAGTGCCATGCATGCAAAAGGAAATCAACAATATTACAAGTGCAGGTAGAAACTGTAATCTGTATACGGATATATGATAGTGTTATACTGTCACAACATTCTGTTCCTTTCTAAAGGCTTACCACAGATGAGTATATTCGTGTTTCTGTGACCTATCAAGAGTTTCCTGCTAATGGATCTCCCTGACAAAAAAACATGTTAGACCCGACTTTTAAACTGAATTTCATAAGCCCCAGCAGAGTTATGTGGTTAGCTCAATCAATAGGCTTACATTTTTATCTCAACCTCTTGAAACCAGCTAAGCTCATACAACTGTAAGTTAAAGGGGATTGTAAAGCTGAAATACCAGTAGCATCATTGGCCCTAAATTGCATAACAGTCATCCGGTATAGACTTTCCATTGACTCCATTCCTCTAAACTGGAATTATAATCTGCCTGGAGTTTATTTTGATTTAACTACTGTGTTAGAGATGTGAAAAGTGCTTAAGAGTTAAGCCCCTTGCAAGGCCTAACAAAGTTTACTTCCTTTAAGTTACTCAGTTGAATACGTCAAAAAAGTAAAGCATAGTGTGCAGCTGTCCACTTGAATAAAGGCAGTGCTCAATACAGAAGGGATTACAGTAAACGGTCAGAAACTGAGGAATACGACATTGTGAGCTGAATAAAACTTGTCAGGCATGTCCATGCATCTCTGTATATCCCTTTACATTTCAATCATTTAAATCTCTCAGAGATGCAACTAAATGAATGAATAAAATAAAAAGATACGAGGGGGCAACAGAAACTGCTTTGAAATTGCTTTACAAAATAACCAACATTTGTTTCTGTTGTCTTGACAGACATCTGATGATGAGCCAAAGATTCACTGGTTCTAAAATGGTCCTTATGAGTGAACACAGTCAGATCTAAACACTGCATCACTAGACATCTGGCCAAATAAGCACATTTTTTTGCATCTTCACTGTCCCAGTGATTTGACAGAGTTCATTAAACCTCTGGCAGATGCACTAGGTCATACACTGGTGAATGGAACTCTGCGCTAATACTTATATAGCTCACAGAGAATCTCAACATTTGCACTGTATGTCAGTCATAAAATGAAGCCTGATATAACTTTTAAAGTTTATTTAAATGCTATCATTTTACTATTGAAGAATTGTAGAGCTAGTGGAGCCGAAACAGGCAGACGGGAAAATAATACAAATTTTAAGAAGTAGACAATTGTAACTTTTTATTTCTGAAGTAATTTTCTTTTTCCTTTTGCTCATCAGAAAGTCTCCTATGTGATAATATCGTGCTGGATGTGAGGAACAGTGTTTAGCCTGGCAGCTGACATGTCTAGCTCTGTTGCCCCGCACTACACCATCAGCATTGTGATCTCACTAACAGTGACATCACAGGTGAATGACCTTTCAGTCACTGAATTGTTGTTCCTGAGCAACAGTAATGTCATAGTCAGTGAGGTCACAATGCTGATGATGTAGTGGGGGGCAGTAGAGCTAGATATGTCAGCTGGCAGACTGAGTGTTGTTCCACACATCACACCTACTAACATCAGGTAAACAATCTTCTACTTAAACAAAGGGAAAATAAAAAGTACCTCAGATATAAAAGGTAATGGTTGGCTGCTTCTAAATTCTAATATTAGTTTTGGGCAGTGCACTAGCTCTTTAAATGATACTGCAATGGACATATGATCTCTGATATGTTGGTATGGAGTAGTACTTATGTAACATGCCTTTGGCTTATTTTGCATTACGTTCAACCAGTAAGGGGTGCCATGGGCGAACACTTATGGCTAAAAGAAATGGAAGTTCTCAGGTACTGTAAGCAGCCAAAAGTTCAGGAGAATGACACTGCAGGACCCTCTTCAACTCACAGAAATGTTGTATCCCTTGGCATGTCAGAGAGGAAAACACCCCTGTGGGGGAAACAGCTGACAACCCAAGGCATCAGATATGCCTTCCCTAAAGGATCCATGAGCAATAAGCATCTAAGTAACCTGACAGTGTAAGAGGAATCCAGGATTCTGGAGGCATGATGAGAGAAAATAGTACTGCTGAAGCTGATGGAGTTGGATTTTATTCTGGTTGCAGTTGAGTTAATTTGATCAAGTGTAGCAGACGAATGGACAAAGGGTTATGTAAGACTACGATTGCTGGAGTACAGATGCTATGGACCCAGGTCATGATGCTTTGGTTCTTTTTTGAAAAGAATGGAGTAAGGTTCATATTCTTCTGTAGTTACTCTATATTGAAGTGCTGCTTGTAAATCACGTGTTCAGGTTTGCCAGTTGCGTGACTTCAGCAGAGGATGATGAGCTCAGCAACCTGGTGTTATCCACCTGGTAATGGGAAGGTTAGATTGTAGATCATAGAGGAAGCAGTGAAGTGCTATCCCGCAGGTGTTAGTGGCATCTGGTGATCCAACTGATGCAATAAAGGTGTCTCCCATGAAGGTAGAAGGAGGCTGTAGCTGGTGAGGAAGACTTGTAGCTCTTGGTTTATGGTTGACATGTTACTGAAGCCAAAAAAGCAAATCTCATACAAACATACAAAAAGAGCCAGCAGAAGAAGACCACCTGGTATATTGCATATGCTTGTAGTGATGCAGGGTTCTGGACTTACACTTACACTTACACCGCTAACCCTGCCCCCCCAATTGCCCTTCCCCCTTTTCCTTGGTTGCAAGGATTCCCTCTGTGTTTGTCCCAGGCCCTCTTAAATGCCCCCACCATCATTGCCGATACTGCCTCCTCTGGCAGCTCATTCCAGGTGGTCATCACCCTCTCCATATAGAAATGTTTCCATACATCTCTTCTGAATCTTCCCACCATCAATTTTAGGTTATTCCCCCTAGTGGTGTTGTTTTCACTCATTTTAAAGAGACCCACATTTTGCAGTCATAGAAATATAGAAACATCGAATTTGACGGCAGATAAGGACCGCTTGGCCCACCTAGTCTGCCCATTTCCCTACCTGATGGATAAGCTGCAGATTCTAGTTAATCAACAGCTTACTTCTTCCTACCCCCCACTAGAATTGCCTTATGCCTGTCCCATGCATTCTTGAATTCTCCCACTGTTCCTGACTCCACAACCTCCTTAGGAAGGCAGTTCCATGCATCCATAACTCTCTCTGTGAAAAATTACTTTCTAACATTACCTCTGAGCCGTCCCCCCTCTATCTTCAAATTGTGCCCCCTTGTTCTTGCATATCTCTTCTTCTGAAACATACTACCCTCTTGTACCTTGTTAATTCCCTAGAGAGACTTGAAAGTTTCTATCATGTCCCCCCTCTCCCTCCTTTCCTCAAGGGTATACATATTAAGCTGCTTTAGTCTCTCCTCGTATGTCTTCTGGTGCAGACCTTGCACCATTTTGGTTGCCCTCCTCTGAACAGCCTCCACTCTGTCTATGTCTTTGCGGAGATGGGGTCTCCAGAATTTGCATGCAGTACTCCAGATGGGGTCTCACTAACTGTCTGTAGAGAGGGATAACAACTTCCTGTTTTCTACAGTTGATGCCTCTCCCTATGCATCCCAGTATCCCCCCAGCCCTCCTTACTGCCTCCATTAATTGCCTTCATATACTTGAAAGTCTCTATCATATCCCCCACTGCCTCCTCTCCTCCAGGAAGTACATCCCCAGGGCTCATAGACTCTCTACATAGGTCCTATCCTGTAGCCCTTCTATTACCTTGGTTGCTCACCTCTGGACCCCTTTCAGCATGCTAATATCCTTCTTAAGATATGGATGCCAGTACCTCGACCCATATTCTAAATGTGGTCTCACCAATGTCCTGTACCGTGGTAAAATGACCTTGCTCCACCTGCTACTAAATCCCCTTGCAATACATCTTAGCATCCTGTTAACCTTCGCCACTGCCTTCTTTCACTGGGAGGTGTGTTTCAGGGCACTTGTAGTCACCAATCGTAGATTATTTTCCTCTTCAGAAACATTTACCTGAACCTTTCCTATGTGATACTCTGCCCTAGGGTTCTTGGTCCCTATGTGCATCACTTTGCACTTTTTGGCATTGAAACCAAGTTGCTAGATTCCTGACCATTTCTCCAGTCTGGCAAGATCCTCCTCAGGTTCTGTATCCCCTCCTTGGTGTCCACCCTCCCACAGAGTTTGATGTCATCTGCAAACAGGCATATTTTTCCTTTAATGCCTTCCCCTGATGCTATTTATGAAGGCATTGAACAACACTGGCCCCAACACCAATCGCTGCGAGACTCTGCTGGTGACCTCCTTGGTGCTGGAGAATTTGCCCACAACCAGTACACTCTGGGTTCTACCCTTCAACCAATTTTCAGTCCATCTTACCATATTCTCCCCCACCCTTGGTCCCTCAGTTTCATTATCAACATTCTGTGTGGCACCGAGTTGAAGGCCTTGCTAAAGTCCAGGTATATGATGTCCATCACCTGGACTTCGTCCACTGCCTTCATGACCCAATTGAAAAACTCAGTCAGGTTCTTTTGACACAATCTGCCTGCCACAAACCCTGCTGTCTATCATCCTGCAGACCATTCTCCTCAATGTATTTCACTATCCCCACATTTAGTATGGTCTCCATGAGTTTACATACTATCGATGTCAGGCTTACTGGCCTATAGTTCCCTGGGTCATTCTTGGTTTCTCTCTT
The DNA here is from genome assembly GCA_016271365.2 of Neoceratodus forsteri. Classification (NCBI taxonomy): domain Eukaryota; kingdom Metazoa; phylum Chordata; order Ceratodontiformes; family Ceratodontidae; genus Neoceratodus; species Neoceratodus forsteri. The sequence goes on along the minus strand of CM028130.1, from coordinate 1,632,966,859 downwards.
GTGAAGTGGTATCGCATGTGCAGTTCTCCACTCCTGAAGCACCATACCAGACTCCAGAGATCAACTAAAGAGAATGGCCAGCAGCCCCACCAGATCATCTGCCAACTCTTTCAGCACCCTAGGGTGTATTTCATCTGGTCATGGGGATTTGTCCACCCTCAGAACCATCAGCCCCTCTCTCACTCTCAATCCCAATTACACATACTGCTCCCCCTCCCAGTTACCTCCCTCCTTCTCCCTATATGCAGCACCGGTCCATCCTTTTCCTTTGTAAAGACAGAGCAGAAGTATTAATTTATTACCTCTGCCTTGCTCCCACCTTCCTCTACCCAACCATCTCCCTTCTTCAGCCTAACAATGCTGTCCTTCTTGTCCCTTCTTTGACTTACGTAGTGAAAGAAGGCCTTTTCTCTATTCTTTAGTCCCTCTGCCTTTTTGAGCTCTTACTGTACCTTTGCCTGCTGCACCCATCTTGCCACATTAGCTAGCTCCGGTATTCTTCTTCATCCTCTTCCTTTGCTGTTCTTTTGAATTTTCTATAGGCTGCCCTCTTTCCCCTTATGACTCTGGCAACCTTCCCATTGAACCAGTTTGGTAGTCTAGCTTTTGATTTCCTTCCTCCTCAATTTGATACAGCTGCTTATGGCCATCTGAATGCCTCCCCAATGATGTCTCATAATTGGTCCACCCTCATTCCCTCTTCCGTGCTCTCCAGGTTTTCCCTTAACACTTCTCTCATCTTTTTAAAATTTGCCCTCTTGAAGTCCAGTGCTCTGGTTTTGGTGGGGATGTCATCCTTGCCCATGTCCAAAGTAAACCGCACTGTACTGTGGTCACTTCTGTGTGGTGGTTCCCTGACTTCTATCTCCTGTGCGTTCTCCCCATTGGTGAGCACTAGGTCCAGGATTGCCCCTCCCTGGTATCATTAGTGACACACTGAGTCATGAAGCCATCCTGGATTACATTTAGGATTTCCTGACTTCTGGCGCAGGATGTGGTAGGAGTAGCCCAGTCCACATGAGGCAGGTTAAAATCCCCTACCACTACCATCTCCCTCTTCCCTGCTGCATTCCTCAACTGGGAACATAGCTTCCTGTACTTGTCCTTAGTCTGGTTAGATGATCTGTTCACTGCCCCTATCTTGATCTTTCTTCCTCTGCCAGTTTTTAGCTGAAGCCACAATGTTTCTATGTTCATCTTTTCATTTTCTACTCCCTTATGCAAATTATTCCCTCCTTGATGTATGCTACCACCTCCCTCCTTTACCTACCTCTCTGTCCCTTCTGTATAGCTTGTAACTTGGGATTGAGAGATCCCATTCATGGTGTGCTGTAGCCCAAGTCTTGGAGACTGTCGCTATATCCACCTTATCCTCCAGTAAGAGAGCATGCATTTCTGCTACCTTGTTTCCGAGACTGCGGGCATTCAGCGACACCACCCTCTACTTTGTTCTTGTGATATCTTGTCTCCTCTGTTTAATAACCTTGTCCTGGGCTGCCCTCCTCCCCTCCTCCTCCCTCCCTCTTCTTAGCTGCCCCCTCTCTCTCCTTCCCTTTTGTTATTACTGCCTTTATGGGAGGAAGATCCACCAACCTCCCCTTTTTGTTTTGTGTGGAGCCTCTGACCCCCTCCCCCCCTAGCAGTTTAAGCCAAGTTCCTTTCCCATATATTCCCCAGACTGGCCATCAGTATTCTTCTTCCCTCCCAACTAAGGTGCAGACTGTCTGGGCAATAAAGCCCCTTATTTGAACACGTGTTCCCCCACTCCCCATAAGACTGTACCCGTCCTCTTTGCACCAAGCACCCAGCTACTCACTGAAATCTGCTATTCTCCTTTTCCTAACTGTGCTGGTCCTGGGGACTGGAATTACTTCTGAAAAGGCCGGCGAGTTCACAGACCCCCTGCATGATCCTGCTAATTCCTTGAATCTGTTCCGTGCCCCCCTCACCTGCTAGATTGTTGGTCCCAAGGTGTACTCTCAAGTCAGGCTTCCCTCCTGTCTCCCCTACCACCTCCTTGATCTTAAGTGTTGCTCTCCCCGCCTCCATTTTCAGCATGCCAGCTACCAGCATACTGTTCCATTGGTCCCCCTTTCTCCCCCACGGTGCACCTTTTATCACCGACTCCACAAAGACCACTACCTTTCTGCTGTTTGTGTATATATATATGTATATATACCCTGATCTAACTCTACCTGAGCTGTGCCCCCCCAGCCTTCCTTGTCCTTTGCTGGAGTCTTCCTGTGCATACCAGCAACTCACCCTCCTCTTGCCCCTTCACTCCTATTTGATCTCCTCTCTCCATGGTTCTCCATCCTTGCTCCTAATAGGCCTTCCCCTTTCACTTCTCTAACTCCCTCCTTGTTCTCCTCTCCCTTGTGGCATTTCCCACCCCACCCTCTTGAGCTACTCCCCTCCCTCTTCCCCTCCCCCTTGGCTTCCATTCCTTGTTTGACCTTCTGAGATGCTCCCTTCTCTGGACCCCCCATCTCAAACCTCTGTTCTTGTGGTTGGTTACCTGACCCTTTTCCCCTCCAGTAGGCTCTTGGTTCCTTTACCTCTGCCAGTACTGTATAGCTATTAGATGTAGGTATCTCATACAGAGACTTATTCCCTGTTCTCCTAATCCTTCTTAAAGTAGAACCTCATATTCCCCTGTTCCTTACCTTCCGCCATTCCTCCCCCTTGGTTCTGCCAGTACCATACATTCCCTGATGATGATATGCTCTTGACCCCTGTGTAATTCCATTATTACCTGTTTCGTGCCTGTTACCACTGTGCCCTGAAGCAGCTACTGCTTGCCTTATCAGCCGCTGCTGATCCTCTCTGCTTCCCTATCTGCTGCGTTCCAGCTCCCATCTGAGTCTTGCTCCAGACTACTGGAAACTGGGCATCCCTCTACCTTACATAATATCACCATAAGACTGCGGCCCCACATCCATTACAGCTCATAATCCTCAGCTGACTTGTCTAGTTTGCACTCCAGTTTCCCTCCACCTCGCCCCCTCCCATCTATTCTGCTGTTTGCAACAATTTCTATCCCCCCCATATTTTCTGTATATGGCCTATCCCAACCTAACTATATGGTGATGCTTCTCTCACCTGAATTTTCTAACCTAGGGTTATCCTAGACTGGGTTTAGCTGCTTCCCCTTGCGTTTACCTTGGAGGGTACCCTGCTTAATTCCCTACTTCTTGATTACATTTGATGGGATTCCCCCCAAGTTAGGATCTATGACTCCTTCACCTTGCTGGATATTGATTATCTCTGAAGACTCTGTTACTAAATCTTAGTTGGTGATAATCCCCCTGTGATGCTCTTACCCCTGCTGTTCTGTGCAGCATTGCCTGCAGCCTGCAGTCCTCCTGCAGATGCTCCACTGATCCCCAGATGCCATCTAGTCAGATGCCACACTTCTGCAGCATGGCACCCATGCCTCAGGGTCACTCCAGCAAGTGGTTGCTAGGCCTTCTGGGTATTGTAGATGGACCCCAGCCACCCTATAAGCTGGTCTGGGGTACCTGGTCCCAAGCATCTGGCCCCTAAGCAGTTCCTCCCTCACTCTCCCACTGTCAGCATCCTCCCACCTCCCTGAGTCTCAAGAAATCCTTTCTTTGTTTTTAAAACATGCCCCCAAGTTAATCCAGCAGAGAAATCAGTACAGCCACCAAAGCAGAAGAAAACAAGTTAAATTCACTTCCCCAGAGCAGGTTACCACCTCCACTCCTCTTTGCTTCAGAACACCATCTAAGACTACAAAAATGGTGCCTGTTAAGGACACAGACCCCAGCTACCCTATAGGTTGGTCTGGGCCACGTGGCTCCTGGCATCCGGCCTCTAAGCAGTCCATCTCTCACCCTCCCACTGTCGGTGTCTTCTCACCTCCCCGAGTTCTGAGAAATCCTTTCTTTGTTTTTAAAACATTAATACATTATAAATTCTCTATAGGTTATGGCAGTGTACTTTGGACCGTCATAACTAAAAGAGAGCCAAATCAGTGAACTAAGGCTAAATAGTATAACTATAAAAAAAGTGTTTAAAATAAAAAGAAAAATAGGCTGTCTTTTTTTCACAACAGCTATGTCACTTGCTAAGCATCCATCTACTCACAGATAGTAGGAAGTAGATGGGAATCTCATAAGGGACTGTATGAAAATCATGACAAAGCACCTTGAGATCCATCCTGCTACCTGTTGGTGGTGAGCACTGCCAGCAGTATGAAGCCATAAGAGGTGAAGTGTACTATGTCCTTGATGGGCTGAGCAGAAGTGTGGCTGGACAGATGGAGGACTGATGCCTATTGTTGTTGGTGGGAATTTGTCCGCAGTATGAGGCCATTGAGGGTGAATGTGTGCAGCACTCTTGGGGCAGAAAAAGGGTGACAGCTCAACTAATAGGAGGCCAAAGCCTGTTTGTTTGTGGTATTGTTAACATTATGAAATCCTGGAAGGCAAAAGTGCACCGAGTATTTGAGGCAGGAGTGGAAGGAGCCCAACTAATGGAAGCTAGAGGTCTGTTATTATTGCACAGCATTACTCATGGTCTGAAAGCATAGGAGAAGTAAACATACTAAGTCCTTGATGCCAGTGCATCAGCGAAGCTTGACAGATGGAGGACCAATGCCTATTGTAGGTAGGCATTGCCTGCAGTATGAAGTTGTAGAAGGGGGAAAAAAACATACTGCGATCTTGGGGGCATAGAACAGTGGCAGCCTAACTGACAGAAGGTTGATGTCTGTTTTTTAGGGCTGCATGGGTGGAGCCTGCAGTCCTTTAATGAACAGAGTGAGGACTCTACATTTTTTCCTTAATTAAAAAAAACACGGATTCTATCTGCGCATCACATCCCCACCCCTGTCTGGTGCCCGTGCTCTTTTAGTGCAGCTCCTCCCCACCAAGCTCTTGAAACCCTCCTGCTACTGCCCACTGTGCACTGTACCGCCCCCACCCTTCTGTTCCCATCCCCTTTATTCTGAGCATTGCACTCAGCCAGCCATAGCAATGCCTTACTGTACCACCCCCCACCCCTCTGTTCCCGTCTTAGAAGCCTCGGGACTTAGCCACCAGGACCCTGCTTGTCAGAGAATTGGGTGCAGGATCTCTTTGAAGCCAACTGCAAGTTACATACAGTTAGACTATGCTACTGTAAGAGTCTGGCTGGCACTGGGACCCCATGGCAGCCTCTGTCTCCCCTCGCACTGCCAATCTCCCACCCAGCTCATACTGCCTGACTAGCTCACACAGCTCAGCTCCCTTTCATTGTGCCAAGATGCTACCTGTCCGCACTTCCCTACCTCTGGTGCTGCCATTGGTGCTCATACTACTGCTAGGTCCCTGCTCCGTGATGGTGGGTTCCTCGGCTGCTGAGCTACTGCTGTTCTGCTGTTCTGCTGCCCACCCTGCACTGCCAAGCACCTGGGTAGCTGCCCCCGTGTCCTGTCCCCTGCGCAGAAACAGTGCACGAGCTGAACTGTGGCTGCTGTGGAGCATGCACGAGCTGCGACCGGGAGTCATGCAGTGTGTACAGAGCACACTACCCAGTGGCAGGCACCGACTTGCCACTGCAGGTGCTCATCCAGGGCCAGGGCATATGTGAGAGGTGAAGAGGTGTGATGCTGGAGATGGTGGTGCTGGGAGCCCATTGCAGGTAACCCGGGGGATGGCTTCCCTGGCTTCTGGTACAATAATCATTGAATTAATGTCACAAACCTACTTCTGAATCTTTGCCTGGTTTAGACCTTTCATAGTCTTCAGATTTACTGGTTTCCTACAATCCCATGCATAACTGACATTCTTCAGACTCCTTCTAATTGACAGTCCCTCATTTAAATGTTCTGTCCACTGCTGCCAGATTTGTTAATTATTGTGCTCCAGACTGCTTCAGCATAGCCCCACTGACCAGAAAATTGACTCTGTCTCCATCTTGAAGTGCAGGAATGTTGAACTGGTGACATGGTGAATGTACTTGTAATGCATCTTTCAAATCTTCTGTACAGCGCTTACAAATAAGTTGTATGATTTCCACCTTATAAATAATAAATGCAAGGAACTGAATAATGTAGCTGGAGCATTCAGTATAAAAATAGTCAAATGCCTAAACTGGAATTTGTACTGTCTATATTATTGTGACATACAGCAGAGCTTGAGAAATTGGAGGGTTCTCATCTTCAATATTGTGACAAGGAGCAGGAAATGTATATCTACCCAATTTACATGAATAGGGACCCAGAAGCCACTTCAAACTTGAAGTACAGTGTGTACATTGACAGTGGCTTGTATTGTGTCAGAGTCACAGCCCAGTGAATTGATGACCCATGATAAGACTCGTCTCATTACCAGTGGCTCAGCTAGTAACATTCTAGCCACTGGGCCAGGAAGATTGGATGATCATGGATTCTAGTTCTGTGCCAATTGCTGCTGCACTGCTGCACTAAGGAAAGGGGTACTGTACTGATGAAGTTATCATCCATTAGATGAGGCATTAACCCAGGGTCCCTTCTGCCCATCTCTGACACAAAAGAGTCAGGAGAGTTATCTCTGGGGTTCTGGCCAACTTTTCTTCTCTCAATAACACAAGCATCACGTAGTGTGTTTGTGTGTGTGTGCATATGTGTGTGTGTGTGTGTGCGTGTGTGTGTGTATATGGTGTATTTGTATGCTTAAAGGCTACTTCATGTAAAATGTTACAGCCTCTGTACTAGCACCTGTGTAAAGTGACACAATTCTGTGTAGCTGTAAAGAATGACTCAAAATAGAAACCGTTCTTCTTAAACAGTGCACTGAGTGGACGGGACTCTACCTACAACTTTGCTGCAAGCATACTACTGGTCTGGCTTGGATTCTGACCTGTTTGTCTTGATGCACTTTATAAACTTTAAAGGACTATGGCCATTGCAACATGAATTTGCACATGTGTAAGTTGTTTTGCTTATCATTTGCACTTTAATTAAAGCAGTGCACTGTTTAAGATAACTTTTGCTATTTTGAGTCATTCTTTGGAGCGTCACAGAATTGTGTCCCTTTACACAGGTGCCAGTCCCTGAACTGCTTGCTTTTCTATGTACTTTTTGACTACGGCATTGTGTTTCCCAGTTTGCGGTCACAGCCCCATGCAAATCTTCCAGCCTCTGTACTATCAGTATTTAATTGTGGTGTAAAGTGCTTTGGGATATAGTGTTTATGAAAGGTACCAAGCAAACACAAATTCTCTTCCAGTTTAAGACTTTAACCTTTCAGTTGATAGAGTACACTGAGATGAATGTATAACCTGCAGTTTTAAATCACAGATAGGGATGGATTCAGTCAGGTTTGCAGCTGCCTTTATAAACTTCAAAAGAAGATAAAAAGAACCATCTTCTCAATTCTCAAAACACTGCATCAAAATGTGACATAACAAAGAGTTTACTTGATGTTTTACTATAATCAATGAGTGCAGTGCACTGCATTGGTAATCTATTCCATTAAATGGGAGAGGGAGAAGGTACTGTGAAGGAATGCACTCTTTCTCAAAGGTCCCAATGGGTTGCAGAGATGCTACAATTACATTTACTGGACAGCAGAGCCACCCCCATCACTACCAGAATGTAACCCATGCTTTGTAATATTCATTGACCTACACAAGATAGCACCCTGGCTTAACCTGGTATGGGTGGGCACTTGATTTTTAACTTGGTAGTGTCTGAACCCTTTGAAATGTCTTCACAGTATTTAAAAATAGTAGATAAGAAAACATTGCATTAACTATTATGTATACAATACATAATGATATGTAAATTGGAAGTGGGGACTTGCTGTGCCAGAGTCCATGGGCTGGATTCACAAATCATTGCCCAGGTACAAACCAGGTTTGCACTGGGCAAGCTGGGTTTTGCCCAGAGGTGGTATTCACAAAGCCAAGTTTTCACGGACAAACTGGGTGTGCTCCTGGGCAATGCAGTGGGGGAAGGGGCACTGTAGTTGCTGGTTGCCAAGCATTACAAGAGCCCTGTGGAGTCGGAAAGAGTTGGATAGGGGACAACTGTGCAGTGTGAAGGGATAGGAGACTCCAGAACAGTATCAAGAGTAGAGGGCATGCAACGGGATAGAAGAAGCCCGTAACGTTAAGAATAAAAGATGCAGTGGGATAGAAGACATCCAGTGCAGTGCTGAGATTGGAGGTTTAGGTTGGATAAGAGCCTGGTACAGTGCTGACACTAGGGGGCCTTAAGTAGGATTAGAGCCCAGGGTAATGCTGAGATTTGGGGCTTCAGTAGGATTGGGCAGCACCTCCGCAGCAGGCAAGGTTTCTACTATCTCTCTGGTTTTTATCTGGCAGCAGAAAAATATCTCACTGTGCTTGAGTGGGTTGCAAGTATGGAGGATGCTAGCAGCAGCAACAGCTCACCCCCTCCTCCTTGTTTCCCAACCCCCTTCCCCTCTTCTCTCCCTCAGCTTCCTGAGCCCTCCCTCCTCCCTCACGAACTGCTGTTCCTGAGATGCTGGAGCTCGGGCGTCACTCCTCTTCCAGCATCGCAGACATGGTGACACTAGTCCAGCCACTCACATTGGAAAGAGGTCATCGCAGTTATGGTGACACTAGTCCAGCCGCTCACATTGGAAAGAGGTAAGCTGATACTGTTGCTACACATCCACTTCATCTCACAAACGGCAGAATTAAAATTATTTTAAAAAAAGAAAGTTTAGAAACAAGACTTGGCTTGCTGACCTCTAGACCCAGTTTACATAATCTATTTTGGTTGGCCCAACGTTGACACAGATCTAGTTCCTCATCACATGCAATAAATACTTTATTGTCCCAGTTAACATTCTTTATGCTAAATGCTTCTAACAACATAGACTGTGATGTGACTTTTTCCAATTCTGATTGCAAAGGATATGTCATAAGCTCCATTAACATTGTTTGAGACTCATAGCTTTTTTTATAAACCCCTTTAATTCTATCATCCATTCATTTCTAGTAATCATAAATTTGTTTACAGAGCTAATTCTTTTCTCTGTTTGGCAACCACTTTATGACCTTCCTGTTCCTTAGGAGTTACAGGGATTGGGACCAATGGTACACTATGATCTACCTCTTCTACCATATTTTGTTTTCTTTTTGCAATTTAGTATACTTTTTAAAGGTAATAATGATAAAACACATACACATAAACAACACATGAAAACAATAATCATAATATAACAAATGCAGCCAGATAATAATAAATATAATACTAAGAATACAACTATAATACGGTTTCATGACATAAAAATAAAACAGGAAAAAAATCCCAAATACAGGACAATACAGACCAATCCCACTTGATATCCCCTCTCCCTATTCCTGCAATCCATAAAAAAAGGAGAATAGGAGCTAAATGGTGGGAGATGAGGATAGCAAGGTATATTGGGTTTCCTATCTAGATCTAAAAACATGCATAGATTTGTAAAATCAGGTGATGGATTTTTAAATGTTAAGTGTCATGTAAGTCTCAGCTAGCCATTCAGGCCAAGTGGGGAGAGTCGGGTCAAGCCAGTGTCTCAGGATTGATAATTTAGTGATCGCAGAAATCAGATCCATGTGAGCTTTATGGGGAGTCCCATAAGTGTAGAATAATCTCCCCAAATACAAACCTCTGCTATAAAGGCATCTTGAAGACCTAACAAGGGGTCTAGGTTAGATCTTATAGTGTCCAAAAGGTTGCAACTTGGGGGCAAGACCACAAAATATGCTCTAGGGAACCCTCAGTCTCACTGCAATGAAGGCATACAGGTGACTCGGCTCACCCGATTCTGTACAATTTAGTAGGTGAAAGATATAAGACATCTAGAATATTAGCTTGCAATAAAATCTGTCTTGCTTAACCTATCTGTATAGATTTGTTCAGATGCAAAATCAGTAGTCATTATTACCATCAATATGGATGGCATTGGCCCAATAAAAAGCAGTAGGTGACATAGACTCCCATATCACTTGTACTACAGCAGCATATAATCTGGAAATTGGATGGCTTTATTGTATTATATTTGATAAAGTTGGAAAGAAAGGCCAACACGCGGCCTGGTGGCGCTTGAGGCTTGAGGCGCTGGACACCACACCTGCTCCGCCACGGCACCTGGTCTGGAGCAGACTCCGGGCCGCTCGGTGGGTCGGCTGGGGAGACAGGCTTGAGCATCCAATGACAGCTTGCCTGCTCGGGAGGGATTCAGCTAATGCCAGGCACTTGTACGACCCGAGCGGAGGCTCGGGAACTGCAAGCCCACCAGGGATGGCTGGTCATTGAGCAACACAGGCGTCGGCGTGCGTCATGACATCAGGGAGGTCATTGGCTGCCGGGGAGGAGAAAACATGGGCGAGCCTGCCTCAGCCGGGAAGATGGGAGGACTTTGGGCGTGCCCATGATGTGCCCGTGCCCGCCCAGCAGACCATGAGACCGGCGAAGCGTAAGTTCAGGGGTTAGAACCCCCGCCTCATCCCGCCGGGGAATCCGTGGCTCCATGGGGATCTGTGGTCTGTGTGGGCAGGGTTCCGGGCAGTGGGATGTCCAGGGGTCCTCACTGAAGGGTCAGAGGAGGCAGGCTGAGAGGAGAATAAAGAGTAATTTCAAAAAAAGAAAGGCCAACACTAGTGGGCCATGGAGGTGGGCCCAGAAATTTACTAAGGCAAGGACACAATTGATAAAATTGAAATAATTGAGATGCAGGAGCCCCAGACTTTGTCTGATATTGATCAGAAGAAAGAAGTTTCCCATCCACGATGAAATCATTGAGAACTGGTGTCCCTAGAGAAATCGAGTACTTTTGACTCAACAGTTTATTATTAATGATGATATTCTGATTATTGAAAAGGGGCTGGGCAGGGTCCTTAGTATAGGGAGTTTAACGTGCTTGCAAAGTTGAGCATGGGTCTGAAGGGACCAAAATAATGGGGTAGATTTGAGAGATTGAGACAGTTTATGAGGGGGTAGAAACAGTGATGCTTTAAGGTCAATTTGGTGCTGATGACAAGATCTACGACACCACACTGACAATTTCTTGTCAACGCAATGTTTCCCTGACACCACTATGTTGACTGCAATTGTGGTCAGCATTGTGCTGGGGGAAGACAAAGGTGTTTTTCTGAGAGGGGGCTGCACCAGAGGGCTATACCCCAGCACCCCTCAACTTAAGATAATCAACTCCGAGTCAGAGCTAATTGGGGAAGGGGGTGCAGGACCTCGGAAAAGAGTGCTAGGGTCCAAATCAGACTTTACAGTGATGTGCTGATGTTGTTGGAATCAACAACTTCACTATAAAATTGTTGCTGTAGCCATGGCATATGCTAATGACATAGGTCTTTTTCAATAGTAAGCCATGAGGAAAGGTAGTTAGATGAAGGAGGAGTATTAGAGGATCTCCAATAAAAAATATTTAACCCCATGCAAGGCCAGATAATATCTGTGAAAAATGAGGTAGTTGAAGTTCACCAAATGTTTTGCGATGGACCAGCTTAGCATAGAAGCTGCATGCTGGCTTATGTGCCCATAAAAACATGGATAACATTTTATGTAGGTTCTTGAACCAGATATTCACTAAGACTATGTTTAACATACCTAAGGGGTATAAAAGCCAGGGAAGAATATTCATTTTTATAATATTAGATCTACCCCCACAAGGTCAGAGGTAATGACTTCCACTTGTCCAGGTCCTGAGAAATTTGCTTCATTAGAGGATCAAGATTTAGCAGTTTTAAGAGGGATTTATCTGAAGCAATTCTGATACCTAAATAAGTCAATTTTTTTTTTGTTTTCCATTGCAAGCTAAATGTGTCAAAGTCTACTTTAAATACATGAGGAGAGAGGGGAAAAACTACCTGTTTAGTCAAGTTAAGTTTATAATCACAGAAGGCACCAAATTGTTGAATAACCCATAGAGCCATGCGGAGGGAGGTGACTGGATTTGAGAGATGCAGTAGGATGTCATCTGCATTGGTGGAAATGTTTAGTTCTTGACTGCCCACAAAAATACCAGAGATGTTAGGTAAAGGATTAATCTTATGGGTAAGGGGCTCAATGTATAAATTAAAGAGATATGAGGATGGGACAACCTTGATGGGTGCCCTGAGAAATAGGGAAGGGATCAGAGAGCACCCTGTTACACTGTACCCTAGCTGAAGGGTGAGAGTAAAGGAGTCTTATCCATCGAAGAAAAAAATCTGGAAACCCATGTTGCTGTAAAATCCAGAACAGGTAGGTCCAGGAAACTCTATCAAAGGCTTTTTCTGCATCCAGGGAGATAAGAACTGAATCTAGATCCCCCTCCCTGGATGCAGAAATTAAGTGAAACAATTAGCTAAAAAGATCACTGGAAAGCCCTCCCCCTTCATAAACCCCACCTGCTCAGGGCCTATTAAGTCCCGCCAAACCCAATCAAGGTGAAAATGCTAAGCTTTTTACTAAAATGTTCACATCAACATTTATGAGGGAAGTAGGTCTATCATTTTTGGGACGTGATTCATCTCTACTGGGCTTGGGTAGCACAACAATGTGGACCTCTAGTAATAATGTCTCTGCTAGAGCAGAAGAGTGTAAATAATTATAAAGTGATGTTAAGATAGGGGCTAGGTCATTGGTAAAAAGTTTGTAAAAATTCAAAGCAAACCCATGAGGTCCCAGGGCTTTATCTAGACAGAGGGAATTAGTGGCTCCCCTGACCTCTCTCTTTCTCTAGTACAGGATAATCTAAAACCTCTGTGGAATCAACAAAGTCCAAGAGGGCAGCATCTTTCAGAAAAAGAGATGTGCAAGAACAAGGGGACACAATTTGAAGATGAGGGGGACAGCTCAGGGGCAATGTGAGGAAGTATTTTTTCACAGAGAGGGTGGTGGATGCATGGAACAGCCTTTCTGAAGAGGTTGTGGGGTCTAAAACTGTGGAAGAATTCAAGAATGCATGGGACAGACATGAGGCAATTCTTGTGACGGGGTAGGAAGAAATAGGCTGTTGGTTAACTAGGATCTGCGGCCAATCCTGTAGGTAGGGAAATGGGCAGACTAGATGGGCCAAGTGGTCCTTATCTGCCATCAAAGTCTATGTTTCTATGTTTCTAAAGTGGCAGATTTGGAAAAGCATGGTAAAGAGACATCATTCAGAAAGTAGGACATGTCATTATAATGATTTCCCATGCCGAAGTCTTCAGTATATATTATAGGTTTAAATTATAGTCCCTAAATATTCAGGTAATTTCCCATACCCTAGTTGTGGTAGAGAGAGTTATAGGGTCCTGAACAGATTTAACCCAATGAGTTGCAGCTGTCTGATGCAGCCTGATGGCTAGCAATTTGCTGGCCTTCTCTCCTTGGTCGACATAAGTAGCCTTTAAGACTTTTAAAGACCATTGGGCCTGTTCCACCAAGAAAGCTGAATATTGAGCCCTATGTTTGGAGAGATGGACATGTACATCTTCAGGAGTAGACAGGGAAAGATATTTTTTAATGTCTCTGGTAGAAGCGAGTAATGTGCCAAATTGCTTAGCATTAGCCTTTTCACATTTAGTGGCAAGTGTATCAACTCACCAAGCCACTGGCATTTCAGAGCTCCCCAGACCTGATCTTGAGCCTGTATAGGGGTCCAATTAGCTTCAATAGAAGATTTGATATAGTCTCCCATACTATTAGCAATCTGAAGGTCTGACAAAAGGTGGGAATTTAGAGACCAGGTATGGTCACAGTCAGATTGATATATGATGTCCACAAAAAGTTTAACTGGTGAATAGTCTGATAAAACCATGGCCTCTATTTAGCAGCCATAGATCATAGCTAATAGGGAGCTAGTAATTAAAAAATTATACAGTCTAGCGTAGGAGCTTTGTGGGTGGGAGTAGAATGTGTACTCCTTACCAGCATGTAGAACTCACCATGGGTCAACAAGGCCTGAGCTGTCAGTAAAATCTTTGAAACCACTTTGAGCCAGTGACAACCCTGTGCCCAGTTTATAGGTTCTCTCCATACCATTACAAAGAACTAAATTCCAATCACCCTCTATTATCCAGGGAAGATGTGCATAAGGGGCCAAAGCATTAGTCAGTTCAGAAAAGAAGGAAGGTGTGTCAGTATTAAGACCATATATCAAACCTATTAAAAGTTCCTTAGGGCCCAAATGGCCATGTATAAAAATGTATCTACCCTCTTTATCTTGTATCTCAGACAAAAGGATGAAAGGAAGAGATGTATGCAACAAAATGACTACTCCCCTTTGGCAGCTATATTGCCAGCACTAAGCACCTGACCTACTCAGGTTCATCTAAACACAGAAACTTAACTAGCAACAATATGCGTCTCCTGCAAAAGAGCTACATGAGTTTGTAAAGTTTTCAGATGTTTAAGTATAGCTTGTCATTTTATCAGAGACTGGCCACTCTTGATTTTCCATGTAATAACATTCCAAGGGGTCCTCATTAAATACAATGAGGTGAATAGCTAGGCAAAAAGTAGCTCCAGTGTAGGACTGAGAGCACCCAAGACAGATTGCAGAGAATCCTCCCCCAACCAAGAACAACACATAACCCTACATATATTCCCCACCTTTCCCATCCTACACAAATAACACATATACAAAACCACAAACCACCAAAACTTCCTCCCCAGAAGTGCCCTACTACAAAAGACAAAAGCCCACCCCAAAAGCACCTGCCCCTGAATGCTGACAGGTGGATGAATCCCCTAGGTCTACAGGAGGTAGAGGTCAAACATGTTACAGTCCCAGATGGATCTGATCCTATATATAAATGAGTGCTCAAACTTTTTCTTTCACCTCTGAACAAGGAGGGAGAAGGATCCGGGGGAGATAAGTAGATGAAAAAAAGTCAGATGAAATGAATCTGTCTAAGAGTCATCACTCAGTTCTTCCCCTCCTCCCTCCACCTGAATTAACATAAATCCCTCAGAATATGAATCCAGTAGTCAAATAAAAGTCTGGTGGGGGCTTTGCTAGCCCATAAACCTCTACAAAAAAGGGGGGGGCAAATTTTGAGGATCATTTTATCATGTAAAGCACCCAATCAGTTAAAACACATATCATTAATCCGGTAAATGTGAGCCACAGCGTCAACAATTTGAAATAAAATAAGTCAGATTTTTCCCCAATTATGAAAAAAAGACACAAAATGAAAGGGAGCTATCAGCCTAGATATTGTTATGGCAGAAGGGCTTTCATCAATCAGATCACCCATATTCAAACAAAAAAAAAAAAGACTGCATATCAGTGACACTGCTTCCAGAAAGAAAAATAAATGAAAGAAATGTCTGCCAGCAGTCAAATAGTAAAGGGGCGAGATCATAGCCATGTTCCCTTTATGGTGTTTATAAAAACAGGCAGCAATTCAGACTGGGCGTCTAGGATGTTAAAAGTTGTTTCAGCAATTAATAACAACAGTCACTACAAAAATATGAACGTTAACAAATACAAGGTAAGAAAAATATCCAATGAGAGGTAAAGAACATAGTTACACCACCAGTGCTACTAGTAATACAATAAATGCTGAGCATTAAGTTTAGAAATAAAGAAAAAAACATCAGTTCAGGGATCCATGTTGAAAACGTTTACAACTGGTTCCATACATAGAGGTAGAAGGTGCACTCAGAAATCACTCCTAGAAAGAAACGTTAGTAACCCCAAGCAAACAATAATTAATAGGTTGTCACTGTAGTTCGGTTTATAAAAATACTGGTGGCAGGCTAAATCAAGATATTAAAAAGAAATGGTGATGCCAGCAGTCACTAGTCACTGAATGCTAGCAATGGAGAGAAGAACATTTTAGATGGTTCACCATCTCACTGCTGGAAGTAAGAAAAGAACTCTATGGAAAAACCAAAATTAAGTGTTCACAGCATTTTAATTGCAAGTAGATACAGTCTCTGTAACAAATTATAAATAACATGTCAACCTGCGGACTTAAATCCAAACAAGTTAGGGAAGATCTTTGGCAGTTCTTGTGCAGATTGAGCCACTGACTCAAAATGCAGAGTGCCCGAATCAGTGGTAATTTTTAAACAGGCCAGGTATAGCATCCTGTGCCTGATGTGCACAGTCCATAGCTTCGATTTAATTTCTTTGTATTCCGCCTGCTTTTGTCTTACTTGTAAGTAGGGGTGGGTGAAAGTGCAGATTTCTGCAGTCGCGGAAGTTCCACGAAATTTCAAAACTTTCCCAGAATTTCCCGCTCTTTCATCTGTGGTGGAATTTCGAACTTTCACCAAATAACTGTGAATTTCCACCTAGTACTGCAGAATTTAATGACGAACTGTGGACTTTTTGCATGATGTGTGGAAAAAAGTCTCTTGCATTACTTCTGCTGCTTTTTCCCCGCAGTTTAATACATAAACCGCAGACCTGAACACTGACAGTTATCAGTTCTGCAGGTCTTTTTCCCATAGTTTAACACAATAACCTGCATTTCTTACATTTATTCTGCAGTTTTTGATGGAATTTCCATGAACGTTGGCAAAATGATTTCTGAACTTCAGCTGAAGTGAGAATCCGACTTCTGCCAAAATTCCACCAGTGGAATTTTTTTTCCCACACCCTTGCTTGTAAGGTCAAGTTGTACAGGGCAAAGATGGTGACCTTCCCATTGAAGAGCCTGCAGGGTATGGATTTGTTTAAGAATATGCACCTTATCAAGATAGTTAAGCAGGCGAAATAACAAGGGTCTAAACTTTTCTCCTGAGGCTGGCTTTGGGCATAGTGCTTCGTGCACCCACTCCACAATGTACCTGGGGCCATTAGGAGAAGGGCCAGCCTTCTTGATACAGAACTTCTGCACAAAATCTATTGGATTAGGCCCCTCTTCATTCTCTGGTAGACCCAGGATTACTAAATTATTCCTCCAGGAGTGTCCCTCCAGGTTATTCACTTTTTCACTCAAGTGGGCTACTGTACAATGGAACTGAACAATTTCAGGCTCAGTTTTATTTTGTCGATCTTCCACAGAGCTAATTTGGGTCTCTGCATCAAACACCAGTATTGCCAAATCCTGAAGCACAGGCTTAAAGAGCTTGAAGTCAGAGATCAATTCGTAGACAGCTGTTTTAATGGTTGTTAACTCTAAGAAGAATTGCTCCATAGTGAGTTCTTGCGAGGAGGCTGCAGGAGGCCTCAGAAGTGAAGTGCTCCTCCTCGGGTGCTTCAGCTCCAGGGCTAGCACTATTATAGGCCGCTCAGGCTCTGTATCAGTCTCAGACAGTTCAGCAATGACCATTGAAGATTTAGCCAGATTTTCGAGGGAAGTCATGTCACCAGCAAAGTAAATACTTCTTTAACAAACAAACTGAAGATTAGCAGGTCAGAACCACCAGGAAAAATGATTTTAATATATGGACCTGATAGAGCTCACCTGAAGTGCATCTAGCCCCAAGCTAGCAGCAAGTGATTCCCCTTCTACCATATTTTGTGCAGAAATTTCATCCCGTAGACTTAGATTCAGATCAGTGGCTAACGACTCTTGTTTTCCAACTTATTTTGAACACTATTAGTTTTTTTCCTTGTCAGATCTTTTTTGATCTTTTTTAATCTTTTTTTTTCCTTTTCCCCTTCATTTGTCATTTTGTGACCCTCATCTGGATGGCCTTTCTTTAAAAGTTGTTCTGTACACACCACACAACTCTACATAGACATTTCATTTCTCCTTAAACTCTCTTCTCTCTGAAAATTCTCAAGTGCATTTTTATATTCAGCAACTTCTTGTGTAAATTAGCAATCCCATTTTTAAGTGCCACAAATATCCTATTAGAATATTCTCCAATGTGGGTGCTCTAATGCTTCTATCATGTCTTTATTAAGGCTGGTAAGATATGTATTATAGATAGTAGTGCCAATTACATTATGTGAATCACAGTCCACAGTCAATATAACTGGTTTATTTAAGATTTCTCATTCCCTGAATGCACTGAAACTTGGCTTACATTTAAACTACTGCTTTAGGTGACAGAGAACTAAATAATTCAGTCCTGGTGGTCTCTTTTTGTGTTACATCAACCTTCCTCATTATATAAGATTGACTTACTGGGTGGGTTTGTACTCATTTGGACAGATTTCTATTTTATTCCTTTACTTCTCAATGCAGAATTCACCAAGCATATGTTGACCTGTCACCAACTCACTCATTTTGTTATTTTTAAGGGTGTTCTTTTTCCCTATCTTCCTTGCATTCTTTATTACACTCTTTAGCTTAATTTTCTGATGTACTTCAGTATCACTCATTACCACTTCCTTTATACTTCATTCTACTAGGTTGTCAGCCTTCCCAGCATCCTCCATGGCTCCCCTTTCTAAACTAGCAATGCACTCTAATAAAAAAAGTATGCATCTCTAACTCATTGTCTTTTTCAGCATGATTAATTTTGTTATTTACTGGTGTCGGGACCCGAGGAGAATCTTGTTTAATCACTTGAGCAACCACTACTGTTTTTTTTTTTTTTTTGAGGTAAAGAGGTCAGGTATCTATGAGAATGATAGGACCATTCCTGATTTTCAGCCAACACATCATTGTTTTTGGCTTTATTCTTATAACTATGTGTTTCCATATTACTCATATGCACAATTTAAAACAATAAATATGCATACAATATAAAGGGGAGAAAAGGAAAAAAAATCCACACTACTAAGTCCTAACAGGTGTCTTCACAGTGTGCAGTCTTCCACCAGTTATTTGCCTTTCTGAATTCTGTTGGTGAAAAATAGAAGCTTCATAGAAGTCCCATACAATGTCCGCGCAAAGCCATATAAATGTCTAAATTGTAGAAATGGGCAGGGCACCCTGTAGGGTCATAAAGTTTAGACAAGGCTGCTATGATTGCAGTAAATAGACCAGGGATAGTTCACGCCACTGATCCTACTCTTCTTGTATGCTTCCACTGTTAGCATACCACTTAGCTGACTGTGATAGGACTAGTCTCCTTGGAAGCAACTGGTATACTACAAAACTTCAGCTAAAGTGTTTTCCATGGGAGAAATTACAAGGCCCAAAGACCTAATGAAACAATAAAAAGGGAATGTGATAAAAATATGATGAAAGTATCTTTAACTCTTATCACTGGATGTCTAATAGAGCGAGCATAAAAAAAAATCACACAATATAACTATTGTGTAAGCAGAGGTTAAATAAGACTTACTTTCATATTGCAGCTCAAGTTATAAAGATACTCAAGTTAGTGCCCATACTCTATTGAGCAACCAGGACTTACGATCTTAACCCTGAACTCTACCCAGTAAACCAACTCCAGGAAAGTCTGATAAACTAAGCACTGACTGATCTCTGACTTGGTATTTAGCATTTAACAGTCATTTTGTTAAAAACAGGAAGAGACCTTCAAATTTAGAAGGCTGGCGATTGTATAACAAGGAGAAATAACAAATAAAAGGAATGAGTGTTGAGCATTGTCAGATCCCCTGTTGCTCTGCTGCACTGCTGCTCTGCTACCAATACTCACACCACCATCACAGCATCTGACTGAACGCAGGCTGGAATGGTGTCAATTATATGACGTCATGGTTGTCAGGTGACTAAAAAAAGCTGCAAAAATTATCCTTTCAAAATAAAATATGCATAAAATGGATAAAGATTATCAATTTGTCCTATAAATAAATTTTATGGCCCCAACATATTCCACAAGTAAGTGCTATGATAATAAAATAATGAAGGTAAAATAAGCTACTAAAATGTCTCACTGTGTCTGTCTATGATTTCCTTATGTTTCCTTATGTCACCCAGTAATTCCCCATCAAGGCTAGCACAAGCGCTTGGGAATCACCCCAGTGTCAGCATGGTAGACAGCTCAGAGTGTCAGCTTCATGGATCAAGCTCTCTGGGATCCTGGACTCTTAGATTACCATTAATGACCTCAGTGCTTCTAGGGATTCTGTGCAACCGTAGTGCACACGCGAGTGTCTACCTTTAAAACAGAGAATAAACCTGGAAGTGCAGATGCAAAAATAAAAAGTAACAAAAATTGTTAAAATTGTTCAGAATAAAAAAGTAGGAAGGACTACCAACAACAAATTGATAAGAAGCAATAAGTTTTAGAACCAGTAGCTACTGCACAAGTGCATGGCTCACATCCACCATCTCCCAGAGCTCATCCCTTCTACTGATGTGAACTAAATGTGCAGCGGCTTCTGTTGTCTTTACTTATAAGCATAGACTTCTGGAAGTGAGCGTAGTTTCTCTTATGAAAATTCCAGTCTACCTCATACAGACAGCATTACAGGTGTATCTCTGTTTGCATTAAAGCTGGTTTTCTTGAGACTTTTTCAGAGGTTTCATTCTAACATACTAAACCCCCAAGACAGATGAATTTGAAAGTGTTTGATTATTTTACGTATACTGCAGTAAGAAAATAACATTCTGCCAGCAGAATTACTGTGAACATCAGAATTTTAGTTTCATGAAATTTCAAAATGCATTTTGGACAGTTCTGCAGAAATTCCAACTTAGAACTGCAGAATAAATGTATGAATTTTGCATTTATTAAACTGTTGAAAGACGTTCCATGGAACTAATCACTGACAGAAATCAGCTATGCTGACTTTCTTTCCATAGTTGAATACATTAATCCAGCCTACATTTTTTCAACAGTTCAGTGTGTCCCTGAACTGCTGAATACATGTATGAATTGTGGATTAATGTGTTGAACTGTGGAAAGAAACCCTACAGAACTAATCCCTGAACCTCAGGATGCTTAGATGTAGTGCAGATTGATGTATTAAATTCTGGAATTAAATTCTTTAGAACTGTCATTCCATACTTCACGTGCATCATTCTGTAACTTAGCCAGAAAATTTTGTAGAATGGGGTGAAAATTCACCTAAACACATTTGGAAGATTCAGATTTTACCAAAATCAGAAATGCATACAATTTTGCAAAATTTGTGAAATTTCACAAAATTACCCTAAATGCAGAATTTGCAGATTTTTTCAGCTCTGTTTACATCAGGCTTTTTCTGCCACTTCCGCCATTTTTTTCTTTACTTCAGCTGACTACTGAATATTCAACTGATGTATTTATATCCATATGGCAGCCCATGCCTTATAGTCTATTTTGCTGGCATACAATGCTGAGGTGGATGTGGCAGTGGTTATGGTGCATCTTGTTGTAATATGCCTTATCCACATGACACATTTACCTTTGGCCTCCTGCAGTGATCTGTATGGCCTGATGTATGTAACATTCTCTGTAAAAGCTGCTTCAAGATTAATTAATACAGTCATCTGAACTGAAATGATAGTGTTCTTATGCTGGCAACTGAAGAGAAGAAGCTTGAAACACTGAAATAATCCTCCATGTAAATCACACTTATAAAGAGATGGATATTGGGCACCTGGGCTTAATATCAGAGTACCTGTTGATAATCAGGGATGGTAAGTATACAATGTGTCTCCAGCTTAATTGAAATTTGAAATATGAAATATATTTAGTATATGGCAACATTCAATTTCTTTATTCATGAGTAAATTTCAAAATTATAGGAAAGATGTTTTACTTAAAAAAGTTTTTCTGCCTGCCTGATGCAACTACATTATGTTGGGATCTATATGTTCCACAGATAATTAACTCTCAAACCTTAGATGTGATTATCGAAGAGGGCAACACCATTTGGTTTTTCAAATAATTAGACATTATTTGGCCAGACTTTGGAATAAAATTATTAGAGTTATATAATTGCTAAGTAAGGTACAGGGCCATATTCTTAATTATTGACCTCCCGTCCGCATCAGTTACAAAACACTGCATGATGATTGGTCAGGCCAACATGAAATTATTAGATTGTAAATGGCCCGAGAATGCTCCAATAATTTTCATTCCATTGGTTTCCATTGTTAGTGCAGTGATCCTCACAGTAGCTTAAATATTTTAACAGCAGAACATTTTAAAAATAAAAAAAAAGTTTATCCACATGCTTTGGTCCTTAAAAACATGATCATCCTAGAAAGGCCATTAAACTTTGGTATTATAGCTTATGCACTGCACTGCATAGACATCTTGCAACACAACTCAGACCAATGTAGTGAGACTTGTATACACATGTATACATGAACAGCCATAACCTGGGGCAAACGTACTATGGCAGAAGTACTAACACATACATTTGAGGAGGGGCAAGATGGTTTGCTGGTATGCTAGCTGTGCAAAACAGTTTAGCAAAGGTGGAGAACTATAGATTAAGGTGCTTTTAAATCTGAATGTATGAAGCTCAAACCCATAGTCACGCTCACCACTGCATCATCCTTCTGATCTGTCCAGTACTGATATGTGTATCAATCAAAATACACAGAGAGAAATATTAAACTAATATATATCAACAACATGTATTCTGTTGAAGTGTAAGAAGAATAATACTTCAGAAAATAATGAAAATGGTACAGCATCATTAAAATTTACAGTATATCTACTACAACCCAACAAATTTATGACTATATTCTGGGATGCGTTATTTTGGAACAGAATCTTCAGTAAAATAGTTCTTCTCTTCGCTGGATGAATGAAGTCTTCACTGTGGTACATTATTTGTTTGTGGGTAGCTCTCATTTAGTACTCCATTAAGCAACATTGATTAAACAGACAGCCCCTTAATGTTACACACTGATTGTCAAAGTATAATGAAAACAAGTAAATTGGAAAACAGAGAAATGTGAAAGTCTTTATTAATTTGAGGTCATCCTCAGCATTACACACAAAGTTAATGAGCAAGTGATTGTTTCATCAAACTATCTTCCATAACCTTTCAAAGCATATTACTATCTCTGTGACACTTTAGTCATGGGGAGACACTGGTCAGCACACTAAGAGCAAAATCCAAAAACAAAAGCTGATCAGGGTAAATTCCAAACGAAAATAATTGTACTTACAATGGTGCTCAGCATCAAGTCACCTACTGCTAAAGATACCCTGATAATACTATAATGATGTCCTCATTCTTAGCTTATTATAATGCATGTAGTCGCTGTTTCTATGTGCTATACAGTAAATTTATCAATCACATCTGCAGGCCTGTTAAAAAGTCAGCAGGTAGAATTGTACAGAAACAGTGCTGCACATGTGTGTAGCTATTCAAAGCTTTTAGCCTGCAGGCTCTAATGACAGCTGAGAAATTGCAAGAAGACAGCAAGTGCAAAGTGATGACCTTGGCTACTGTCACTTGTTTTCAATCATGATACTGACTGACATAACTAGATATGAGGGAACCTGAAGGTGGGCACCACTGTATGATTAAAGCAGTGAAAAATAAGCCACTGGCTTTTTCTTGTGGGTTACCATGCAATATACCAGCAGAACTGTAGACTAGCAGATGATATGGAAACATTTGTGAAGAAAGCTTCACTGTTAGTGTACTAAACAAAGGGTGGAGTAAGCTAGAACTTATATCAGGCCTTAATATGGCCATTGAGGAATTCATAAATTAATTTATTGCTATATGTAACAAACACACCCCGTTAGAAAAACAGTAGTATCAGAAGAGAAAATGCCATGGGTAACAAAACAGTTTAAAAAAAAATAAAAAAAATAAGGATGAGCATGGAGAATTGCAAACAAAACAGGCAAGGTAGAGGACTGTAATAGATTTAACCAAGCATGTACCAATGCCAAATATCTTCCTGCACATCATGCCAGGTAGGTTTTGGTTGTGTTGCAGAGAATGATACATGCAGAGAAGTATTGTAGAAAGAGAGTTTGCAATGAACTCAGTGTGCAATGATATTTGTCTTGTGTTTTCCATTACTGCCATTCTATTTTCAGGTTTCAGATTGTTTACCCATCTGTACATCACCTTGCACTTCTAGGTACTGTATTACATTTTAACTGCCATACTTCTGACCACTTCTGTAGTCTACCCAAGTCATCGTTCAGAATGCTGACCCCATCCTCACTATCCGCCCAGGCACATAGATTAGTATTGTCTATGAGGAGGACTATGTTGCAGTAAATCTTTACCCTGATGTCCCAGATGAAGACATTTGGGAGGACTGGTCCCAGGTCTGATCCCTGTGGCACATCACTACTGATCACCCTGACCACCAAGAACTCCCCATCAACTAGCATCCTCTGAGTTCTCCCATCCTACCGGCTGTGTCTAAACTGAAACTTGCAAGATAATTAAAATGAGACTCTTTTTAAACAGAAAAATATCCAGTGCCTCTCTGATGGAGTGGCAGGCAATACTGTAAGCTGTGTTGCCATACAGAGGACCAGGGTTTGCTCTCAGAATAAGAGACTGGCTAATGGCATCCTGGTAACCACCAGTGGTTACTATAGAACTGCGCTAAGCTCCTGATGCACAGACACAGGAATGTCAGACCTTGTAGATGGGACAGCATTCTGCATGGGGGCTGGCAAGTTGGATAGGAGATGGGGTGCAATGGGAACAAAATAATTCAGAGAGCAAGGGACAAGGGACCATGTACCAAATCATGTTTCCTAGATCCATAAGGCCAAGTTTAGAAAAAGATGGAAGCTATGACTGTCTGCCCTTGTTTAAATAAAATTAATTTGCTATTGGAAGTAATCCTTGAGGGATTCCATTTGGTGGATTCCAAGCAATCCTACTGCACATGCTGTACCACCTAAAGCAGGACACTGTTACTCACAGCCATGGTTGAGTTTCCTCTACTGGAACTGGAGTCTAGCTCCATGGACACCTGCCTGCCCTCGGTGGTGATCAGACCAGATGGTTTCCATACAATGATTTAATGCAGCCTCATCTGTGCAGCCTGCAGAACCACTTCCAGATTCATGATGGCTACTGTTTATTTTTCAGAGTGGCCTGTACTGTGTAGGCTGCTACAACCTGCACACACATTAGTCAGTATAGCTAGGGAGCACCCAGGTTTCATCTAACTGCTCCTTTAACGTCTCAGGAGGGAAAGTTTCCTCAACCTCTCATTCACACCTTTTGGGGTACCTCAGGGCTCCATCCTTGGCCCATCATTCTTTTCTCGATTTTCTCCTACCCCAAGAGAATTTTAGATGTAGCTTTAACCTAATTTATCATTTCCATGACAATAACACTCAACTAATGGACCGTGAGCCCCAGCAGGCCTGGAGGCAGGGGAGGTACCACTGAAAGACAGGCCAAACAGCAAAGTGGGCACAGGAGAGCTCGCACAGCAGGCCATGGCCAGCAGTGGCAAGAGGAAGCAGAGGGGGAGCAACCAGGCACATAGGGACACCAAACAGTCGGCAACATGGACAGAGGGGAATTGGTATGTGCCTGCACCACCCCACAGCACACAGGGCAGACCAAGTACAGAGCACATACTGGCGGAGTGCAATACAAACCCTCCCATGTGCCCCAAAGCAGACACAGACATTTACCACAAAGGGCACCACACAGCAGGCCAGGGTCACAGGGCACTGCACAGACACAGGGAGCAGTACGGACGACAGTGGTGGACCATGGGGAGCATGGCCCACAGACAACAAGGACATGGGGGAGGAGGCATGGCCAAATGCTGCCAGATATGTACCACAAGCAGAAAGGGGGCATAGCATGGCAGACTCTGGGCAGGGCACACAGTGCCTGTAACACTGCCAGCCACTGCAGCCCTATCAGAAGGGGCTGCAACCTGAATATGGAGGTGGATTATGTACCAAGCCAGAAGGGCAAGCCTATGGCTGTCCATAATGGCTACGTGTACCAGAGAGATAAGGAGGGACCTGAAAATATATCTTGGAGGTGTGCAGAGGTGCGGAGATACCACTGCCTTGCCAACCTGCACACAGTGGATGACATGGTGGTGGCCACCATCAGGGAGCATAACCATGCCCCTGATGCAGCTGACGTGGGCATGTGGCATGTCATGGGACCACTTCAGGACAGGGCACAGTAGACTCTGGACAGTGCCTCACAAAGTCATCGAGGTAAGCACGTCGGGCATCCCTGTAGCCGTGGCTGCTCACCTGCTGGGAGTGCATCTGCTGCACTGGATGGTACAGTGTGTGCAGCACGTGGTGTGCAGCTGGCCAACCACCCCACAATCTGTGGAGAGCCTCACCATCCTGGAGGAGTATACCCTTGCCTCCGATGGCATGCGCTTACTCCTGTATGATAGCAGGAGAGAGCGTGACTGCATCATTGTCTACACCACGGACCGTGGCCTGCAGCAGCTTGCCAGCAATGTGGACTGGTTTATGGATGGCACATTCAGGGCATGCCCAACTCTGTTTGGCCAGTTATATACCATACATGCCATACAGTCCAGTACGGTCCTGGCCACCGTCTATGCCTTGACGTACACTAGGCAGGCACAGACCTATGTCTGTCTGCTAGGCCAGCTAAAGCTGCACAACCTGGCCATAGCACCGGCCATGGTCCCACTGGACTTTGAGCATTCCAGTTGGTGCAGGGTCACCACCGTATTCCCGGATGCACGTTTCAGGAGGTGCTTCTTCCACTACTCCCAGGCCCTGTGTTGCAAAGTGCAGCAGCTGCTAGATGTCCTGGCACAGTACACCACTGACCCCCGACTTTGTGCTGCATGTGCAGCTGCTGCTGGTACTGGCATTTGTGCCACCTTCCAATGTGCCAGTGGTATTTGAGAAACTGTGTAGTGGGAGTACGTGGCCACCAATGAGGATGTCCTCCAGCCCATGCTGGACTACATGGAGGACAATTGGATCGGCTGTCCCAATAGGTGCTCAGGGCACCAATTAGCCACCTTCCCCCATTGAGCAGTGGAACTACTATGAGGCAATGCAGTGGAGGGCCTTTAACACCCATATCAGTGCCACCCCAGCATCGGGCGCCTCCTCAATTGCCTGAGTGAGGAGGAGAGTCTGACCGCCATCAGAGCTGAGATGCTGGTGTCAGGGGCAGAGGCACCACAGCTCCAGTGATGGTATCAAGTCCTTGAGACCAGGATCCACACCATCATGGATGAATACAGCACCAGGAGCCACTATGCCTACCAGCGCAGACTGGCACACAATTTCACGTTCCATGTGTAACCATCCACATAGTGGATCCTGGCATGCACCATCTCCTGTAGCCATATTCCAGCGCTGGGCTGTGGGGCCATGTGCAGCGCTACACAGCTCTCAGTATGCAACCCTCCAACACTACCTAGTACAGGTGTGCCCTTCTGGGGGTGCCCGCACATTCACTGCATCCCCTGTATTCACCCATTTGACCCAGCTAACATGCCATGGCCTCCTCACATCCGCCATAGCCTGTCTGCACCAGTTCCCCCCCATTCTGGCCACCAGCCTCTGCGTGGCTGGCTGTTGCAGTACCCCTAGGTTGTTCCCTCTGGTGTGCTGCCCATCCTCCCTACACACTGTGCATGCCTGTGTGCTGTATGCCACCTGGTCCCTGTGTGTCAGCCACCCGCCCACTACGGCCACTGCCATGCCTCTCATGTGACCATGCCCTACCCATGGCCATCCCAAGAGTTGCTGCCCACCCATGCCCCCGGCCACTCTCTCTCTTTCTCTCTCTCTCTATTGTGCCCTTCACTGGTGGCCCATGCCATGGCATCCTTTGCCCCCTCTGCCATGTGGGGCTCGCTGTGTGCTCAGTGCTTTTCCATCCACCACCTGCTGCAGTCTCCCTTTCCGCCGGTCGGCATTTATGTGCATTTGCCCTTTCCACCGTTCAGCATTTATGTGCATTCGCCCTTGCATCATTCGCCTTTTCCCCCTCGCCATTGTGGGCGACGCTGTTTCAGGTGCACTCATATCACATAGATCTGTGGAAAACTTAATTTGTTATGAACATAATGAGTATATAAACACTTTATTGAAAATGTTCATAGAATACAACCAGTAATGTATAGTAAAGGTTGCAGGAAACATTAACAACAGAAATGGAACATACTCTGTCACCTAAAAGTAAAATATTCCCAAATACAAGAATAAGCATCATATAACAAGAGGACAAACAGTAGATCCAAAGAAAACAAAGTAGCAAGTTACACAGTTCCCTTCGTAATCTCACTGCCCTAACCAGTACATCTACCTTACCACTAGTCTACTGAGAAAATAATAGAAAAAACATTCATAAGGAGTTTAGAACTGAAAACACTCTGAATGCTCCCTCGTGAAACCTCCCCTTCCTTTACTCAGACATCCCACCCTCTAAGAAACCACATAAACTGATGCTTCTACCTAAAAATAACTTTATAAACAGCTACCACTATATCCATAGTCTGCTGCCATCTTAGCAGGGTTGGAACATCTACCAACCTCCAATGCATCAGTAAAAGTCTTTTGGCCTCCAAGGCTGCTGCAAACAAAAAAACCTTTAAACACCAGTAACCTCTGGTCCACTAAATGGGAATCTCCCAAAATCCAAAAAGATGGGGATCTGGGCAAAGACAGCTGCAGAGTGTCTTCCAAACATGAAATAATATTGTCCCACCATCCCTGTACCAAAGAACAATCCCACAGAATATGGAAAATTGTTCCTGGAACCTGGAAGCACCGCCAACATAAATCAGAACACAAAACACCCATTTTACCAAGTGGACCAGGGTATGGTGCCATCTGCCTAAAATCTTCTTTTGGATCAACTGAATCCATAGGTTTGGGGAGGCCTTATGAGCAGCAATCTAACACCTCAATCAGGCTTGCACATCTAACTCCATACCCATGTCCTCTTCCCATTTACACCGGTGTTGTTCCTAGCCAAGATTTTCCTCAAACTTTCCTGTGTTGGCTGGTACTGTAATCTATAGAATACATGTGGAGAAGGCAGTGAGAGGGCCTCTTTGTTGATTTATGAACTACTCAGTACAATAGCGTGGCATTAAGATGGCTACTGCATCTGGACAGATTTTGTGGGTGAGGGATAGGTGAGAGCTCCCCCTCTTCATTGTGAGCTACATGGAGCAGATGGCATGACTCTTTGGACAATACTAAAGGTAAATTTTTGATAATAGTTCACAATATAATTTTATTTTTTCTAAAATGGAAGAATTCAGTGCGCTCCTGTTGCTTTTGGATTGTGTTTGTTATTTTGTGGGTTTGATTAGGATTTGGGTTATGTTTGAAAGATAATTGGGGGGGTAGTTTTTCGCTGAGTCTTTTTGGGGGGTTGTTAGAGGATTTTTAAGACTGTGTGAGTGAGTGTATGGTTGATTTTGTGTGTGTTTGATATAAAAAAATTAATTAGTAACTACTGATTATTAGGTTATGGCAGGATGTGCTGGCAGAGGGCTTTGGTAGCTACTCCTCTGCCGAGCTGCGGGCCCTCTGTCCTTTTGATTGCCCCCCACTTCCAGGACAGGTTTATAGACACTGTCGCACCTTGGGCATAGCGAGGGGATGTCAGAGGGTGGGGATTGTGAGAATGGTGGGGGAGTGGAATGGAGTGGACGAATCAGGGTTGTGGGGTCAAGGAGGCACCATGCGGTGAAATGGGCCCAGGAAAGGGGTCCACTCTGCCTGGTTCCTATACCCAAGGGCTCCACTTTGTGTGGGCAAATAGCGCGGTCGACCTCGGCTGCTCATCCAACTCGGGTGGTGCTATGCAATGCCAGGTTGATTAGAAACAAGACAGTGGTTATCACTGATTTTGTTGGAACATCTCACCTGGCATGCATCACCGAGACCTGGCTGGATGGGAATGTGGGTTCCATACTGGAGTCAGTTGTTCCAGGCAGGTACCCGGTGATACACCACTCAAGGTTGGATCGTAGGGGCGGGGGGTAGCCATATGTTTTAAGTCAGAACTGGACCTTGTATTTGTGCCAGTTGGAGTCACTAGATCCTTTGAATGTATCGTGGGTGCAGGTGTGGGCTGTAGGATACTTCTCGTATACTGTCCACCCGGGGCCAAGAAAGATTTCCTACAAGAAGTCGTGGACTTCATCATTGAGATGGTGTTAGAGTCACCCAGTTGGTTGGTGCTGGGGGATTTCAATGTCTGGGTCGACGACGAACTCTCACATTTTGGACAGGACTTCCTCCAATTGATGATTTTGTTGGACTTTACACAGTTGATTACCTCTGTGACCCACTCACAAGGTCATTAGTTGAATCTGGTGTTTCTGCTGGGGATAGACATCTCCAATGTGGTGGTGGAACCCATTAGATGGTTGCATCACTGCACTATAGGGTTCAGTTTCATGACCCCCCAATAGACCTGCCCCTACGGAGATGATCCGATACTGCCCTTTGTAGGGCTTGATCTGTGAGTGTCTTATGGCAATTTGGGACCTGTTGGGAAGTCCGAGTGTTAGCATGGATCCAGAGGGGCTACTGCTAGCCTATAATAAGGTTGTGGTGGCTGCTCTGGATTCCATAGCTCCTGTCTGGGTTCTCCCACTCACTCTTCACCCTTAGTCCCCATGGTTTGATGGGACCTTAAGAGCATTGAAGAGAATGGGGAGAAGATTGGAGAGATGCTGGTGGAAATCCGGCCTGATTGATGACAAACTTAGATTGATGTCCCATTATAAGGACTATCAATCCTCGGTCTTCCATAAGAAGGCAGAGTTCCTGTCCAGGGAGATTGTGGCTGCACAAAATTGATTGGCTCAGCCCTTCCGTACTGTGGACAGGCTGTGCAATCTAGCCTGTCTCCAAAATCAGGGGGCCTTTTCACAGAAGAAGTGTTATGAGTTTGCTCAATGTTTCACAGATAAAGTTGTCTGCATCAGGTCGGAGATTGGCACAGCTCACTCAATTGGGCAGAGCACCCAGGCTGTCTGGTCTGACTTTAACTAGTTGGCAATCATGAATATTGTGAAGATTATCCAGGGCTTGCGACTGACTTCCTGTAGTTTGGACCCAGGTCCAACGCACCTCCTGGTGGAGTGCATAAAGGTCATTGGACCAGTCCTGGATGAGATTGTTGGGTGTTCATTAGAGAGCAGGGTGTTTCCATACACACTGAAGGAGGCAGTGGTATGCCCCTTTTTGAAAGAACCTTCTCTCGACCCAACTGTCTTGCGAACTACAGGCCTGTCTCTAACCTGCCTTTTGTGGGCAAGGTTATTGAGAAGGCAGTCATTTTGCAGCTTGAGAAGCATTTTACCACCCATGATATCTACGATCCTCTCCAGTCTGGTTTCAGGAGGAGGCATAGTACTGAGACAGCACTGATTCGGGTGCTTAATAATCTCCTGATAGCGAGAGATAGGAGGAGTCATTCCATCTTAGTCCTCCTTAATCAATCTGCAGCATTTGACACTGTAAACCATGAGGTGTAGCTCAGAAACCTGCGATTACTCTGTGGACTGTCTGGTACAGTCCTCAGATGGTTTAAATCTTTTCTCATGGGCAGAACACAGAGAGTGGAATCTGTTTTTTTTTTCTCTGCCCCTCTTGCCCTGCCATGTGGAGTACCACAGGGTTCTGTGCTTTCACCCATGTTGTTTGTGGTGTATATGCTGCCATTGGGAGACATTATAAGGTGGTATGGACTGAGTTTTCACTGCTATGCAGATGATACTCAGCTGTACATGTCCTTTGTACCTGAACAAAATGACGCGTTCTCAGTCTTTAATAACTGCTTCTCTGAGATTCAAGAGTGGATGAGTGCCAATTGGTTCAGGTTAAATCCAGATAAGACTGAGGTGCTGGTTGTGGACCCAGGTCATGGAGTAGAGGGGTCACTGTCTGGGCAAACCTCCAGGCTTTGGCTTGGAGGTAACCTGCTGTTGATCTCTGACCAGATGAAAAATCTGGGCATTGTGCTTAATGATGAACTGACACTTAAGTCCCAGGTGTGGGCCATCACCAAGACCTCATTCTACCATCTGAGGAACATCACCTGGATAAAACACCTAGTCCCACCTGATGATCTTCTGACTTTGGTCCATACCTTTGTGACATCACACCTTGATTACTGCCATGCCCTATACCTAGGGCTGCCAGGGGTGGACCTTCGCCATCTGCATTTGGTGAAAAATATGGCTGCCAAGTTGTTGACTGACTTGTCAAGATCTTGCCATGTCACACCTGTGTTCCACAGACTGCACTGGCTGCTGGTGTGGTGGAGGATCACCTTCAAGGTCAGTTTGCTGACCTATAATGCTCTACACAGACAAGGACCTCGGTATTTGCAAGATCTCATCTACCCCTACTGGCCCCTTCGCCTACTCCATTCCACTGATGAGGGATTGTTAGAGATTCCCAGGGTCCATATGACTTTGTCTGGAGCTAGATCTTTTGCTTTTGTAGCACCGACCCTGTGGAACTCTCTACCTCGTCGGATTAGAGTGTGCCTGTCCATTGAGGCCTTTAAATCTGCCTTAAAGACCTATCTTTTCAACTATGCTTTTTTTGAGGTTAAATTCCTGCTGTTTTGTAAACTGATTTTAAGTATATGCTTTATGGTAATTATGTTTTTATTTATGTTTATGTACAATGTCATGGTATTTGGGAATGGTGTTTTAGAAATAAAATTTGCTTGCTTGCTTGCTTGCTAGTCTCATATAAACACCGTTGCAACTCTTCATGCAACCCACTAAGGTGGCCTTTAGTAAGATTAAACCAATTTTGAATATAATCGACCATAGGGATTTTCCATAAGTGGCCACATTGAAAAAGGGTTGAAAATAAAGCATGTCTCAATTGTAAATATTGCCAAAAGGAATGAAGAGGGGAGATGATACCTGTCCAGTAAATCTGCAAATGACAAAAAATTACCTGAACCAGGATCAGTAACATCCCCCACCGTCTGAACACACTGAGAGTCCCAACCTAGCCAAAAAAGAGCCCCCCCACCCGTGCGTATGAGAATTATGCCACAAGGGTGTGTACCTACCAAAAGAGGAAAAATCCCACCCCAACAATTTACAGTACTTACCCCACACCAATCTAGAAAATCTCATTGGAAAAGTAGTCATATTATACATAACCTTTTGAGATGTTAGAGCCAGCACCAGAGGAGTTTTGCCAGCTAATGCCTGCTCTATCTCCACCCATAGCAGCACAGCCTGGTCCTTGGCATGTAATAATCCCAAAGCTTGTTTGGCTTCCAGGCAAAGATGATAAGCCCACAACCAGGGCATGTTCTAGCCTCCAGCCATCATAGGGGCACCAAAACTTCCTAC
The DNA here is from genome assembly GCA_016271365.2 of Neoceratodus forsteri. NCBI lineage: Eukaryota > Metazoa > Chordata > Ceratodontiformes > Ceratodontidae > Neoceratodus > Neoceratodus forsteri. The sequence continues at coordinate 1,632,933,850 of CM028130.1, read as the reverse complement.
TAAATTGTGGAGGATGCCCCTCCCAAATAAATTCTGAAAATAGTTTGTTCAAAGTAAGCCAAACCCTGGGAGATATCTGAAAGGGCAAATTACTTAAATTATAAAAAATTTGAGGAAAAGCCATCATCTTGATAGCAGCAATTTTACCCGGAAGGGAGAGGCCTAATTGTTACCACCTGCAAAAATCCCTCTTGAGATCTTCCAACACCACATCTAAATTGCTAGAGCACATGCCCTTGAGATTACTAGAAATGGACATACCCAAATATCGTATCCTGTCAGGTGACCTCCTCATGGAGAAAGAGCTCAGTGATGACCAGACAGGGTCTGCCGCATAAAGAGGCATAGTCTCCATCTTCCCCCAATTACTCCTGAGCCACAATATGGCACTAAATGACCCAATAAGTGACCAGGCTTCTGGGAGTGAGGTTTCTACTTTTGTCAACATCAATAACATATCGTCCGTGTACAACAAAGTTGTATAAAAATGATTCCCTACTGGAATACCACGAATCCCTGGATGTTGACAAATGGCCAAATTAAGAGGTTCAAGGGCCAACAAAAACAATAACAGACTCAGAGGATACCCCTGTCTCATCCCACGAAACAGGGGAAAAGTCTCAGATAGCACCCCATTAACTAAAACTCTAGTCTTGGGCAAGGAAAATAAACACCCCACCCATTTACGGAATCTTGGACCAGCTCCTAAGTGGGTAAGAACAAACTGCAGATGCTGCCACTCAATACAGTCAAATGCCTTTTCGGCATCTAACCCCATAAACGCTGCAGAATCTGGACTCCTTATCGCCTCCTGAATGAGATACACACCATGTCATAAACAAATGTTAATAACTCATAAAGTGAACATGATACACACAATCAGTGCCTAAGTTGTTCAACACAACATTACCTTTCTAATGGTGCTATGCAGTCAATTCTAATCAATTCTGTCTGGCAAGTAATATTAAAACATATGAGTGACATTTCCAGACGTTACTAGGGCACACAGGAAGTCTGTAGGTGACTTCAGTAGTTGTTCTGGGACACACTGTAGTACATTTGCTGCCACCTACAGGTGTATTCTAGGAGGCAATGAGTTAACAAGATGGCGCAGTCCCGCACCTCGTAGACAATAAGATGTCCCTACTTCTTGTTGTTGCTGCTGTTAGTGTGATCCAGTTAATATCTGGTAGGTTGAAGTCCCCCACAAGTATTAACTTCACCTTTATCAGACATTTTGTGGATTTCCTCTATTAGGTCTTTGTTTCCTTTATCTCCTTGATTTGGTGACCTGTACACGATGCCGATTCTGAAGGGTTTTCCCTTGCCCATGTCTACTGTTAGCTACAGTGACTCAACGTCCTCAGGTTGCCCTTTTACTTCTGTGGCCTTTATTTCCTCCTGAATGTAAATGGCTATGCCCCCCCCTTTTTTTGCCCTGCCTATCTTTCCTGAACAGATTGTAACTGGGAATGGCTATATCCCATCCGTGATTTTCCATAACCACGTTTCTGTTACAGACACCCAGTCCAAGCTTTCTGTTTCCAAGATGGCTGTGAGTTCAGGAAGTTTGTTGGTTAGGCTCCTAGTATTTGCAACCATTGCCTTCCAGGAATGTACATCCTCTTTGGTGTGAGGTTGTACCCTCTTCCTGGACTGCTCCAGCTTGCTCTTTCCAACCAAGAGATTATGGAAGTTGCTGGCTCGGGCGGATGTTGTCTCTGATTTGTTTTCTGAGGATGTATGCATGCATTTGGCATTTTGAGGAGTGATGACCAGTCCACTGATGGCAGGGGTGTGAGCTGCATCATACTCCCCTTTATTTAGTCTAAACTACTTGTATATACATCTAATTTTTGTCTGAGTGCTTGCACACCTTCTCTGTTTAGGTGCAATCCATCATATTTACAAAAAGCTATTTCCAAGAAGTTGTTCCAGTTCCCTATGTAGTGGTATCCCTTGTCTTGGCACCAATCGTGCAGCCACAAGTTGAATTAGCCCACTTCAATCTCTCTGAGTCACTTGGTACTTTTTCCTTTTTTCCCCCACTGGCAGCACTTAAGAGAAGGATACTTTGGATGGAAGGGAAGACAGTTTGTTGGCAAGGTCCTCAAAGTGTTTCTTGGCCTCCTGAACTGTGTGATTTGCCAAGTCATTGGTACCAAGGCATATTGTTATATGTGTAACATGCCCTGATTGCTGCACGATTGTCTTTATGCAGTTAGTGTCCCTACTTGCAGAGGCTCCTGGTAAACACTTTACCACAATGGCACTTTTAACATTTTGTGTTAGGTGGTGTTCTACTTCTCGGATCATGGAATCCCTGATTATGAGAATTTTGCTTTTGTTTATATTTGTGTCTTTTTTATTTTGAGTTTTAGTATTTTTGTTGTTATTGTATTTGATTTTTGTATTGTTGTTGGTTATATTTTGAGTATTAGTATTTTTGTTTTTATTATAGATTGTATTAGTTTTAATTGGTGTGTTAGCCTTTTTTGATGGTTTGATTTCTTTACCTTGTATTGCTTTTTCTGTGGTTGGTAGCTGTGAAGTGAACCTGTTTTTTGTTTGGATGGCCAGGAAATGCTCCTGGTTTTTGGCTTCCTTCCTGGGTCTGTTATGATGCCGCTTTTTCCTTACCACCTGCTAGTCTCTGGGCCCTGCCTCGAGTCCTGGTCCCTGGCTGACGTGCTGGTACTGGTGATGGGGGGTTGAGGAGGTATGCTATAGAGTTCCCTGTAATAGAGGTTGTATATTATAGTCCAAGCATCCTGTAGTTGGGCTGCAAAATCTGCTATGGTGCAACACGCATGGCATGGTCTTGGTTGCTGTTTTGTATATTCTATTGTACAGTGCACCACAGTTTTTGCAACTGACAAGGTCCATTTTTTTTTTTTTTTTTTTGTTTTAGTTGAGAGAGTGCAGATTCCTGTTTCTTGGCAGGAAGTGTGGATGAAAAAGAAAACAGAACAGTGAGTTTTTTTTTTTTTCATACCTTACTACATCCTATTGGGTGTTGTGGGTGGTGCTACATGCCTATAAAGCAAGAGCACTTGGGGATGGGTGGGATTAGGGGGATATATGTACAAGAGAAAAGTGGGAATTGGACATCTGTTCTTTGTGATTTTTCTTTCTTCGGACCCCTAGAAAAAAGGCTTCAACAGCTACTTCAAAGAAAATTTATTCAGGGGGCCCTTTAGAGTCATAGACTTCACACAATATGATATAAAATGCAATCTTATTATTTCATCTCCCCCAAAACAATATGATATAAAATTCAATCTTTTTATTTCATCTCCCCTTACAATATGATATAAAATTCAATCTTTTTTATTTCATGATGAAAGAAAAAGATTGAATTTTATATCATATTGTGTGAAGTCTATGATTCGAAAGGGCCCCCTGAACAAATTTTCTTTGAAGTGGGATTAGGGGGAGGATGCGTGGGCATATCCTACTGTTCCCTGTATGCTGTAGAAAACAATCAGGCAGCTGTTGAACAGATGAGATCTAGCTTATACTCCTGCAAGGTAAGAAGGAATCTGGTTACTAGCTCAGTTGTTCTGCCCTTTGGCTCAGAACAGCTCTGTGGAGTCCCCACTGCTTGCAGTAAAAACTCCTGTGTGTAGTCCGTGCATCCCAGCTCCCTGCTGCTATGAGGGAGAGGGACTGATCCACTGGCTGCACGACAATACCTGCCCTTCTCAAATTCTGGAGTGCCCAGAGAACTGCTGCAGCAGAAGCTGCCAACAAAAGTAGAAGCCACGATGAGATGGAACCTGTGTGTGGCTATGCTGCTGCAAGTTCCACTTGTAGTGCTTCAGTTGGCAGACCTGCAAGCAAAAGCGAGGGAGAATTTAAATCTCCTACTTATGCTTCCCTCAAGTGAAGATCAGTGAAGCTCAGCAGACCTTTGTTTCTCCTTCTTGCTGAAAAAACAATCAGTTTGTCAAGATCTGCCACTTAGTAGCACAACTAGAGACTGGAAGAGAGGAGGTTTCTCTCCTAGTCGGAGAAGATCAGTGAAGCTCAGCAGACAGTAAGTCTAGGGGCTGGACCACACTTGGCATATGCCTCCTAGGGTTGTCCTTTGTTTCTGAGCTGTTGCTTCTGGTTGTTTCTGGCTGAGAGCTTTCCATTAGTCAACCACTATTTTAGTACTTGGTACAGCAGTCAGTAAGGCTAGGGGCTGGACCGCTCTTGGAGTATGCCTCCTAGGGGTGCCCTTTGTGTCTGAGCTGTTGCTTCCAGCTGAGAGCTTTATATTAGTCAACTACCATTTCAGTAGTGGTACAGCAGTACAAACGCTGATTTACATACAGCAGCCAGGAATTCTGGGTAAGTGTTGCAACTGCTACTTATGCTGAGAGAGCAGCCACTGGCTGGGTCTGAGCAGAGCGATCGAGGAGAGGAGTCACCTCAGCGGAGATAGGAGCTCAGACTGTGCACTCCAAGGGGAATTCAGCCAGGCAGTACTGCTGTCAAGGAATCCCTGCTTCTGCACCTGTCGGAGTCTGCCTTCCCTCCGTGACTGGTCTCTCTCCCAGTCAGTGAAGATCAGTGAAGCTCAGCAGACAGTAAGGCTAGGTGCTGGACCGCACTTGTCATATGCCTCCTATGGTTGCCCTTTGTGTCTGAGCTGTTGCTTCTGGATGTTTCTGGCTGAGATCTTTCTATTAGCTGACCACTATTTCAGTAGTGGGTGCAGCAAACAGTAAGGCTAGGGGCTGGACCACTCTTGGCATATGCCTCCTAGGGGTACCCAGCATGTGCCTCAGCAGTTGCTTCCAGCTGAGAGCTTTCTATCTGTCAGCCTCATCATGAGGATATCAAAGGTCTTCATATTAATGGCTCAGATTGCAAAGTGTGCCTGGTTACAATGTCTTTCCTACATTTTCAGGGCTAGCATACAGGATCATTCATTAGTAGCCTACTCAGTGGTTACCCAATGTCACCTGTAGGATCTATAGATATATAGAGAATATTGTTGGGCAATCATTCCTAACCAGCCAGTGCCAACACAGAGGGGTTTTTATGACATCAGACCTCAAGAGTGAAGCTTGAGACTGACAATGTAATCAGGAGCCTGAGGTGGTGCCACAGGCTGATTGGGCATGTGGCTGCCTAACCATAATTTTATAGTGTATAGTATTTTGTTTAGTTTTTATTAAAAAAAAAAAGCTTTCACAGTGCCTCTGCAGCAGCAGCTAATGTGCCAGTGGTTTCAGTTGAGATCTTGAACTGACTGCTCTGTGTGCAGCAGTGCTGTGTAAACACCAGCTGCCTTGAAGATTTCTGATCAGCTGGAAACATTTTGTACCACACAAAGGTACAACTGTGTTCCATGACCTTTGACCTGTGGTATAAAGTTTCAGCTGGCATGGAAATCCATGTAGAAGAAACCCTCACTATACACTATATGTCAGTTACATTTGTGTTGATCTGCTGGGGGCATACATATTGGACACCAAAACATTGCCTTATTTAATAGAAAGACACTGGGAGCCTTAGTGTCCCAAAGCAAAGACCCTGAAATCCTCCTATATGGGTGCATTGTTTATGGAACCTGTCTTGATACTTGGTCATGAAGTTGTTTATGGTGTGGTTTGCTACAGTATGCACACAGTGTGTAGAGTTAGTTACAGAGTAATAACTCTTGTGATAGCAGATTGCATAACCATTCCACATGGGTGCCTGTGTGGGGCACGCGTGCAGTAAATTTCCCACAGGACATCAGGCATACTGGTCACACCAATACAAACCTCAGCACTGTTGATGGTTTTATGGTCACAGTGGAACTTGAAGTACTTTTAAGTGAAGTACATTTTGCAGATGGCTTCACACACCTGCTTGATTATACACGTCATGGATGACTGACTGAGCCACTATGATTCTTTGGAATGTGCTGGTGCTGCAAATCAAAAAAGTAGCTCAATCAATCAATCAATCAATCAATCAAAATCTTTATTTTGCCCGGTGGAACATCATTGAGACAAGCTCATTTACAAGATGGACCTAGGGCAAAACAATTGCCAACAGGGTTAAGACATAACAGGTTGAGTGAACGTACGTAATAATTACATAGTAGTAATAATAACAACATAATAACATAACCATCACATGTAACAAGATACTTCCACCAGAACATAGCAATAGGTTCATCAAGAGGCAGTGCCATTTAATTACAATTGCATAGATACAGATATATGGACGTAAGGTAATGAGCTAAAGTTTATACAGTAAACATAATTGGAAGAGTCATAGTAAGCAGGAGTGGCAGTTCCTCTAATGTCAAAGTGCAAAGAAGATTGAGATGTAAGAGTCCTTTGATAAGTACTGAAGGCACGGCCTGGCAAGTGGGGTGGGAAGGGGAGGTGGGTATAGGGAGTGGGAAGGGAAGGTCAGATAAGATAGGAGAGGGTTGGACATGATGGCCTAGGGAGGAAGGACTGTTCTAAGGGACAAACATGACAGATGCCACAGGCAATGGTTGGGGTTTAAGTCCAATATTTCAAGCAAAGACAGATCGTGATGTTAAGAACTTGACTGGAAGCAATGACAGACCTCAGAGAAGGTCCTTGGGAACAAGGATTTGAAGAGGCAGAACGTAACAGGGGAAGCAAGCCTTAAGGTTTTCTGGATCTTATTCCAGAGTGTAGGAAGAGTGAAACTTATTGAGGCTCTACCGAAGCATGTTTTAACTTTAGGGATAGCCAGAGATAAGATGGTAAGACTTCTGAGAGAATAGGCACTAGGGATGCAGGGAGTTAGGCAGCTTGTGAGGTACTGAGGTAATTTATGAGTGATTGCCTTATATGTCCATAGAATAGCATTATTTTGCCTCCTGAAGCTAAGGAAGCTCCAACCTATGAAGGAATAGAGGATGCAGTGGTGTGTGTCACAAGGGGCATCTGAAATTAACCTAAGGGCTCTGTGATATTGGGTATCAAGCTAGGAGAGAACTGTGCTAGTATTATGGCCATATAGGAAGTCCGCATAGTCTAGGAGAGGCAGGAAGGTAGTTTGGACTAGGAGTTTTCTAGCCTCCTGGGTTTGTGAGTGCTTGACCCTGAAGAAAAAACTGAGCCTTTAATGCAGTTTCTTAGTGAGTTCTTCAATATGATCAATAAAGGACAATCTGTAGTCAATCCAGACCCCCAGGTATTTGAATTGTTCCACGAACTCCATGGTTTCTCCCAAAAGGGTGCTTATGTGAGGAACCTTATCTGTTTTTTTGTTTTGTTTTTTGGGATGAGGGGCCAGTGGAGAGAAAATCATGGGCTTAGTTTTTTTGGCATTAAGCAGGAGTTTCAAGTCGAGTAGACTTTTTTGGAGGATGCCAAAATCGTTCTGAAGGTCCAAATGGCTTGATCCGGAGTCGATCTGTTAAAGTATAGCACAGTGTCATCAGCAAAGAGATGGATACTAAATGACTTTAGGCCAGTGTCAATTTGATTAATATGAATGGCAAAGAGAAGTGGACCAAGTATGGATCCTTGGAGGACACCTCTAAGGAGCATTTATTTTTGCAATAGGTCTCCTTTAGCCTTGACCTGTTGCTCTCTGTCCACAAGATACAGTACAAGTCACATTAAACTGCTCCTCTAACTCACTGGTTTAGCATTTTGCAATGAGATGCTTAATGTGTGCAATTTTCACTGAAATGAATTAATAAAAGTTTCCAAATGGTTAACTTCTGGCTGATATTCAGTTTCAGCTTACTTATTAATGCAGTACAACTCATTAAGCAACCCATAAAAAAACTGAACCACTGAGCTGGGACCCAGTTTCATTACTGCAGTGTTCAGTACAACTTGAGTGACACGTTATTCTACCCAATCCCATGAAGAAGCTCTCACCAAGTTTGCACCAATAGCTAGCCTGCATTCAAATTGAAAATCCCACCCCATCACCATGTTGTTTTCCCCACTGCTGAGGACTCCATCCACTGCTGTTTTTTTTATATTCAGTTCAGCATATTACATGTTATTTCTTTCCTTTTATTCCTTTATCCCCCAAAATGTCACTATTTCTGGCTCTACTGACTGTTTGCAGTTGTTTATCTGCTCTGACATTGCACCGTGCAAAAGCCCCGTTTGCGCAGTGCAAAGTCGCGCAAATGAGCAATTGCACAATAGACATGTATTGCGCATTTGTATGATTTTGCATGATTGACATTGTATTATAGCAATTGAAGAAAACTGCTGTCATTTGCTGTATTCAGGACAAAAAGTAAAAAAAATGAGGGGAAAAACATACAAGGTACAAAATGGTATTGGAATTCATTAATTCCAATATAAAATGATAAGCACTGTACTGTAGCCCAGCAGCTGCACTGGGGGACTGTATAAAGGAGCTGAAAGTGCATTGCATGTGAGCTGCTTCTCAGCTGATGGATGATTGAAACAGAGTTTGTATTTTAAGCATTTAGAGTTGCCACCTTATTGTCAGCACATAAAAACAATGCCAGAGCAGTGAGTTGGAGGAACAGTTTAATGTAACTTGTACTGTAGTTTGCGAACCAAGTTAGGGCCAGGTTGTCAACCCTAACTTTCTTCAGGGTCACCAGGAGTAAATCGTGGTCCACCATGTTGAAAGCCTTGCTAAGGTCCAGAAACAAGATGCATATGTATTGTTTGTTATCAAGTGTGGATTGCCAGTCATTTATAACCTTAGCAAGGGCAGTGGAGGTACTATGCATGGGACAGAAATTGGATTGAATTGGATTTAGTAGATTAAAACTTTACAGATGAGATTTGAGCTGTTCATTTACTACCTTCTCAAATAGTTTTGACAAGGCCGGGAGCAAGGAGATTGGGCGGTGATTATTTAAGTCACAGGGGTCCCCTAATTTTGAATAGAGGGATAACATGGGCCATCTTCCAGACCTTGGGGAGGGAGCCTTAATTGAGAGACAAATTGAAAAGGTAGGTAATAGGGGGTGCCAAAATATAGTAGGCCAACTTTAGGAAGAAAGGCTCAATCATATCCGCACCCACACTTTTCTTAGTATCAAGTTGAAGAAGGAAATCCTCAACCTGTTTGATGGTGACCAGACAGAAGGAGAAAGAGTGATAAGGGTCACTAGATTCCAGATCATGGCAATCAGATGACTGACTAAGGAACTGTGCCCTGATGGCATTTGCTGGGGAGGTATCAAAAGCCATCCCTGCTGTGGCAAAGTGATTGTTAAGGAGGTCAAGGATCTCATTTTTATCTGTAGCATGGGTACCACCAGTCAACTTTTTGTGGGCAAGTGTACCAGCGCTGTTATGGCCTTCTACCTCCCTTAACGTTTTCCAAAACTTAGTAGCAGAGGTAGTGGATGAGTTAAGTTCAGCGCGGAAATAACTAGACTTTGCACCTCTGATAGTATTAGTGCAAAAATTCCTTGTGGTTCAGAAAGCAGACCATTTTGTGGCCAATTTAGACTTTCTGGCTCTTTTCCAAAGAGCATCGCTATGCCATAAAGCAGTCTTTTAAGTTATCTGTGAACTAAGGACAGGATTTTCTTTTGGTCCTGCTTTTGGTAACTGGGGCATGGAGGTCTAGGGTTTCGATAAGTAGGGTGCAATTAACCGAGGGGACTGGCTGGTTGTGCACTACGAGTCATCTTCAAGCTCATCTATGAGCAGTATTATATGTTCCCTGTCTAGACAGAAATTATTTTTATGGTGAGTATCTAGCAATTCTAGTAGGTGCTGCCTCTCCCTGAAAATTCAAGACCTCTTTAAACTGTGTGGAAAGTAAATAGAATGCTCCTGTTCTCCTCACAGAAGGTATCAGGGTCTCTGGGACAAAAGTCATTGTAGCATTGATTCCCTAATGTGGGGGTTAATGAGTTGCAGGTTTGTTTTCTGCCTATAAGCTCCACTGCTTTGCTTACAAATGGACACAGTCATATCATCTACATGCTAATGACATTAGTATTATTGTATATAAAGTGCGCAATGGACTGGGATGCCTTTGTTGCTCTGATGCTATGATGGTGATTTGAAGCAGAGACGGCTCCAGTAAGCACATTCTGTTTTACATGCCTTTCTGTAGGCTTCATGTTGCCACATCACAGCTGTTTTGGGTGTGTAACATTCATTAGGAACATTACTGAATTAAACACAATGGGAGAGGGTCATTCATTCTATTCCTTTAAGAAGTACTTTGAAAAACTTGAAATTTAAGGAGATAGGTAGAGCTGGAAGAGACATGGATATAGGAAAGAGTTAAAATATAACATAATGAACATGGGGGAGGCAGGGCATGTTTTCTTTCTAAATGAGGCATATAAGAAACATAAGATGATATTAAACCAGTGAGTGTAAATATTGTACATTATGAGCTATGACAATAAATAACTCCTATGATAAAATGGATCCAGTAATGATAAGTTTTTGTCATTCCGGGTGAGAACTATTTCTGATAAAATTCCCTCTGAAACAGATAATGACCAGAACATACTAAAACTCAAAGTATAAATCTGTAAATGAAATGATTAACTTATTTGATTTTAGAAGCTTTTTGAAAGAACAACACGCTATTTTGGTATGGGGTACTGAGTACTGGCACATTCAATATACTGTATGTTGTTAGCAAACATCTTTGGTGTTTCATAGCAATCCTTGGCATTGGTTTTATTAGCCCATACACTGCATCCAAAAATAAATTGCCATATGTGTCACTGATAAAAAAGACTTATTGCTTTAGTCAGAAATGTGTCTAAAAATAGTTTCATGCTTGAGACTCTACTAATAGAGTAAGAGTGTTATCAGTTCAGCCTACTAGTAAAATAAGGAAAAGTGGCCACAATCATTTAGTTAAAGTCAAAGTTGTGCTATTGTGAACCCCTTAGGCTGCTTTCAGAAGCTGAAAACAAATGATTTTTCCTTAAATTCACCATGCCAGGAAAGATAATGCAGCGCACTCCGTTAACATTTGTCACTGAAGCACATTATCCCTGAAGGAGTAATATGCGGGAGTAGCAGAGCACTAAAGTTTCAAATTAATCAGCACTAGGATTAATCATGCAAGAAATAGAACCAAGAATCTAATATTTAAAAATAGAGTTAAAGCAGTAGCTGAATATAATTAAAACATACTTACTGGGTTTGATTCATTTTAAAGATGTCACTTTTTTTATTATGTACTTTCATGTATCCTATATTGTTTTAGTTTATGAACCTAAAAATAGTGATAAACTGTAAAATATAATTTTCCAGTACATATCACATTGGTTTCTAGTTTTGATTTGTGCCACTTTATAAGAAATAACTTATTTCTAAGTAGTCATAAAAAAAGATTTCTATTTTATGCAATAATGTGGTCAAAAGAACACTGAGCTAACATCCAACTACAGAAAACATGACAACTACAGGAAGTTGGAAAAGTAAAATTCATGTGCAGTAGTTTATTTGTCACATTCCTAAATAAACTCTGCAGGCTCTCACCCCTCTCCAAAAAATATATTTTACGCTATTGCCTTCATCAGTTTTGAACTACTGAAGACAAGTAGAATTATTTGTGGGGTTTTTTTTGGGGGGGGGTTGCAGGTTTGGAAGAGTCTGTGTTGGTTGTTATGTTTGGATGAGTTACTAATCACTAATCATGTAACCATGGTCTGTTTGGCTCTTTAGGGGGTTAATAATTAATCTTTTCTTTGTTAGAATTTGTAACCAGGAAAGACACACTGAGATGAAGCTCATTTCCAAGCATGACCCGAGAGCACAGGGAGGTTAAGTGACTTGCTCAGGCTCACACAATATGCAAAATACAGTTGTGGGATTCAAACCCAGATCAGGTTCACAGCTCTGTGCTCTTAATGCTAATCTACATTGCCTCCAAATAACAGAAGTCTCTCCTGGTAAACCAAGACTGTAAAAAAAAAAGTATCCCCTATTCCTCAGGCAAGCAATAGTTCAGTCCCTTTCAGAGGTTCTGACTATTGATGAGCAGGTATACTTTTATGTTCCTGTATGTTAACTGACAATGTGTGGCACATACTAGAGTAACAGGAGACTAGCAAAGATGAAAGGATGCAGCTATTTATTAGTGTTGTGTGGAATTTTCAAATTCATGCAGAACAAAATTTTGTGGCATTTTCAAAATTCCACCAAAATTCTGTCAAATTTCAATGGAAACAGAATGGTGGAATTCCATAGCAGAAAAATGCAGAATGAGCTTTTCCATAAGATTTCCACAAAATTTTACTCCACTTTTCTCAATGTTATGCATGGAAATGGTTGCAGAATGGTTTTCTGTGGAAAAATGCTGTTCTGCAGAATATTATTCCTCGGATCTCAATATTCTCCATGGAAATGGTTGGGTACTGATTTTCCGCAGAACAAATGCTATCCCACAGAATATTATTCTGCAGATTGCAGCAGGTGAAATTCTGCAGAACAACCAGCAAAATTCTGGCAGAAATTCCACCAGTGGAATGGTCATTCCATATTAAATTTGCTGGCAGAATTCCGCATTTCGCACCGCACTACTATTTATTATAGTTTCTTTTGATTTATGAATAAATACAAACTGTCTTGTTTGTACAAGTCTAATAGCTCTTCTGTAAATGCTGAAAATGTGCAGATAGAGTATAATCTGATCCTCCAGAATATCCAAAAGTTCAGGTAGTGTACTATCTAGCTGTACATTACCTGCTCTAATTCGCTCAAATAATGGAAGTGAACACTATAATGTCTGCTTAGGATCCATGGGTAGCTCACACTTTCTGAACTACCCATAACTGGGTTGCTATCAAGTGCTGGGCAAAGTGGGTTCAGTACACTTCATGTACCAAATGTAGTGAAGATGACGTACTACACAATGTTCATGTGAAGTACACTACCCCTAAGTTTAAAAACAAATACCCATCCATCCCCTCCCTAGTCAAGACTAGTCCCAAGGAAGCTCTAAGGCACCTCAGTCATTTCCAACTCTACCAAATCCCGTCCCCATTCCCCAGACTAGTCAGTTCAATTTTAAAAACAGGTTTGGGTTGTGGTGCCATGCCAGGACCTGAGAGCATTTTATTTATTTATTTATTTATTTATTTATTTATTTATTTATTTATTTATTTTTCAGATTAATACCTTTGAATCCAGAACTTGTTTTCAAAGGTTCTAAGTCAGACAACAAACAGACAAAATTGCATATGGAATACATACATACATCATTGTACAATAACTATGGTACATCATTGCACATTGTCTAGGGTACATGAAGGTTACATAAAGGTTTCACTTACTTTAATACTCGGTAATATAGAGGAGTCTAGTGTATCAACTATCATCACATACTGCAAATGGTAAAGCGCTACTAATAAGTGCAACGGAGAAGGTTAGGGACAGTATCCATGAGCATTCAAGCTGAGAGGATGGGGGAGCGGCCAAAGGCAGGCGTTGTCAATTGTGCAGTTAGGAGTGGGGGCGCAGCCTCTGGTAGGTGTTGTTGAGTGTTTGCAATTAAATTAGATGGGTTGGGAGAGAAGAGGGAGGAGGGAAGAGGCCAGTGTATTGTGGGGATGGGGGGGGAGTGAATTCTGTGCCAGCAGGTGTTTAGGGGGTTGCAGGATTTGTTGGGGGAAGCGGAGGAGGGAGACCGGGGCGGCGGAGGGGTGGTAGGCATAAAGAGGTAGTGGATGGAGTAAAAGTGCCCTTAATAGGGGTTACATGTGGCAGCCACAGATTTTTTTGAGGTCCAGCATGGAAAGAAGCCCAGTTTTAAATTGTCTGAGCTTGGAACAATCCAAGAGTGCAGTGGACAGCTCATTGAACCACTTAGGGCCCTGGAAGGAAAGGGATCTCTGTGCCAGTTTAGTGTGCTTGAAAGGCACCTGGAGTCCCCCTTTTGCAGCACCCCTTATCTTGGTGTGTAATGCCTTTGTGAAGAGTCTGTTTGTGGACTTAAGCATAAGCCCTAGTGTGGCTGTTTTAATTAGCATGCACATTTGGAACTGAACTTGGAGTTGGAATGGGAGCCACCCTGTCTCACTATAGTGGGTACAAGTGTGGGTATGGAGATCCGCCCCTAGGGTTAGGTGACAAGCCTTGTTCAGAAGAGTGTTAACGCTTTTGAGTGTGGTGTCAGAGCCAGCTCCATAGATTGGTAGCCCATAGTCTATGCAGGCTAGTACCAAGCTGCTTATGGCAAGTTTCAGAGCTGCAGGTGGTAGGGAGTGTTTGTGGCATTAAAGGACACACAGTTTCATGTTCGAGGTCTTGATGACTTGATCAGTGTGGCTGGAGAAACTGAGTGTGTTGTCAAGGTATGTACCAAGGTATTTAAATACGAAGACTTGTTCTGGGGGGTCTCCTTTAACGCGAAGAATTTTCATGTGGCTGAAATTCTTTTTATTTTGGGGGACTGTGAACAGCATGCACTTGTTTTTTTTTTTTGGTGGTTAAGCAGGAGTTTGTTCTGACAGAACCAGGATTCGATCTTATGGAAGCTGTCCTGCAGCTCAGAAGCGATGTCATATTGGTCTCTGCTGGGGATGGGTATGACAGCATCATCTGCATAAAGTACGATGTGTGCAGGGTGGGCAGAAGGAAGGGTATTTATAAAAAGACTAAAGAGGAGTGGGCCAAGGATGGATCCCTAAGGGACTCCTAGGTTCACCTCCTTTGGCTTGGAGTATATGTTGACTATTCTGACATATTGCATTCTATGGGAGAGGTAGCTCCCAAACCAGGACACTGCATCGGGTGACAGGCCAGTTGATGACTGCTTGCAAAGGAGAAGGTGGTGGTTATCCGAATCAAAGGCCTTAGTGAGGTCGATAAATATTGACCCCGCTGTCTTCTCCTTATCCAGCGCTTCATATAGCTGGGAGGTGTATCGACAAGTGCAGTAACTGTAGAGTGTTTTTTTATGGAAGCCATGATGCTGGGAGTTGAGGAGGTTATACTTTTCTAGGTAGTCAGTGAGCTGGTCAGAGATCACCCTTTCTAGAGCTTTCGGGGGGAGGGCTTGAGATAGTCCTGTAGTTAGATGTGCTGGTTCTATCTCCAGTTTAGTAGACAGGTGTGACATGAGCCTACTTCCAGGCATCTGAGAACATGCTTGATTTAAGGGAGGAGTTAAATACCTTTGTGAGAGGGTCAGCCAATTCATTCAGGGTTAAGGCGACCAGCTTCAGGTCGACTTGGTCACTCCATATCCTGATCTTGCCTAGAACCCGCTTAACGTACTTGATTGTCTCAGTTCGAGAAATCTGTTTGAAGTAGAAAGGTGGTGGTCCATTTCCTGTGGGTGAGGGTGTGAGCAGGCCAGAGGACTGTTCTGTATTTGGCGCAAGGTATTCTCCTGGTAATATCTCTTTAAGATCCATAAATGCCAGATCGAAGGCATTTGCAATATCAAGGGGTTCCAGGAGTGTAACAGCAGCTGAGGAAATCATGTCTGGTGGTGCTCTTGTGGAGTTAATAGTTAGTGTTTTCAAGGAGTGCCAGAAATCCTTGCCCGAGCCCCACAGTTTGTTGAGGTGATCCTTATAGTAAGTGGCTTTGTGCAGTTGTGTCTAGTCATTCTATAGGCAGATAAGTCAGCCTGGTTGTCAGACGCCTTGGTTTTATGCCAAAGATTGTCTCTATCACACACTAGTGCAATTAGGGGGCCAGTAAGCCAGGGGTTTGTAGTTCCTTTAATCTTCTTGACTCTGTGTGCTGTGAAGAAGTCACATGCCTCTGTAAAGGTCCTGAGGAAGTAATCCAGGGCCTGGTTACCATCCCTGGCTATGTCAATCAGGGACCAGTCAATCTGTTTTTGGTAGAACTTGAATGTGTCCAGAAGTCCAGCACGCTTGATATTTAATTGTAGCTTTAGCCTGACCCCCCCCCACTCTCCAAAAATACAGTACCTTGTAGATACATCGGGCCCCTTCTCTTAGAGATTCATTATAATGTCCCTTCTTTTACATTTTTCCTCATTATGATTACACTACAAATACTTCCATTACATAGTTCAATTATCTGTGTTAGATTTATGGTCCAGACATTCAAATGGTGGCCTGCTATGCAAGCAAAGATACTGCTTGTGCACCTCATTTGTGCTGCAGTGACACCCATGTTCCAGTATACTGGTTGATAAAGAGGAGCTCCCCTTACCCCTGTGAGCAAAGAAATTATTCACATGTAGCTATGTTATTACATGACATAGCATTTAGCCACCCCTATGCAGGCTAACTAAAGTTAAGGCACCATTTAAGTTATTTCTTTTTGTGGCCATAGGAGCTTGAATAGGATTTGAACTATTCCCAATACACATCGGGGACAGTATCAGTGCTAGTACATATCCAGCTGCAGCTCTTCTGTCCAGAAAAGAAATTCATAAAGAGGCCAGTTCACAATCTGCTCTGTGTGTTTGGAAATAAACCAGAAACTCAGCATACTTGTATCAGCAGCACAGGATATTTAAGTGATAACATTCAGTTTTGTGAAGTATACGAAGCAACAACCGGCTTCTGTGGATGATTAAACACTGAGGCAAAGCTAATTATTGTGAGTATACGTCACAAAACTGAATGTTATTACTATTATACCACTAGAATGTGTGGTATAAATGTATTTTTAAAGACAGATTAGATTTAAGTTGCACTGAAGGTAATGTGTGTCTGTATGTTTGTGAAGTGTAGTGGGGACGGAGCATGTAAGAAACTCGTTTATGACTAAATTCTGCTTTTTGGATTATACCTCTAAAAATATCAATATCTGAGACTTATTACTAGAAGCAGTAGCTGAATGTTGCAAACCGAGTGGTAAAAGCCTTTTTATTTTGTGTTCTGAAAGTGAATCCATGAGTTTGGACATGTGCATTAGGCATGCTTTAATGCGCATGTCCAGAATCGCTGATTGGATTTGGCAACACAAAATAAAAAGAGTTGTAGCGCTCGGTTTTCAACGAGAGCAACTTTTAACTACTGTATCTGGTAGTAAGTGTCACATATTGCTATTTTTAGAGGTATAATCTGAAAAGCAGAGTTTAGTCATAAGTGAGTTTCTTATGTGATCTGGCCACAGTACAGTTCAAAGAGACACGGAACACATATTACGTGTGATGCCAGTTAAATTTAATGTCTGGTGAAAAAAATACATTTTTAGCAGTGAATACAAATTGGGATGGCTATAAATCTTGTAGAACTGGGTGCTACAGTAGCAACGTTCACTGTTAGCATTTTAAAATTAGAGAGGGTAACAGTGTTCGTGAATAAGATGCAGCGTGTGTAGGACTGTGAGTGGATAGGTATAAAAGGCAATGCGGATAAACGACTGTGGGAGTGGTTAGAGGTGAATAAACTAATCTGGGAAGGTGAATAAACTACTGTGGGCATGTTGGTGGTAGTTTGTGGGAGAATAACTTACAGTTTTCCTGTGTTCTGATTGGCTGAGAGTAGATACCTCTGGTATAATAAGGGGTAGTAGGCAATCACACTGGACAGGAAATATCTAATGGCATTAATACACTCTACCAGTCAGGAGGTTATTTCATGAATATCTGGGTGTAATACTGCATGAAGTTTACCTGACTGATCTAAATTTGTCTTTTCAAATTTACTTAGTTATGTGTTATTAATATTTTTAACACATCATATGTACTGTGCAGTGAACATATGTTTTCTTTCTAATGTGACCCTGCTAATGTCCGTAGCCTATGACAATGGAACTAATCACAAATGCTTATTTGCATATTCACTTGTATAGCTCATACAAATCATGAATCTCTACAGTCTGCTATTAGTAGTAGACTGTTCCAAAGCTATACACCGAGGATAACAGAAAGTGTTTAATGAATTGTAACTAGAGAGGGAGATGACATTTATAACATTCGTTTGAAAGTCAGATCTGCATTCCACTTTGTAACACACATCTGTCCAGCATGTTGCTTTTTTTAGAATTTTTGCCCAGAAAAGACTCACTAAGGTACAGCTTGTTTCCAGATGTTTCCTGGGAGCATGATGTGTGTGTTTGTGTGTGTGTGTGTGTGTGTGTGTGTCTGTTAAGTGACTTCTCCATAGTCATACAGTATGCAGCTGGTGACTGTGTGTTTCTGGGTAGTCAGGTTCTCAGCTTACTGCTCTAACTTCTAGGCTACACCACCTTCCTGAGTCTCTAGTGCTTTTTAAACACTTTTACTTACTTTTTAGGCACTAAAGCTGTCTTATGTTATGGAGAAACTGTTTTCAGTATTCCATCTAAGATAAAGATATTTCTTGACATAGAATGCTGTGTATGTTTGCTCTCACTGACATTGATTTATTGAAATTTCTCTTGCCACAACTGCACATACTGTGATAAAGATTTTCCTTTGCAAGGAGATCTTGTGGAGCATCAGTTTCATGCAGAAATTATTTATGTATTGCAAAGGGGGTCACGGGAGGTGAGAAAAGGTTCCTTAGATATATAAGAAAAAAAAGAAAGATGGTGGGACTTGTCAGGCTAATGGAGGGGGCAGGATAATAGACAAAGACTGGCAAAAAGCAGCTGGGCTTAATGACTACATCCACTCAGTATTCACTAGGGAGCATAGCAGGCCCTTGCCAGAGAGGCATACAGGCAGCTGGAACAGGGGTCCTGAAAATGAAACTGCAGAAACATACTGGTGAAAGAGCCCAAAAGGGGCTAGCAGCCCTGAAGGTAAATAAGGTCCTGAGGCCAAAGAGGATGTATTTGAGGGTGTTAAGGGAAGTGGCATCAGGGTTAACCAAACCTCTGGCAGGGCTATTCAAAACTGACCTCAAACAGTACCTAATAACACTCTCTAAGTGCACCTGCCCCTGAGTCCAGCCACACCTGCTCTCTCTGCCCCCCAGCAAGCACTAGGCAGGCCTCAGGTACCCCCTCCCTCTGTCCCTTCTCATGACTTGCCTCAATAATCAGTCTGCATCATGCTCCTTCGGTACCTGCCACCCCACCCTCCCTCAACTCACACTCTTGTGAGTTTCCCTAACAGTCACTACTAATGCAGGCTGCCTGACCAAGCCCCCCTCATACCCTACCATTTACTTTAGCATGTCTTCTCCACTCATCCTCCCCTCACCCCACCATTTATCCCTATTCCTTATCGCCCTTCTTCCCCCACCCTTCACCTCCACTGCAGTACATACCCCCCCCATACCTCCTTTCTTTACCCCACTGCCGGCTATCCCCATCCCTCTGAACTACTGACAAGGCACTCTGTGGCTCCTTATCCCCCCACCCTCATAAAGTGTTTTTCTTGTTATTTAACTTGTACCTATGTTTTGAGTTATTCTGTAAGTTCTGAATCCAACCTGTATCGTTTAATGTAAAGTTCCTTTGCTTTCTGCTATTGTTCTCTGTTTTGTAATCTATGATGTGGAACCTTTGTAAAAGAGCTTGCACTCAAAGGTTTTTCTGAATCGCTAAATAAATAAATAAATGTCTGGCTATTCAACAGATGGAGACACTAGTCAAAGAAAATCTAGAAGAATAGCTGAAAAAAAAAACAGACTAGAACAGCAATCAGCATGAATTTATGACAGAGCAGTCTTGTCAGACAGACCTGATAGCATTCGTAGACGGGGTAACTAAGGTACTTAACAAGGGCCATGCTGTTGATTTCCTCTACGTTTACTTCAGCAAGGCATTCGACTCAGTGCCACATCGAAGGCTGCTGCAGAAAATTGGGGATCTGGGAACAGCTAAAGAAATATTAAGGTGGGTAGGAAGCTGATTGGTGGGGAGGCAACAGAGATTTTTATGGTTAATGGGGTCAGATCAGAGGAAACATAGAAGTTGATGGCAGATAAGGACCTTCCGGCCTACCTGGTCTGCCCTATTCTCCCTACCTACAGTGCCACAGAGGAAAGAGTGGTCACTAGTGGAGTACCACAGGGATCTGTTCTGAGGTCAGTCCTCTTAATATGTTCCTCACAGGGGAACTTATTGTTAAAAATGTGTGATAGCAGGCTTTCATTGTAATATCTGTCTTGGGTGAGGTTGCAAGGGGAACTAGTATTTAATTTATGAACTAGCAAGCTTAGGGGGCAAATCCTTACCTGTCATATGGTCACTGGAGAGCCTGGAATTAGACTTATGTGCCAGTAGGCCTCCCTTATACTCCCTATCTGAAGTAAGGTCACAGGGGAGTCTATTGTTGAAACTGTGTTGCTAGCAGGCTTCTGTCATTAAATCCCTATCTGAGGCATAGTAACATATAGGGGTTCAAGCAGGGTAATATCCAAACGTAGTAGCATAGCCTTATTTAGATAAGCCAGGGCAGGGAGCATGGAGCACTGATTTTGACATACTGTAACATAGCTAACTGCACGGATTGGGGTGCACTGCTATCTTAGGCTATGCTCAGGATACTGGGTCACTTCCCAGTTTATAGGATGGTGGTGAAGCTCCAGGCACATCTGGTTGTAGTACCAGATGAGATAATCCTGCTGTGACTTCAGTTAAGCTGGCATCCACCATAACCACCAGTAGTTCCTCTCCCCAAAAGGCCCACAGGCCCTGGGGGTTGGAAGCTGGTGGGTGGGGAAAAGGGTGGCAAGGCTCATAGTGACAGAACAACACCGGTCCCTTTAACACCAACTGCAAATCTGTTTGCACCCCTGTTGGAGACACAGGTACCTAACTACCCTGGAGGGGGTTCAAAGCCAGAGTCAGGGTAGGGGGGACCATGCAACAAGTCATCCCCAGCTGGAAACAAGGTTAGCAAATCCCCAGACATCAGGAAGGTTAAGAAGTCAGAGAAGGACATCATCACTGCTGGGGACTCTGTGCTAAGGGGAGTGAGGAAGGTAGTGAAGGAAGGGGTCACCAAATGCCTACCAGGGTTTTTGCCTCATGGGATAAGAAAAGGAATTGGAGGATTGCGAAGGATGTAGGGGCAAGACTGTGATGCTGTTACATCTAGGTACCAATGATCTGTCTATCAAGCCAATGGAGGATGTGTAGAACAACTTTTGGGGGGCTAGTAGACAGGCTCAGACTGGTCACCTCCTCTTTGGCCTTTTCAGAAGTCTTCCCAGTCTGGGCAAGGGGCAGGACCGAGTAAGAGCAGAAGTAATCCAGGAGTTTAATGAGTAGCTAAAAGGGTAGTGTCAGGAGGAAGGTTATCAGTTCACAGGTGATTGGGGTGACTTCTGAGATAGGGGCCTATCCAAGATAGATGACTCCATCTAATACAGCAGGGGATTAGTGATCTCGGTCAGAAACTAGATTTCTACAAAGGAAGACCTTTAAGCTGAGTGGGGGGAGGGGGGGCTGAGGCTGAGACATCATTACATTCTGAAGGCAACAGAGATTTCCTAGCCAAGGTCTCCCTGCAGGTAAAGGATAGGAAGAGGGCGCCTTCAGGAATATCGTTACCCCATCCAAGGCAAGGCAATTTATTTAGGAGGCAGTATAGTGCAGTGGTCTAAGGCTCTGAGCTGCAAATCTGGTGTCATCCAGCAGACCAGACCTGGGTTTGAATCCCACAGTTTCCACTTGCATACTGTGTGACCCTGAGCAAGTCACTTAACCTCCTTGTTCTCCCAGGTCACTCCTGTAAAAAAGCTTTCAGCTTAGTGTGCTATACCTGGTTAAAACAACTAAATAAAAATAAATACATTTATAGCCTGCCCTTTTCCAAAAGCTCAAAGAGCACTAGTAAAACTTCAAAACAGTTCATTAGGCAGCAACAATAAACTACTAAAACATACTTTCAGCAATTATTTAAAATACTCAGGAAAATGCTTCATAGAATAAATCTCTTTTTAATGAGGTCTTAAAGGCCCCTACCATGTGGGCAGATTCTAATGTGCTGCAGCAAAGCATTCTACAAAATAGGCACCGCAACACAGAATGCTCTGTCCCCAGACTGTTACAGCCTAGATAAAAGGACAGACAGCAGACCCACATTGGAATAGCAGAGGGAATGGATTGGGTGATAAGGAACTAGGAGATCTCTTAAGTAGTCTGGTCCCAAGCTCTGTAGGGCATTTTAATGTTGTCAAGCATATCTTGAAAGTGATGCACCACTGCATAAACAGACAGTACAATGCATATAAGGATGGTGTGATGTGATCCAAACGAGATAAGCCCACAGCCAGGCCAGGCTGCAGCATTCTGGACTAGCTGCAGTCATTGCAGCAAACTGCCAGATAACCCTAGGTGTGAAACATTGAAATAGTCGAGTCTTGGGGTAACAAAGGCATGAACTGTCATAGCCAGGTCAGCAGGAGATAGATGTGGTTTGATCCTGGTGATGTTACAAAGATTATAAAAGCCAGCCTGGATCACAACTGACTCCCGTTGATAGAGTTTCAGCTTACAGTCCAAGATGAGCCCAAGATTCTTAACTATATCTATAGTTCTGAGTGGCTGACCGTCAAGCAAAGGAAGTAAACTCAGCCCACTCATCATCACTGGGCCCTGCCTGCATGGTTTGACTATCATGACTTCTGTTTTTCTCAGATTGATACATAGCCAATTTGAGGCCATCTAGTCATTTATTTCAGCCAGACACTTCTCCAGCATGGAAACCACATCACACCCAGCAGAAGTGCCAGACAGGTAATGCTGAATATCATCTGCATATAAGTGAAACTGTACACCACACCATCTAATGATCCCACCCAATGGCAGAATATACACTGAAAACCATACAGAAGACATAACTGAAAAGCTGGAGAGCCAGAAATATACGGCTGCCCACCAGAGTCCTGGGGCAAGTGCTAACTTGGCTGGAATCAGGCTACCTCCCAGGCCAGAAGCCCCTTAGACACACCACATCATCTCCCCCCACTGGTGGCAGCCAGGCCATTATCCAATATACGGGCTTGTCTTCTGCTTGCCAGAGAGCTTCATGGCTGTCCCAAATATTTGAGGAGGACACCCTGTAGCTCAAGTATTTGAGAGGTACACGGGAATTTGTGAACTGCTCTACAGTCTCATCTTAAAATGAAACTGACCTCACATGTACCTCAGCCAAGGGCAGGGGACACCTCAGACTGCCTGCACAGGACTAGGATTTGTGATGGTGTCCTCCCTTCTTTATATCATCTGCTAATAAGCTACAGTTATGATGAATTCTGCCTTTGCTTTGGCCTGGTGGAGGAAGGACTTGTGGATTGCAAGACTGAGGTGGCAGCCAGATGCCTCAAGCCCTAGCAAGGAACTCGGACATCCAAGGTTGCTTGCTACCGCCACAGGAGGACTTGACAAGACTTCTACATTCCCCCCCTTGAACTTTCCAACCAGGGACCCTAAGTTTGCTTTACAGCTTTGTGTCCTTATCTGAGGCATGCATGGACGGCAGAGCATTCCTAATACAAAATAAGATAAAGTATGTGTGGTACAGAATGACTGCAATACTCAAATAATTAAAGCTTATCCCCAAAGATCACTACTGGAGATATGGACACCCAGGAGCAGACCTTTTACACATATTATGGTTTTGTTTCCATGTAGCCCCCTTTATGAAAAAAATCATCACCTCTTGTGCTGAAACCTTACATTGTGTGAAATAGCAAAGTGGGCAATTTGTGAAGTTTTTTGCAAAAGCGAAGTTCACAACTTCACCAGAACGTTGCTGGTGCAGTAAAACTTCGCAACATCCCTACTCAGGATGGGATACATCAGCAAAATGTTATGTGTCACCCCTGCACTAATGACTTTATGATTGGAGGCATCCAAATACAGTAAATGTGATAAAAATACTGTAAGTCCAAAGTAAGGTGTTGCAGCCAAACTTTCAAAGTAAGGTATTGCAGCCAAACTTGTCTGCCCATCATCAGTTTAAAATATCAGAAAAATATAAAGCTTAACCAAGCCCAAGTAATAAGCTTTTCTACAGACACTTGTACATAACTGAATAAGCAAATATTTAATAGTGTTTAATTACTGGTCCCCATGTTTTATACATGGATTACCAGACTTTTAAACTGCATTACAACCGCCAAGTTGATATTTTGTGTTACTACTCGGTGGTTGTAATCAGTGCCTGTCAATCATATGCATGCTACAGATAGTGCTAACTAAAGCAACTGCTCCCAATGTTATAAAAACCCAATCTTATAAAAAATGAGGACAAGTAATTAAATAAAATAAAACATGGTTGGGGGTGTGTAAGCAGAATTTCGTACATACCCTCCGTGTGGGATGTTTGTAAAAAAACCCTGAGTTTTGCTCTCCAGGTTTATATAGCATCCCACAGCCCAGGTGTGTGTAACATTCTGGTTGCACACACCCACTCATGTATTATTCTATATATAATTACTGGTCACAATTTTTTAACATTGTAAAATCGAGTTGTAATTTGCCGTTATAACTACCTCAGCTAGTTATAACGGCAAACACGCACTACTGTGCTCTAGAGCACAGCGCGAGACAGAAAGAAGTAACTGACTCAGGGTCTCGCAGCTCAGGGTGCCCTGTCAGATCCAGCGTTGTCAGACAAAACAAATACACGCCACCTAAAAAAAAAAAAAAGGATTTAAGAAATAGCGACAGCAACAGCACAACATACTTAAACAATGGAGACCAGGTTTGAAATAATAGATTCCTCTGTAAGACAAGCATTTACAGTAGAGCAGGATAATAAAAATACAAAAAGAAAAACAGACAGTGACCTCTGTCTCTTCCTCAAATTCCTTACAGAAGCGTCACTAGAAGAGGAGTTTACCACCTTTACTGCACAAGACCTAGATACACACATTGCCAATTTCATTTACTGTCTCAAACGTCAGGATGGCTCTGAATATGAGCCAGGAACAATCCATGGCATCATCGCCAGCATAGACAGGCATCTAGCTGCCCATAACTATCCTCATAGTATATTTAAAATTGTGACCAGCAATTATAAAAAATAAAATGAGCAGGTGGTTGTTGTGAGAATTTACACACACCCTTGGTGTGGGATGCCTACAAACGGGCATCCCACACCTCGGGTGTGTGTAAAATTCTCATAATAACCACCTGCCTATACATTATTCTCTATATAATGCATGATTAGGCCTTTTCCCCATGGGAAAACTATACACATACTACCCTATAACTTACAAACGTGTAAAAATTGTAACATTGTCAAGTAAAAACAACCTAATAAATGGACTGGCCAAAAGTTTTATGCTATGTAATTACATCCAACCCTGCATTTCCAGCACCTTGTCGATTACTCGCTGTGTGACTTTTAACTACTCATTTAACCTTCCAGTGTTGCCGTACACCCAGCTGAGAAAATAGGCAAAAAGCAGGACTATGATGAAAATAAGAGGCTGCATCTCATCTTGGATACCATAGATTAAAGAAAAACAACTACACCTCACCACTCTTAGCAGCTGTGACTGCCTTCCCTAAGTAGCATTACTCCCCAGCCGCAAGAGTAAACTTCACCAACATCTCACTGCACTTAGCAGCTATGACTGCCTTCCCTAAGTAGCATTACTCCCCAGTCTTCCCCTACACTCTCACCATGCCCTCCCCTCCTACCCTTCTTACCCTCTGTAACCCCCGTTTTCCCCTTCCTTTCCCTCCCCCTGCCTCCCAGCCTATCTGCTGCTCCTTTCACCCACCCTACAACCTGACAAGGTCAACTCTGGCTGATTCATGATTGTCTGTGATAATGTACATATCTACTTTATTTTACTAGGTTTTCTGAATTGTACGTCTGATTGTGTTACTTTGATGTGGAACCTTTTTTAAATGCACTTCTAGCTCAAAGGTATTGTAATCCAAGAATTAAAAAAATAAATAAAAATAAAAAACAACATTGTAAAAAGCTCAGCAACATATTATGGTGGTGTGGTAGTGCCACTACAGTTAGGGTTGAGGAGGGTGTTCAATGTTAAACCCCTAATTTTGATCATTAATATCTCTGGCACCATTAGATGAATTGAGCCAACATTTTGCATCTATTGTCTAGGAGGCAAGGTCTTGAGCTGTGGAAATTTTTGTGACAGCAGCTTGTGTGGTTTCTGAGATCTGCAAGTCATTTTTTGTAAAAGGCTAACTTTTTTCCATACTTAACATGGTTTTTTGCTCTCACCTACAGCCTACATGGAATGTAATTTTTTTCCCCAAACTTGCAGGGCACATGTGTCATGTCCTAAGGTAGGTTAGGTTTGGTGAAAAAATATTAAATGATTCCAGAGATAGAAGGCTTTAAAGTTCAGTGTTTTCCCTTCTGAACATGCGCAGTAAGTTTTGAGATAACGTTCTGGTAAGAAATAAAAAAATTTATGTTGCAGATGCCCGTTTTTGATTTCTCACCACTTGCTTGGCACAGCACCAAACATTTTCTGTGCCATGTCAACTGCCATCTTGTTGATTTTTTCCACAAACTAACAAGCATGGAAAATGTATAAAAATGCTAGCATTTTAAAAAAACAAAGGCAAGGCAAGGCAATTTTATTTATCGGGCGCCCAATCCCGGAGGCTGTGGGCACCTTACAAACATAAGAAAAGGCAAACATTAAAACTAGAGCAATATAACATTTTTCAGCAGGAATATAATATAGAATAAAAATCAGCATCTTAAGAAGAGCTTCAGGTTGCCATTATCAACTGACTGAACACAAGCAATAAAATCAGAAATCGTCAAGAGCCAGGCTAAAGAGGTGGGCCTTCAACCTCAACTTAAATACCTCAATTGTGTGAGCCTCCCAGACTGCAGATGGAAGTGAGTTCCACAAGGTTAGCCTACAGACATTAAAGGTGTGGTCTCCTGAGGTCTTGAGCCAAACCCTGGGAACATCTAGGAGGACCCTCAAAGAGGAGCAGAGGGAGCGAGCAGAGATCGGTGGTGTCAGAAGTTCTGACAGGGAACCAGTGCCCAGTCCATATAGTGCCTTGAAGGTGAGTAAACCCACCTTGAAAAGGACCCTCCACCTGACCAGCAGCCAGTGCAGAGTATGCAGGACTGGGTTCACATGGCTGGACCTCAAAAAGTCAGTCAGTAACCGGGCCACTGCATTCTGCACCAGCTGTAGTCAATGGAGGGTCGTTTCTATGACCCCAAAGTACAGACAGTTACAGTAGTCAAGCCTAGAGGTAACAAAGGTGTGTACTAGCATCGGCAGGTCCTCAGGCGGAACGAGGGGCTTAATCTGGGCAGTGTTCTACAAGTGACAAAAACTACTGCTGATTACAGATGATACCTGATCTTCAAAGGTCAATCTGTTGTCCAGGATCATGCCCAGATTTTGCACTGTCGGAGAAGCCATCAACGGGGCAGACCCCAGGACAAGCCTTATATCAGCCCCGGGTGACAGCCCATCATGCCCATGACCAGACTCAATCACCAGCACCTCCGTCTTAGTTGTGTCAAGTCTCAGCCAGCTGGAAGCCATCCAGTTATTGCTTTTAGCCAAATAGTTGTTAAGCACATCGACAGCTCCGGATGTTTCGGGGGCAAAAGACAAATACAGTTGGATGTCATCTGCATAACGGTGAAACTACACACTGTATTGCCAAATGATCTTGCCCAGGGGCAGCATATACCATGGGAACAACATCAGTGACAAGACTGAGCCCTGTGGCACTCCACAAGATGGGGGCATTGAGGAGGAGAAATTCCCCATCACCACCACCCACTGCACCCTGTCTGAGAGATAGGACTCAAACCATTTGATGACAGTACCAGTGAGTTCACAAAACTCACAGAGCCGATCAAGAATCATGATATGGTCCACAGTGTCAAAGGCTGAAGAGATATCAAGGAGTACAAGAATTTATCTGTCTCCTCTATCTCTAGCCCTGAGCAGATAATTATGCACCCTCACTAGAGCAGTTTTTGTGCTGTGTCTGGCCCAAAAACCAGACTGAAATGGCTCATAGATGTCCAAAGACACAAGGTGATCCTCAAGCTGATGTGCCACTAGCTTCTCGACAACCTTGCTCAAAAAGGGCAGGCTGGAGATTGGATGGCAATTCACCAGAACATCAGGGTCGAGGGAAGGTTTCTTAAGAAAGGGCCTCACCAGTGCTTCTTTCAAGGCAACTGGGAAAACCTCCTACCCCAACGAGCATCTGGCAATCCCTGCGAACACCGGGCCAACAGCCTAGATGCATCCCATTAAGAAACGCGTCTCGGCTGGGTCCTGCTCACAGGAAGTGTGCTTCAGCTCTAAGAGCACCTCAGTCACTTCAGACACCTCCACTGACCTAAACTCCTCCCAGACAGACAGAGCACCTCTGAATATCCTAGCCCAGCCACTACGAGGCAATTGCCCCCATGGCAGGATCCCCATTCGGATGGCCGACACTCTGTCGGAGAAAAACAAGAGCAAACTCTGCACATAAAGTGGATAAAAAAGCTTTCTTTGGCTGTAGACAGGCAGGATGTAAAAGCCTATCTACAGTCCAAAACAGATGAAATGGTCTGTTTTTCTATGCAGCAATTTCCCTGGACAAGAATTCTGCCTTCTTACGGGAAATTGCCCCCTGGTACTCAACACAGTGAGCACGTAGGGCCAGCCTATTAGCCTCCAACTGGGTCTTCCACCAGCAACGCTCCAACTTCTGATCCTTGATCTTCATTACCTTGATATCCCGATCAAACCAAGGGGATCCCAAGTGAGGAGATCCGGGTCATATATGAACCGGTGCGCTAGCAACCAGAGCTTCGGCAAAACCCTATTATAGGTGGCCACCACCTCTCCAGAGCCAATTGCACATACTGCATCAACTCTAGATAGGTCAGCTAATGCCAGAAGTCCCTGCTGGTGCAAACCCCTCAAAGGACGACAGCTGACCATCTCTACAGGGGAGAGACTCCTGGGGGGGCCCCAAATTAGAACTCCATGGTACAATCGATCAGACCAAGAGACCTAATGAATCTTAATGTTGTCAACCTCAAGCCCCAGCCGGAACACCAGATCGAGTGTGTGACCACATTGGTGGGTAGCAGAAGCAACAACTTGTAACAGGCCCAGAGACTGTTTCTGCTCAAAAGTCTGTGACTTTTGTTGCTCCAAAGCTTTATAATGATTTACCCTGTAATGTTGTTAGTTGTCAAAAAATTTCTACATTTAAGACAGCACTTAAAATAAATTTATTCTCAAATTCTGTATGTAGGTGTTTTTCTTAGTTTTAATTATGATGTAACTGTTTTACACTGTTCTGGCTAATTCTTCAGTGTTTTAATTTGTTTGTGTTTTATAATGTTTTTATATGTATAATGTATGAAACTGGATGTCTGTGAAAATGGGCTTTGCCCACAGACCTTTTCAGTATAAAATAAAAAATGAAATGAAATGAAGATTGCATCAATTGAAGGAGGTTGTAACCGAAATGTGAGTATTCATCATCGATCCAAGCACTGGAGTCCCCCAAGATTAAACACCTGGGGGAATCCAACACCTGGTCAGTGACGAAGTCCACTATCTCCTGCAGAAATTCTCCCCCACCCCAGGAGGGCAGTAAATGTAGAGAATCTTGTAACCTGTACCTGTACCCCAACGTACTGAGACGCACTCAAAAGATCAAGTGTCACTAACTGGGAGCACTGTGAAGCCCAGCGTGGATCGAAAAACAATAGCTACTCCCTCACTCCGCGGTCCTTCCTCAGGCAGTGCACAATGGAGTACCCAGCAGGGACAGAGGCTGCAAAAACTGGGCCAGCATCATCACCCAGCCAGGTCTCCGGAATGCAAGCCAGGTCAAGAGAGGAAATCAAGTCCGCAAAAATAGCAGTCTTGTTCTTCATCAATCTAACATTGCACTGCCCGAAGAGGATTAGAGGACGCTGCTGTCCAACTAGCTGCCTGCCCACTTGGTCTGGTGGGATCCCCTGGTACGGAGACCAAACACATCTGGCCTCTCCCTAGGCTCTGTTTACACCCAGTGTATCTCCTGTACTGGACGACCTCAGTGCTGATCACCACCCCCTCCTCGGCTGCCCTCAGCCCTCGACAACCCACACACGTCCTAGTGATCCCAACCTCCCTGCAGCGCCTTGCTGCAGTGGCTGAGACTGTGAGGTTGGTAAAGGGGTGGAGGTAATGGAGCTCAGCAACAGTGTAAGTAACTTGAGCAGGACTGCAGCACCAACACATCCTCAGCCTGGCTAGTACAGTCCCACAGTAAGAGCCTACCTAGCACTAGATAATAGCAAGTGCAGTGGCAACCGCAGCTAACAGACACACCACATTCACACAAAGCAATCATACACCCCACTCACACACATCCCCACTCACTCCCAACACAATAACATTACCCACTCCCACCCTAAAACAAAGCTACACTACCCACAAAACCCCACACCCACGTAAAATTAGCAATTTAGCACAGGTGAAAACGGGAATGCTTTGCTGGAAAATGCTGCTCGAGGCAGAAGTCCTAACAAACAACAGCCAAATAATGTTTTTACAGCAACTAGGATTCAAGTTCATGGACCCAAGAATGGTAAAATGCCTCCTCTCACAAGGCAGAGAGTCCAGGTAGACATGGGGGACAGCTCTTTTTACCCACACCGCAAGTGACTGGTAGAGCAATACAGACCAAAATGTTTCACCAGCAAAGATAGACAAAAAAGAGGGGCAATCCCTCTTCTGCACAGTCCAGAGAAGCCTCTCACTAATCACTGGGCTCAGTTACTGGCAACACCACAGATACAGTTTTGAGAAAAAGGGAGAGACCGTCTCTCACAGTCCGAGTCTGTGGATGGCAGATGAGATGGCATCT
The DNA here is from genome assembly GCA_016271365.2 of Neoceratodus forsteri. Taxonomy (NCBI): domain Eukaryota; kingdom Metazoa; phylum Chordata; order Ceratodontiformes; family Ceratodontidae; genus Neoceratodus; species Neoceratodus forsteri. Next base: position 1,632,903,227 of record CM028130.1, on the reverse strand, counting down.
ACGCTCAGACCAGTGGCAGCCACAAAAGTCAGATAAAGCAGTCACTCACTGGGACAATAGAAGGAGAAAAAGTCACTCCTCTTACAGGCAGCTGGACCTTCAACCCAAGGTGAGGCATGAAAAGAACACAGGGTCCCCAGTCCACACAGACAAACTGGCCGCAGGAACCACAGTGCGGCCGGTAGTTCCTTCATAGAACTTCGCAGAGGAGCCAGATCCTTCAAGGGAACAGTTCCACCAGCACACCTGACCGACCAACTGCCCCTGGTCAGAAAAATAGGCCCGCTCCTCTCCAAGCAAAAGGCAGTGTCCACACTGCTCCATGGAGAATGAGATGGAAACAGAGGGAACTCCAAGGGGTCCGAAGAATCCCAAGATGTTCTGCATAGAAGCTACAGGTCAAAAGAGAAAGGTCTCTCTCCATTCAAAAGATAAGATACAGGTACCACCAAAGCAAAATCCAGCTACCTAAAAAAATAAGAAAACTAGCTCCTATGACTTACTCACTTTACACCCTCACTACTGCTACAATCCTAAGCCCCATGCCATGCCTAACACGATAAGCTAAAGATTTCGGCCGACTCCAGACAGAATTAAAAGACTGGAGAAGGCTCACAAATTAGTTCTCCTGTGTTTAAAATAATAAAACGGCCATACAAATCAGACATCAGATCCTAGCTAAATGGGACTCCCCCGTGGGCCCTGCATGAAGAAAGGAGATCATGTGTAACATTGCTTGCTCATGGAATGGAGTAGGCATTAGGGCTGATAGCCCCCAAGGAAGACCACACCACTGATTTGTCAAAACTCTGGAGACCCAAAATCCTAATGTTTTTTCCATTTGCTGCACGGGGGGTGGAGGTGCGTTAGGGTGGGAAACCCTACAGCCACATTTCCCTACTCTTCTGGCATTAAGTTACCCTAACTGACACAGTAATGCAGTTTTTTTCAATGAATATTATAAAGAGATGAAATCCCAGCTCTCACTGAGCACACCTCTTTGTCAGGTTACCCATCTTGCATTTACAGCACTCATTTAAAAACACAAAAAATGCAACAAGTATTGTGACTGAGGAAATGTCTCAAAAGCAAGATCCCCTCAATAAGTTTTGCATCACACCTTTCCGCGCTCCAAACTGATTTGATTACTCCAGTGCAAAACACTATTTGAAGTAAAAATTGAAAGTCAGTAGAATTTGAGGAGTCACGTGATGCGCTCAGTGTGTGGCAGCTTTCCTCAGTGCACTGTGATCTATGCTTCAAAACCGCAGCTTCTACCTAGTTCAACTCAACATCCTATGATCTTCAATCAATATTTCATTAGCGGAGAGTCATCGCTAATCAATGCTGAAGAAAATAATAGAGATGGACCTCTCAGAAGCACAGCAAATGAACATAACCTCGTTACCTCCAATACCACCACGAGGCCAGGCTGCTAAACAACAGAAACAGGGATCCCCACCTGACTCACCTCCGGACTCTACTCCAGAGGAATCCCTGTCAGAAAAGCTGGACAGGTTTTTCTCCAAACTTGCCATGGTGAAGCTCACCGTGTGTGAACTGGTGTCAGATTTTAAATCCATCAAGCCGGTACTCGAGGTTTTGACCATTGCGGTTTCCGATGCTGTAGCCTGCATGAGTTCAAGTGGAGGACAGGCAAAACTGAGAAGCCGGGGAACTCATGGATCTCTGTAAAAAGTAGCTAAGCTAGAGGATAGAATAGAAGATCAAGAAGGAAGGAGTAGATGAAATAATTTATTTGTCAGAGCAAGCAGAGGGCTCCAACATGCTCGCCTTTATTCAAAAACTACTGCAGGAGGTGCTGGCCCCCTGGAGTTTGACACCATATACATGATTGAACATGCCCATCTGTCCCTTTGCCCACAGCCCCCATAAGCAGAGAAACCAAGGGCCATTATATTGAGGCACCTTAACTATCACAATAAGGTTTATATACAGGCACAAGCTCAGACGAAGGATCCCTTAACCTGGAATGGGCACCAATACCATATCTTCAGTGACTTAACACTTACTGTCGGGGACAAGCAGAGGGCTTATCCGGATATTAAAAAAGCCCTTCACTCAGACCACATATTTTTTGCATGCTGCACCCAGCTCATTTGATAATAACAACCTCTTCTGGCACCCAGGAGTTCCCCAATGCCAAAGTGGCTGCTGTGAACTCTCAAAAATCATGCAGCATGTTTTTCCACCTCTGCCGGCTCAACCCTGTGGCTCAGCACCCAAGAAATGAAACTCTACACTGCCTAGGTGAGTAATAAATGTTCATCCTGATACCAGCTATTTCACTCTTCTGGGGTATTTTATAGCCTAGCTTCCAAGGGCTATATCTCTCCTCCACTCAACTCTACCATCTGCAATAAAATTAAACTGAACATTAATTTTTACAATCATAGGGAAAATATCTGGAGTTTTATTTTTCTGCAATTACTGGGGACACTGAGCATAACTGGCTCAGTAATGACAGTGGCAGAGGGACTACTGTTTTACTCATCTTCTTCCATCCTGCACATTTTCCCACTCGTTGTGACTATTGTTTAACTAATGGCACAGCCACATGTGACAGCAACTGTCACAACTGTCATCAGCTTCCTTTGCATTCCATCCCCCCCAGCAGCAATCTCAAAGCCTACGTCTTTCATAATGGACTTGCTCCTGTTCCAATCAGCATCTATCCTGTGGAATCATCATCAGGTCCTGGACACACACCCCTGAACTTCCTCGCATGACCACACGGTCAAGCAGAAAACCACCTCAGATTTTCGCATCCTACCTTCACAGAACCGCACAGTCGAGCAGGAAACCACCTCAGAGGTTCGCAACCACTGTATGAGTTACCCATTAAAGGACACAAAAGTGAATCCTCGCTGACTCTAGTGGGACCAAGAGAGGGACAAGACCTGGCTAATAGGGCAAGTACTTTTCTCTTCAGTGACCTTTTTTTGTCTATACCTGCCCTCGTTAAATAGCAGACATTTCAATCAGCATTTCAACCCTAAGTCCTGCAACTTAATGACAATTTGTATCACGCGGCGGCTTGTTTAGCAGGAACACTGGGCCCACAGTGTTTAACTAAACTAGATGCCCATTGCTCCATGTCATTATTACTCTGAGACACAATAATTATTTTTAAGATGACTGCACTGTTTCTGCAAATGTGCTCCACATTACCCGCTTCATTCTGATGCCATTCCTGATGTTTAAATTTTTCTTTCTTTTCCCCTAACTACAGATTATGGCACGGCACTTAGTTTTTTGCTTAACAACAGCTAACGGATGGCGGGAGGTGGGGAACATGAGGGAAAGGTCCTAATACTTATTTTTCCTTTGCAGATAGTAGTTTAATAGGTAATAACTACCTATTTTATCCAGTTAAAGATCACAGACAGAGGGGTTCTTTCGTATGGGCCCTGAATGAGCCTGGAATCTAGGGTGTTCGCCCTTGCTCCTTGCTACCAAAGTACCTTCATGGCTGGGGGTCTGGCTCTAGCGAACCCCACATCTGTTCACTTTGTGTGTGTTTATTATTGATTGTTACATGGTTTTAGGCTCTAAATTATAGAGCTATTTTTGTTCAAGCATTCATTTGTTGTTTTGTTTCACCTGTTCACCTGTTTCAGACCCAATTGATATATTACAAGATGGCAAAACATATCTTTGTAGAAGCCTTTAGTAAGCAGAAGGTACTGTTTTATGCACTATTATTATTATATAAGTCATTGCATATGCTCCCAATATCCCCCCTGGTGAGGCACCATCCTATCCCATCCACCCTTTAAATACCAAAACCCCACCTATCTTCTAAGTAACATCCATGATGGCTAAATCAGCAATTAATATAATTTCTTGGAACATCAAAGGGGCCCAAACAAAAGAAAAAATGTATAAAATTTTAAGTTACCTCAAACGGCTGGGCACAAAAATATGTGGCATAGGGAGTAGGTGAATCAAGTTTATGCCACTGGAATTGACAACAAGAAAGCAGGCACAGCTATCTTAATTTACCATAACACCCAAATTCAGTTGCAAGACCAGTTTATAGATCCAAATGGGTGCTTCATCATACTAAAGGGTATTTTCAATAGTACTAAAATCACTCCAACATCAGTCTACGGGCCTAACAGGGAGGAACCCCAGGTTTTCGCCTCCCTGCTATCTGAATTATCAAAACACCACTCCCTGCCACTGATCTTTGTGTGAGACTGAAACACAGTACCAGATGTACCACTGGACAGATCTTGTCTACCTTTTGCAAGAAGGGGCTCTCATCAAACCAGCATACCCTACAAGAACTTCAAGACTTCCTGGGCCTGATTCTCAAAGCCCTGCACCTGACGCAAGGTGTCTGCACCAAACAGATATGGTGGAAGGTGCACCTTACATCCAGGACTGCCCTCCACGCTATTCACAAAGGTGGCCTGCGTTGACCCCAGGCTGCCTGCCCCACACAGGGCTTGTGCCAACCCTGTGCCCTGCAATGCGCTGTGGTATGGCACTAAGGGGACTGAGTCTGATGCAAGCTGCAGCCTGCTATTCACAGACAGCAACCAGCTGGAGAAATTGTAAGTGCCCTTAGACCAGCCTGGGCTGGCATAACAGGACTTAGACATTCTCCCCTGGGTGACATGCCTGTGTGCAGCATGTCATGGGTGTCTGTCCACCCATCAAATTCCCATGGCCCCGTAGCATGTAGTGTCTGGCTCCCCTCCTAGTGACCCATTGGCACCCCTCACAGTTCTCCGATGCCCGCCCCATCAGTGCTACCCTGGAGGCATCTTCTGGTGGTGCATTGCTTCCCAATGCTCTAGCAGGTGGTGCCTACCCCCTCTGTTGGTCAGTTCCGACTGATACCTGGCACCCGGCACATCCCCCCTCTCCCCCCCACAGTCACTGAATCACCAGGGTGGATTACCATGCCCATTACCTGGTGGGCTGGGGGACCTGTGTTTGTCCCAGGTTGCCTGTGGTAGAACCATGCTGTGTACCAGGGGTTTGCCGCAGGGTTCTGGTTGAAGCATGTGTGGGGACTTAGCCGCCGGGAACCCTCCTGTACCTGAATGAGGTGCAGGGTCCCTGGCGCACCAGGTGTCGGCGCAAGCTGCTGTTGGCTGCAGCTTGCACCAGATGCAGGCCCCTTTGAGAATTTGGCCCCCCTGTGTTTATTTGAACCTTGGTGAGTTCTGCATCCTGAGAAGAGGAGTTATACTTTTCTTTCTCCTGTTCACAATTCAGCCTTTATTTATTTATTTATTTATTTAGTTTTTGTTAACCGGGTAAGTGCGCTAGTCAGCAAGTGACTTTTTTCAGGCACGACCCGGGAGGTACAATTACAACACACAAAGAGTACAGCCAGATTATTAAGACAACGAGTACAAAAAATGCAGGGAGACCATCTAGACTGCTTCTTTACTAGTCCCAGTATATTCTCAGACACTATTCAGTGTGAAATCCTTTCAAAAGTAGTCTCAGACTATGCTCCAGTTCTCTTTTCCTTTCCCCCACCTCCCACCATGAGAAAGACAAAATCTGGAGAATAAATAACCTCCTTAAAGACCCTAAAACTTCAGAAAAGCTTAAGCTGTTTACTGAAAACTTTCTTAAAGACAATACAGGAACAATAACGGGGTATACTAACATCTGGGGAACATTTAAATGCACTGTTAGAGGTGTGCTAATCTGCTTGGCCACCACACAGAAATGGAAAAGAGAACAGGAGGCTTTGTCAATACTCCAAGAGATTAGGGCCAAAGAAAAACTATCCCAGTCCTCCCCCAATGAAGAATAGCTACAGCTTAACTCTCTCAAAGCCAAATATGAATAATTACTAAGGGAACAAACAAAATTCATGATCTCAAGGGCCAAAACTCCTTACATTGACCAAGGTGAAAAGACGGGAAAATTACTAGCCCTGAGACTAAAACAACAAGAATCATTTAAATCTATAAGAGGCATATGGCTCTCACCTAATACTCCATTAATCACCAATCCCTAGGATATTGCGTCTGCCATCACAAATTACTGTCTATCCCTTTACTTGGCAGACCCTCCAGTGCCTGAAACAAGCATCCAACAATTTTTCAAAGCTGCAAATCTACCGAAGCTCCCCCCAAAACTCTAGATAGACTGGGAGCCAGCATTTCCCCAGGAGAAGTTCTGAAAGGCATATCGGACCTTTACCATGACAAAGCACCAGGCCTGTATGGACTATCCAATAACTTTTATAAGGCATTAGCACAAGTCCTTATTGAGCATCTAATCACATTATACAACTCAGCCCAAAAACAACCATCCTTAGACTCATTCCTACAACAAGCCATTATTACACTGCTCCCTAAACTGGGCAAAGACATGGAATACATGGATCTGTCCTTAACACAGACATTAAACTATTAGCAAAGATTCTGGCAATGAGAGTAGGTGGGATCTGGGATCCCTTAACTGGTTCTGAACAAATGGGTTCATGCAATGTCACCTCTCTTATGACCACCTGAGCAGACTCTTTCATTTAATCTCTGCATCCAGGGATTCTGAACATCAGACCATGTTAATGTCCCTGGATGCAGAGAATGCCTTTGACAAAGTCTCCCAGCCCTTACTATACCAACACTACTGCTTTCATAGAATGGGTTAAACTGCTATATTCCAACCCGTCAGCTTCCAGTAGATGCAATGGAATCAATTCCACTCCCTTCACCTTTGTAGAGGAACACGACAGGGATGCCCTCTTTTCCCCTGGCTTATTCAATTCTTACTTAAAGACCCTGATCAGAAGGCTTCTCCTGTGTGAAGATATCAGAGAAATCCAGGCTGGTCATCAGAGATACAACATCTCTACATATGTAGATGACATCCTCCTATATCTGGATGATCCAGCTCATTCAATACCTGCGACCATCACACTTTCAAATGAGTTTGGACAGCTATCAAGTTATAAAATTAACCTAGTGAAAACTTGCATCATGCCACTCAATTACTGGGCTACTAAATCCCAAACTCTACACTGCGGTGACACTTAGTCCCCAACTACTCTCAAGTAATTGGGCATCTATGTAGCCACAAGTAATAAAAATATGTTCTCCCAAAGCTATTCACACTTCTAACAATAATTAAACATGATCTAAGTAGATGGACTGTCCTACTTTTGATGCTGTGGGCATGAGTTAACATTATTAAAATGAATATCCTACCTAGACTACTGTACCAACTCAGTATGACAAACCTATTTATACCCATCAACTGGTTCACTAAATTGAAAACCATACTAACTTCTTTTCTGTGGTGTAACAGGGTCCAATGTACAGCCTACTATACAATTACCTCCTCAAGCTACAAGGAGGCCTCCAACTCCTAGACTTCTATCTCTGTTGCTCAGTCCCGCATGCAGGGAAATTCTTGTGTTGGAAACAGGCCAGGCTCACAAACCCTCCAAATTCTTATGTCCCTCAATGGCAACAACTCAAACTTGATCTGTGCCAGCAGACTAAAATCAGCATCAGAGCCCTTATGCACATACCTCATTCTAAACTTCCTGTACCTTTACAGCAGACCCGATAGGTGCTTCCCTCTTGGTAAGCAAACAACTACATCGGCTTCTAGAAACCAAGCCCCTATTCTCCCTTGACCAATCCATTTCAGGTAATCCCATTTTACCATTCAAAATAAACTAATACAGCACAGGTTTCTCAGTACCCTACCTCTCACACGTCTGGGTCAGTTTATAAAGAATGACTCATCTGTATCCTTTGATACTCTCACATTAGTATATCCTAACACATAAATATCCCCTTTTGCTTTCCTACAACTTTGCCATGCAATAATGACAACCTTTGGACCCAGACCCTGGTTCTTTTATGCACCCTCTTTACAAGAAAATCTCATAGCTTGCTACTCAGTGTCACTCCACCTCATTGCTTTACAAACTCTGTTCAGAGCCACTATGGCTGCTAATGCATTAACTTGATAAGGGTGTTTCATGGGCTTAAATGTAAAGACGAACTGCTGTAATCAGCTTTGTGTGTAAATTTCATTTTTGGTAACGTTGGATCATTTTTCTGGTTGAACCTGTGTTTCTCATGTGTTTAAAATGTGAGCAGCAAGTGCATATTGTACTATGTGGGGAAGGAGATGGAGCTCCACACCAAGGCCTTCAAGTTATGGCACAAGAAATGGTACAGAGAGGAGAGGTTTGGCTGCAATGGGGACGGAG